>CM042823.1:6917940-7275440 GCA_009982885.2 Hyles vespertilio | reverse complement strand
TGCGTGTGTGTGTGGTGTGTGTGTGTGTGTGTGTGTGTGTGTGTGACCTGGTGGTGGTAGAGCGCGTCGGCGGCGGTGAGTGCTCGCGCGAGTGCGAGCGCGTGGTGCGCGTGGTGCGTGTGTGTGTGTGTGTGTGTGTGTGTGTGTGTGACCTGGTGGTGGTAGAGCGCGTCGGCGGCGGTGAGTGCTCGCGCGAGTGCGAGCGCGTGGTGCGCGTGGTGCGTGTGTGTGTGTGTGTGTGTGTGTGTGTGTGTGACCTGGTGGTGGTAGAGCGCGTCGGCGGCGGTGAGTGCTCGCGCGAGTGCGAGCGCGTGGTGCGCGTGGTGCGTGTGTGTGTGTGTGTGTGTGTGTGTGTGTGACCTGGTGGTGGTAGAGCGCGTCGGCGGCGGTGAGTGCTCGCGCGAGTGCGAGCGCGTGGTGCGCGTGGTGCGTGTGTGTGTGTGTGTGTGTGTGTGTGTGTGTGACCTGGTGGTGGTAGAGCGCGTCGGCGGCGGTGAGTGCTCGCGCGAGTGCGAGCGCGTGGTGCGCGTGGTGCGTGTGTGTGGTGTGTGTGTGTGTGTGTGTGTGACCTGGTGGTGGTAGAGCGCGTCGGCGGCGGTGAGTGCTCGCGCGAGTGCGAGCGCGTGGTGCGCGTGGTGCGTGTGTGTGTGTGTGTGTGTGTGTGTGTGTGACCTGGTGGTGGTAGAGCGCGTCGGCGGCGGTGAGTGCTCGCGCGAGTGCGAGCGCGTGGTGCGCGTGGTGCGTGTGTGTGTGTGTGTGTGTGTGTGTGTGTGTGACCTGGTGGTGGTAGAGCGCGTCGGCGGCGGTGAGTGCTCGCGCGAGTGCGAGCGCGTGGTGCGCGTGGTGGCGTGTGTGTGTGTGTGTGTGTGTGTGGTGTGTGACCTGGTGGTGGTAGAGCGCGTCGGCGGCGGTGAGTGCTCGCGCGAGTGCGAGCGCGTGGTGCGCGTGGTGCGTGTGTGTGTGTGTGTGTGTGTGTGACCTGGTGGTGGTAGAGCGCGTCGGCGGCGGTGAGTGCTCGCGCGAGTGCGAGCGCGTGGTGCGCGTGGTGCGTGTGTGTGTGTGTGTGTGTGTGTGTGTGTGTGTGTGACCTGGTGGTGGTAGAGCGCGTCGGCGGCGGTGAGTGCTCGCGCGAGTGCGAGCGCGTGGTGCGCGTGGTGCGTGTGTGTGTGTGTGTGTGTGTGTGTGTGTGTGACCTGGTGGTGGTAGAGCGCGTCGGCGGCGGTGAGTGCTCGCGCGAGTGCGAGCGCGCGGTGCGCGTGGTGCGTGTGTGTGTGTGTGTGTGTGTGTGTGTGTGTGTGTGACCTGGTGGTGGTAGAGCGCGTCGGCGGCGGTGAGTGCTCGCGCGAGTGCGAGCGCGTGGTGCGCGTGGTGCGTGTGTGTGTGTGTGTGTGTGTGTGTGTGACCTGGTGGTGGTAGAGCGCGTCGGCGGCGGTGAGTGCTCGCGCGAGTGCGAGCGCGTGGTGCGCGTGGTGCGTGTGTGTGTGTGTGTGTGTGTGTGTGTGTGTGACCTGGTGGTGGTAGAGCGCGTCGGCGGCGGTGAGTGCTCGCGCGAGTGCGAGCGCGTGGTGCGCGTGCGTGCGCAGGTCGGCGGGCGCGTGTGCCACGAGCACGCGTCGCGGCGGCAGGTAGCGCGCGCGCCGCCACGCCGCGCCGCCGCCGAGCGCCGCCGCCCAGCGCGCGCCCCACCCGCCCACGCGCTCCGTCCAGTACGAGTCTGCAAACACCACAACAATGCGCATTATACTGGTACACATAATAAACCTCGTGTTACGCTACAACACAGGGAATATCAACACTACTACTAGTGGTAGTTTTAATGACTTTGCTGGTGGTAGGCCTCTCATATGTGAGAGATGGCCTGGGTAGGTACCACCGCAATGTCTATTTCTCCCGTCAAATAGCAGTTTAAATGCACTGTTGTGTTTCGGATTGAAGGACATTGTAGCCAGAGTAACTACTGGACATATTGAGACTTAACATCTTATGTCTCAGGATGGCGAGCGCAGTGGTATGCCAAGCATTGCTTCGTAATTCAAGATGTTGTTTGGTTTTGCTACTGTAATGAGCGGTCGCATCGCTTACCATCAGGCGAACGGCATGCTCGTCTCGCCATTAAATGCAATAATAATAAAAAAAAAACAATCGTATTTAGGTGGTATTTCGTGTTTTTTAACGAAAAAAATATGTATTTACCAAGTAGATACGATAATAGGAAAAAAATAATAAAAAATAATGTCGCATATACAGGGTATATCAAGACTGCTACCGAAAACGAAGCCGGGTGGTAGTTTAAGCGACTTCAGACACAATGCAATAGAAAATGTTGCAAAAAAAGTGTAAATTTTTTTTTTAAATTTTTTTTCTTTGGTCCTATTTGGGTGGTAAATCCATTTTGTCTTAAAATAATAGTGTGGACCCTTTTATTTATAAATACTCTAAGGGATAAAAGAGTTAAAATTATTAATTTAGCAAAAACTATGGATTTACCACCCAAAAATGATGAAATTAAAAAAATCATTAAAATCATGGTCGCGTTTCTCAGCACGATTTTTAGTTGCATTGTGTTTGTAGTGACTAAAACTACCACCCGGCTTCGTTTTCGGTAGCAGTCTTGATATACCCGGTATAACAAAAAAAAATAAAATAAAAAAAATAGTTGCATTGTATTTTGTAGTTACTAAAATTATTCGTTTAAGGCAGCAGTCTTGATATACCCTACGAACACTTTAAATATATTATATGATGCAACTTTTACAGTATAGTAGGCCAAAGGATCATAACTATGATTTATAAAGTAACCATTATTAATTGGCTGCAGTAATATTAATAAACGAATTTATAATGTTAGTCTTAATTTTGTAAAGAGATGTAATCATATGAAAAATCAAATGAAATTTTTAATGCTTCTCCATTTTAAAACTATTTATTTTACCCATAAATAATTTCTATACATAAACAATACAAATGAATTAAATAGAATATAAAAAAGATAAGCTTAAAGCTACATAAATAATGTAACTTAATGTAACACATAAAGTTGGTCCCTTGAGCCGGATATTTCCATAACACCTTGAAAAATCTTTTACTAATTTATAAAAGCAATTGCAGTCTTTTGTTATTTATTTATTAACTGGCTTTTGCCCACAAGTTTGTCTGCGTGATTAACTGTATTTGCAATATGTTTTACATACATATTAAAATTAATACATTCTCTCCTGAATAAGATATTATTATGTCTCAATTCTCCCTTAAATAAGAAAATTATAAGACTCCGAATTACGTCACTATTTATTTATGAGTATCCCGTTTGGCAACGTATGTGACCTAATATCATTGAGGTATTATACTAGAGCGGACATCGGGAACAAAATCTCTGCGTATTGTGCGTGTACACGGGTACACAGTGAAGGAGCGGTACGGTATGATGAAGGGTACTTCATTTTGTTACAAAAATTTGTTTGCAGTGTCTCCTGTAGTCTCCTCTCAATGCATATTACTTACTTTATCAACTACGATTTTTCGCCTAATCACTTAAAACATAAAAATTTAAAACCTTAACTTACTGGAACGCCATTTAAATAATAAGTCGCTCTTAACAGCGTACTGCCCACTTAGTATATTTAAGCGGGATTAACGTAGTTAACTTAATTAAGTTACTTTCTAGTATTCGAGCGTAAATAAGTAATGACTGATGCACTGACTATGGTATCTCAAGTCGGTGAGTGGCGCGACGGCGGCCACGCAGGCGGTGACGTGCGCAGGTCGGCGGCTGCGAGCGCGGCCGCCGCGCCGCCGCCGTACCCGCGCCCCACACGCCCACGCGCGACCCGTCCACCCATGCGCAGGTTGTCGCGCAAACCAGCTGCAACCACGCGTAGGGATAGTTCATTATACGAGTGTTGTAAATCACATCTATCAGGTTGTCATGCAACCATTTGCAACCACACATGTAGAGGTTTTCAATCCCTTTACGTGGTGTCGTGTCCACACATAATTGTAAGTAGTAGTGTGTCATAACATTATTAGTTTGGTTCCATGTTCAATGTCCACCATACAAGGTTTATTATTTATTTATTAAATCTTTATTGTACACACACTTAACAACAACATAGCCAACAGAAATAAAAACAAGAGTACAAATGGCGGTCTTATCGCTCCGCTCAACAGCAATATCTTACAGACAACCATGGGATGGATTTAAATAAAGGAGAGGGAGAGAGGGCAAACATAACTACTAATACACATATACATATCCGTATATATACATATAAACATACATACATAAAAATAAATAATACAAAAACATACAAAAAATATAATATACTACAATTTCCAAATGATTTAATGAAAGGAAGTAATAGTGAAGTCTGCTTTAAAGGGAAAGGTAGTGAGTGCTCTTTAATTAGCTTTTTAAATGACGACAGGGTTTGCGCCTGTCTCACCACAACAGGAAGCGCGTTCCACAATAGAACTGCTTGACAGTAAAAGAATTATCCATTGCTGTCGTGGTATGCACAGGCATTCTCAGCTTAAGATTCTCAGACGATCTCAAGGATCTCGAATGGGAGTCATGAAGAAAAATAAATCGCTCTTTAAGATAAGATGGGGTGAGAGGATTAAACAGTATATTATAAAGAAGAGAGAGAATGTGGGTATTTCGACGAAGCCGAATAGGTAACCACTTGAGCTTAGCATGAAACTCAGAAACATGGTCATATTTGCGAAGACCAAATATGAATCTTATGCAGAAATTTTGAAGACGCTCAAGTTGTCGCGCAAAAGGTTGTCGCGCAACCAACTGCAACCATATTTCACGTAGCTCTGTTCTATTTCAGAGCTTCAACTAAGAAACAGTAGAGAGTAGTATGGTAAATGTTTTGGTGAGCTTGGATTTTATTTTCACATTGGATGCACTATTCTATCAGTTTTAGGGAGTGAAAAAAATCGTGTTTATTATGTAAAAACTATTTTTTTGTGTAAATAATAGATATATGATTATAGAAAATAAAGGACATTATGTACTTACGAGAGCACTGCAATTTGATCCTCAACGTCAATAGAAAGTAGTTTCTGGTATATTTCTGTTCTCAGCTCTTCGCCCTGTAAGCAAAATAGTAAAAATTAAGTACTTTACTATTTGGAGCACCACATATTAATTATGTATTACCTAGACCATTGAAAAGGACGCTTATTCTTCCGACCATAAATCTATACATATAAATAAAATTGAAGTGTTTGTTTGTATATACACGTGTTACATGCGACGCGTGTACCAAAATTGCTGACGCCCTCCGGCACAAGAAATATCCGGTACAAGGCCGCGTAAAAAACGCTGACTCCGCGACCTAAATTCGTAGTTATAAGTTTTAATTGTAAAATAGAATCAATCTTGTATCTAGCATCGAACAAGTAACTAGTATTAAATGAATTAGTATTAAGATTTTTGTTTTTTTTTCTAAGTATCTCGGCTGTGACTAACGTAATTCACGATACCTATAACGAAAATGACCTTAGATTATTTTTGTCTGTCTGTCTGTTTGTTCCGGCTAATCTCTGAAATGGCTGGACCGATTTTGACGGGACTTTTATTGTCATTTAGCTGATATAATAAGAAATAACTTAGGCTACATTTATTTTAGAAAAAATCTTTTATTTTAGTAAAATAAAGTTTTTATTAACATCCACGCGGACGAAGTCGCGGGTACAGCTAGTATGATATAAATTATTGGTACTCATATCGACTTAATTAAGTGCGTGGTGGTCTGTACGTAAATGGGACCAGACGCGGCTGCCAACATGCTCATGATGATCGCGGGTTCAAATCCTAGGGCACACCTCTGACTTTTCGGAGTCATGTGTGCATTAATAGTAAATCACCACGCACTTTCACGGTGAATGAAAACATCGTGAGGGAAACCTTGCATACTATAGCGAATTGGTAAGAATATGGTATGAAAAGTACGCCAGCCTTCACTTGACCAGTGTGGTGGACTATATGCCCTAACCACTCTCATTCGTATTCTCGATTGTAGAGGAGGCTGTCCCCTGCAGTGGGACGTATATAGGCTGATCCAATTTCAATAGCTTGCTGATTCTTTCTTTTTGGAGTTCAATTACCGTATTTTTACACTTAGTTAAACTACAGAATTATAGGTACAATAGTTTACCTGTCCACCAGATCCTCTGGCATCTATCTCGGCGACGATGAAGTTTCTAGTAGCAGCCAGGTACCAGCCCAGTTGGGCTGCCAACGCTCCGTCACCAGCTGACCGCCCGGCTCCGCAGATCTGACATCACCATATTTAGATTTTAGAATAGCTTCAGGACATGCATGTAAATAAAGACCATTTATAGACTGGTCAAATCTGTCAAAGAACCGATAGTGGATGGGGTGATGATGCAATAAATAAGGAGGAATACACAATGATAATCTATAAAAGGAATTTAAGTGTTAAAGCATAGTATATTTCTATGTAGGTATTTGATGTACTCACACATGTAAAACTAGTGGCAGTGGTAGATCATCGCTTTCTCTGAACCCGGGAGGCAGCAGGAGACGTACACGAGCCTCTCTTTCCGCTTGCACCTGAAAAAAAAAATGATTTCAATTTTACTATTCAAAGTAGGTAATGGCCAAAGTGGTTGGTAAACGAACCAGACGCGCTTGCCAACATATTCAAGGTGCTCGTGGGTTTAAGTTCCAGGGCACACTTGTGACTTTTCAGAGTTATTTCAGAGTTACTGGTGGTAAATCTCTCATATGTGAGAGGCCCTCTGGGTAGGTACCACCGCAATGTCTATTTCTCTCGTGAAACAACAATGCGTAAATGCACTGTTGTGTTTCGGATCGAAGGACATTGTAGCCAGAGTAACTACTGGACATATTGAGACTTAACATCTTATGTCTCAGGACGGCGAGCGCAGTGGAATTTTGCTACTGTTTATGAGCGGTCGTATCGCTTACCATCAGGCGAACGGCTTGCTCGCCTCGTCATTCATTGCAAAAAAAATAATGTCTCAGTATGGGGAGCGCAGTGGAATGTTGTTACTATTTATGAGCGGTCGTATCGCTTACCATCATGCAAACGGCTTGCTCGCCTCGCCATTCATAGCAATAAAAAAAGAAAGTTATGTGTGTATTAGGGATGTTGCGGATGCCGATTTTTTCACATCCGCGGATGTGAATGCGGATGCGGATTTTTAAAGGATCATCATCCGACGTTTCGATTACTTTATAGGATTCATGGTCACGGGTAGATTGAGTCATCCACTCAGTGTTTGTTACAATTTAACTACAAAGAAAGAATACCTTATCAAAATCGGTTTACTCAGTACAGAGTTATGAGATAACAAATTAAAATAAACATACAGTTGAATTGAGAACCTCCTCTTTTTTTGAACTCGGTTTATTAGTACTTATTTAGTATAACACCGCCTTTTCTGATTCAAGGCGGTTATGAAGAGGTTCGTAAATTAAACCCACGCTGATAAATAATTGTTCGCTAGGAACACTGCATAGTGGATTGGATAAAAATCTTCGTGCTATCGGCGATAATATTTAAATTCTTCTCGATGAACGCCACTTACGAGGATTTTCATCCAAATGGACTGTTATTTTAGTGCGGTAAGAAGGAATTCTCTTTTGAGTACAGCTATCATTTTCAAGTATTTCTCGCGTCTCATCTTCACTAGAAGAATCTAACATCATAGCAACAACAAACGCGTCGGATCATGTCCGAATTCTTTCGCTCCCATTGGTCAATGTCACGTGCGAACGGCATGCGCCATTCGCCAGCACCGCCAAATTTCTGTCTTGTATTCCGCATCCGCATAAATATCCGCATCGATTATTGCGGATGCGGATGCGGATGCAGATGTCCAAATCTATGCGGATGCTCCGCATTTGCGGATGCGGATTCGAATATTTTATTATTTTTATTTTTTGTGGCATGGTAAGTCACCCAACGCACATTACCCCAGCGTGGTGGACTATATGGCCTAAGAGTACAGCACATTATTTTATGGCTGACAGATGGAGGGAAGGAGGGGGGGAGGGAGGAAGACAGGGAGAGAAAGAGAAGATAGTGAGGTGTGTTCTTACCTCAACGCGGAACACCTTGACCTGCGGCAGGGCGAGCGCGGCGAACTTCTGTCGCAGAGACTTGGCGTCGGACAGCGCGGCGCGCCGGATGCCGCGGTAGTCGCGTACCAGTGCGCGAGCCGGACCCGGGCCCAGGCACTCCTAAAGGGAGAGAGAGATAAATGTAGTTTCACTTATAACTGCAAGTTTATACATATTTTTCTATGGGTTACGGTTACTTTCTTTTATTGTCATCTGAGAGTCTTCTAGAAATGGAAAGCCTGTAGCATCCAGGATATATGACGAGCACTTAGAGATTTTATTAATTTGTCAGGTTTCTTTATACTCATAAGATCTGATAGGTTTACAAATGCATGTTTTAAAGCTGGTGCCATTGACTTCTTCCGGAATATTAAAAAGAGTGGAAGCTGACTAGATATTATGTAATGAGTAAGCTGGAGTACGGCATAACACCTATTCTTGGATAATAATGTTACTCCACCATGTAACAATTTTCCTGAGTTTCGGTGAGCTTCGATGCTCGGCGCCATTGTTGATCTTGGCTAACTAAAGTTGCAGCGGCAGGTGCAACGGCGGGACAATTTTAACTCCACCATTTAGCCTCAAGTTAGTAGACTATCACACCTGCACGAAGTAGGAGTAGTTCTTGCTAAAGATGACTCGGTTGTAGAGGCAGTCGGTGGGCAGCGTGTCGTTCTCATCCAGCACGTCCTCGTCAGGTAGCACCGTGGACGTCGGCCACGCCGGCAGCGACAGCGTCGAGTTCACGTACTCCTGGGGAAATGCTCCGATTTAGTAGGATGTATGGACCATCATCTTACAGAGACCAAGCTATGACCAGTTCGTGATGCATCCTACCTACAATGGAAGCTTTAGGATTCAATAGAATTTAAAATCATGACAAGGGCTGTGACAGACAGGCTTACACTATAGCCAGTACTCACCAACCAGCATGCCATGGGTGGTGTGTGTCGGTAAAGACTCCAAATTGGATGAGTCTTTACTCAGCAGTGGACTTGTGGTTGAAGATGAAGATTGTGAAACTTAAATTTGACAGCCTCCATTGCGGGCTTCATAAAAAATTGAAGCTCGAACTCTATATATTTTTTTTTCTTTTCGTTTCTGAGTATAGTGACACCAAAAAATCTTCTTTGGTTTCTCATAGCCTGATAAATCCAAATTGGATGAGACTTTATTCAGCAGTGGACTTGTGGTTGATAGATGATTATTGTGAAACAGCCTCCATTATCCATGACGGGCCGACTAAGAAATTAGATTTTCGAAGCTCAACCTCCACCCTATGTTTTTTTTCGTTTCTGGGTATCGTAAAACAAGAAAGTCTTCTGTGGTTTCTCATAATGAAATGGAATGAATGAAATGAAAAGAATTGATCGAATCCATTAAGTTTTTTTACATCATTTAGATTCAGTATTTTTTTTATCGACTCCCTCGACCACCTCGACCCATAGTTGGATACATGAGCTTACTAAGGTATCAGGAGTGTGTAAGAGTGTCACGTAGTGTTGAATAGGACATACAAGAGGCAGTACATTTGTCCCGTATATGACGTCAAAATGTAAGAGCGGCTCAACTTTTTAATGTGTACTACTTCATATTTTGTATACTACTTGGTCTGTAAGGTCATTTCATTGGCGTAAGCCATGAGGCAAAGTTATGACCCACAAATAAGCGTCAGTACGCCTCACTTCAATTGAAGTGGGACATTGTACTGGCTCAGTACAAAAATGAGGCTACTCTTACAAACTCTTTTTCAAGTCATGTCCTACTCAACACTAGTGTCACGTCTCACCTGTTCGTCGGCGGCGTGGTCGTCGCCGGGCGGCGGCTCGCCGGGGCAGGTGAGGCAGTGCGGCGGCGCGGGCCACGCGCCCGGCTCCCGCGGCGCGCGCACGCGGTACACGTGCCGCTCGCCCGCGCGACCCGCCGCCGTGCCCACCACGTACCTGCAACAACAATTACTACTGACTAAAGGGCCATCCATGTCATATTTTAAAATATACCCTATTCATAACAGCATAAGGCTGACATTAGATTGGACTTGACAGTTTACCTTATTTATACTGAAATGAAGTTGTCATACATTGACATCATTGACAATACGAGTGTGTAGCTTTTTGGTTCAATTTAAAAACAGTGGCGGAGATTGTTGAGTAAGTTATTATAAGGTATTTTGTGTGGAGAATGTTCCATTAATTTGTTGGTCATTCTGTTCATTTTATTGTAAGTTGTAGGTACTTTAATATACTGACACTGGCAAAACATAATAAGTAATCGTTTATCTTTGTTCATTCAATTGCAAAAAAGCCCGCTTCATTGTCTCATTAATTTATACCGGATGTTTATATGTCCCCGGCGGTTTAAGATTGCACCACTCTTACGGTCGGGTGCATTATAGATAGTCTTCGCATCCGTATATAACTGCAGATACTTTAATACTTTTAACAAGACATCCAAACAAATCTCTACTCACAAGAGCTGCCTCCTCTCATCCCAGCCCAGCAGTTGCGTAACTTCATAGTTCCCCTGTGTGAGCGGCGCGCGTCCATCACTCCCGATCCTGACGGCGTGGCGCCACCAGCCCGAGCCCTCCCGCAGCGGCATGGTGGTGAACACGGCGCCGCGGGAGCCCAGCACGGCGCGCCCGCCGCACCAGCCGCACTCCTCGTCCGCCGGGTCCCCGCCCAGGCCAGACCAGCGCGAACCGTCTGTCTCGTCGCGGTAGATCTGGAATGTATGTGGACGTTGAAAATTTGTAGAAATCATCGGGAGGCACTGGCGAAGCCATTCATGGCGATTTGTAGTGGTTTTACTTTTGTAAATTTAAAAAACCAGGGCAATTGTTTTTTTTTTGCAATCTGTTGGGGGAAGTGTGTAAGGATGAAGGAAGAAGGAGAGACGAGACATTGAAATCGTTTGTTTTGCAGTTGGTTGGTAATTACGATATGGCTGAAAAGAGAGAGAGAGAGAGAGAGAGAGAGAGAGAGAGGAGAGAGAGAGAGAGAGAGAGAGTTAGGGGCAGAAGGTGGGGACGAACTACTACAAATTTCTTAACACCTACCTAATAAGTACTACGAAATTAAATAAAACATCTCAAATAAATGTACAATATCAGTAATTATTACTTCTTGGCAGTTATAGTGCACGGCACTGCAGATACTAATAATGGAGACGTTCTGCGGCCGGTTGAGCAGCAGCGTCACGATCTGCCGCTCCGACATCCCTCCGTCCAGCGCACGTACCAGGCTGGGAACAATATCACATTACTCAGGCTAAGTAGATCCCGATTCCAGCCTTCAATTACGTATGCCGTTCCAGAAATGTCATACGTAAACTCACGCCTTTTTCCCAGATGATAGCAGAAGCAATCAGGACACTCACGTTTAGGAGCCTATCGCCATATCGGGCATAAATTTCTGATAATGAATAGATAAATTCAATATCACTTTGCCCGACCTGGGATTCGAACCCGAGATCCCAACTTTGAAGTCGTACCGTAGTACAACTGGGCCTCTGAGGCGGTTCATCAAGAAATATCAGTTCAGATTTCAACGACGAAGTATACGACAGTGCAATCTTTAGACATATGCTATAATTTGCTATTATTTTAAACAGTCAATCAAAGGTTCTAATAATTCAAATTAATTTTAATTTCGTTTTTGTTATGACGCACTTTTGATAATGAAATCTGGATATCTTTATTGCTATGAATGGCGAGACGAGCATGTCGTTCACCTGATGTTAAGCGATACGACTGCGCTCGCCATCCTGAGACATTAGATGTTAAGTCTCAATATGTCCCAGTAGTCGCTTTGGCTACAATGTTCTTCAAACCAGAACACAACAGTGCACTAACTGCTGTTTGGTGGGAGAAATAGACATTGCGGTGGTACCTACCACGCGGCCTCTTACATATAAGGGACCTACCAAACTAGTATTTAAGAACTTACTTTTATCGACAGGTGGTCCGAAGTTGATCGCATTGGGGAACAGAAATTTGGGGGTCTTCAAGCTGACTACGTATACCGTCACCACTGGGTTGTTAGTGTTCACCTGCAAAGTGAATTAGTATTATTTGCATTGCTACAAATATAGTTTCCGCTGTGTTCACTTGCAAAGTTTCAAGTATTATTTAGATTTGACAAATATAGTTCTCGTTATTTTGTTAATTATTGTTGTATTATTGATGCTGTTCATGTTATGATTTATTTATTTATTTATTTATTTAATCCTTTATTGCACAAAATAAAAATACAGTAAAGAAACAACACAATAATAATAGTACAAGAGGCGGCCTTATCACACTAGGTAATTTCTTCCAGGCAACCTTTGGATGGATATTGAAATAGGAAAAATGAGCGGGCAGTCTAAGGTATATAAATAGTAATATATATAATATATACATACATATATACAAATACATACCAACAAAATATATTAAAATACACATACATACAATTTACAATATACATAAATATATACCTATCCTAACATTTACCAAAGAGGCGACATGGACAAGATATTCCTCAGCTATGCTCTAGTTGAGAAAGGAAATGGTCTTTAATCATTTTTTAAAAGACGACAGCGTTCAGCGATTTATGTATAATTTTCTTTTGTATCTCATAAATGAAAAAAAATTAACATCAGCAGTTGGTAAAGTTTTAGTATATTCAATTTAGTCTTCTCGCGATTCAAGTATTTAATTCTGTATCTGTACCAGCCCATATACTTCACACTATAGGGCACGAGCCTCCTCTACAATCGACAGTGCGATTGAGAGCGGTTGCAATTCAAATAATTAAACATTCTACAAAACTTTGCTTTTACATGCGACACCGTTACGATGGTTTTAAAAAGGATCTTTATAACATAAAATATGAAAAATCCATGTTCATGTATGCACCATGTCTTTGGACAACTGTATATAGAGTATAACCCTCACCTTAGGATACCTCAGCGTCCGTATAGTAGGATACGCGGGCGGCTCGGGCTGGTCGAGCCCGTACCACGGGTACTTGTACTGCTGCACCTGCGTGTCGTTGTATGTGAGGAACATGAGCGTCTGGCCGTCCGGGCTGAACCACAGCGCGCGGTCCAGCCGCAGCACCTCCGTCTCATATAGAAAGTCTGGTACGCCGTTGAATACCACTCCTGGGACTCCTGCGGGAAATGCCTTGATATTAAAAGGATGGCTTTGGAGATATGGGAGTTTGGAAGGTCATTTTTAATTCTTGTCTTGGGATACCTGAATATTCCCGGACCTTGACCGAGGGAACTAAAGAACCGCTGGCTAGAAGTTGTCAAGGAAATTATGAGAGTCTATGGCCTGTGACGTTGTGAGAATGTCACCTCTAATAGTTGCGGTCTATGGCTCAATAGTCGGCATAAATCGTATCGTCTATGTCTATCAACGCCTTCGTTGCGCTGATTGGTTGATTCAATTTCTGACATCTGTCAAACGTGACGTGCGAACTGTCATCGGCGCTTGCATAAATATGCGTTTAACGTCGCTCGCGTCCTCTTTTCCTAACTTGAAAGCCGCGTGCTACCCACGCGTCTTTCTGAACCCGCTGGGGTGAGTGTTCTAATTGCTAATCACTTTTAACTGCTTGTTTCTCAGTGTATTCTGTCTTCCGGGCTTGTGAGCTATCACGAGTCGCTGGCACGAAATGCAAGCCTAGTTTGCATTCCGATTACTTGGATGATGATTCCAGGTTCTTCGTGTTCTTCGGTATCTTCTTCGTTCTTCGTGTTCTTCGTTCGTCGTTTCCTTCTTCTTTACCCGCACGGTACGGAATGCTGACTCCGTGCGCTTGCTTGCAACCCGCTTCTGCTCCGCACCGCTTCCTGCCCGGGCTGTATCCAAGCCTGCGCCGCGCCGCTGACCAGCGCACCGTGTCCGGCCACGTGGCAGCAAACTTCGCCGGCGAGCTGTCGCCGGGTTCCGCCACGTGCCCAAGACCTGGATCAGTGTCCAACGAAGGCCAGTGACTCCCGTTGCATCCACCAGCAACAGTGCCGGGTGTAAACAGTGATGCGAAATTATTAAAGCCCGAACCACGTAATTACCCTGAGTATTTATTTACCTACCTACCCCTATCTGCGGGCGGCCTAACCCGCCGTAGGCCTTACTCTTGAGGGTGCCGAAAATTGGGCGAAATGGAAAAAATAGTCGAAAGGTGAACTCTGGCTCCGGCCGAGATAAAGCCAGGTAGAAAAATATCGTGGGATACCTAGTGGTAATTCTAATGACGGTTGAAACAGCAACTCGTAGTAGGCATCTCCGCAATTCAGAGTTTTAGTTTCTAATCATATTCTCCTCGTTAAATAAAGATTTTAGAAAAGAACGCTGTACGATTTTTGAAGTCATCAAGCCTCGCGGCAACTAAGAAGAAAGCTCTACGACAGTTAAAAAACCAACTTAAATAATATGGATTATTTGGCCATCGCGTTTAAATCACACTTAATCTGAAGTCTAGATGCCCTCATTCCAGGGTCTAAACACAATAAAGTTCACAATCTCATTACAAATACAGAACGATCCAGCTATTCACCATACCGTTCTTAGTAATCCTGCAGACCAGCGCCTTGAGCACGCGCGGTTTGTAGTAGATGTCATTATCGTGCACGAACACCAGGCCCGAGCCCACGGGAGCCCACTCTGCGAACTGCAGCAGTGGTGCCGTGCGGTCATCCTCCACGGGGGATATCGGGATCTTGTTTCTAGAATCAGGGTTTGGGAGGTTTAGCAAAGTTTCCTGAGAGGGGATAGCGGTGCAATATTTTTTGGATGTTTTGATGTGTTATTGGTCTTCTTCGAATTAGTTAGTCTTTTGTTTCATTTCAGTATTCTAGACAGCTGCAATCGTACACTTCTTGATCAGAAGAAATTTTATAATCATACTGCCTGTCACGCTTGACGAAAAAATATTATCTGAAGTAAGTTACGCTTTCATAATTATTTTATAATAACTAGATTTAGAACCGAACCCTTCATATTTCTGTCATTAAATTATAAAATATGTGGGATCACTATGTCATTTTATTAAATAATAGTCCGCTATTTTGCTATTTCGCTTATCTTAATTGCACATATCAAAAACAAGTCTTCCTTCAAACGCTTACCTGTTAATGACGTCATACACGTGGTACCTGGCGAGCCGACCGTGTCTCCAGCCTGGCCTCACGTCGGATATCAGCAGCACGAACTTCAAGTCCGCTGACACCTTGAAGTCTACTGCATTTAGCTCTCTCTGTTGGCAAACAAACGGGATCATGTTTAACATTTTTATTTACTAGTGTTTGATGTATCTTTTATGACCCGCCTAGGTAGGTACCACCGCAAAGACAAACTCTCTCTCGACAAACAACAGTTTCAATACAAAGTTGCAATCCGGGTATTGTAGCCAGTGTAACTACTGAATATGTTGAGACTTAACATCGTATGACGAACGCAGTTGGTTTTATCCAAAAGTTAATCTAAACATTTAGAAAGCAAAAAAGAAAATGCGTGAAGTTATGTAATAACTTTACAAAAGAGGATTATCTTAGCTTTTGACACTATGTGTATGTTTAGAATACTAAGCGATAACGTTTAAAATTCTATTCCATTTAAACGACCACGTTACCTAACGTTTATCCACCGAATTCATAAAGCATTCATCACAAATGCCGTAAAAAACGCTTTCATTCGCCGTTTAATTGCGAAACCAGTAAACAAATGGCGCGAAAACGTCACGAACAAATGTTGTGCGGACAAAAATCGACAGCCATTTTTAAAATTAATAAACACGGGCGGACCGTTCACGCGCCATTTAAACATTTTTGTTTCGGTTACAGTCGGTGTTGCCAGGAATGTTTCGAGGCTTTTATTGTTCGGAATGGGATGAGCCGGATTGCTGAAATTCCAATTGTTTTTTGGGAATGGAATTTGAAATATAGCAGTAGCATTGTTTTTGAAGATTGAGTTTATCAGTGAAATGTTTCATTACTTTATACGATTTATAGTTGGATGATGGAAGGAATTCTCGGTGTAGTGGGAGATGAGTGTTGATTATTAAGCCGCTGGGGATTCACGTTGATATTCTGTTAGGCAGTAGTGTCACTACTCTTCAGCTTGAGCCTCTACATTTGTACAGTACCTAGTGGAAGATAAACACATTGTAGCTCCAATACTTGATGTTACAACCAGGACAAAACTGGAAAAAAATACTGTAAAACATTATTAAGAGCTACACGCCGAAATTCATGAAGCATATAAAAGTAGTTCCTATACATAGTGTCGTGAATATTCCGTCGAAATAACCATCGCTTTAAAAATTCTAAGGAAAATATGTGCACTAAATTCATGTCGCCAAAACTTTCACGTTTGCTTTTAATTTTGTACTTGAATAAACAGTTGCAATTTCCCACAGTCTAAAACCTGGATGAATAGTAAACATCTGGCAACACTGCTCGGTTGAACCAGGAGCCGGACTGCCCTCTGTTTGCGGTGAATTAATTAAATGCATTTAGAATGACAGTGATTTGTTAGTAGAATTGTTGCTATAATTTACTTGAATTTTCACAAAAAATGTGAATGATAGCTTCAATTTGTGGAGCGTCTGGTTTACATGGCCGAGTTAGTCTAAAATGGAGCGCTATGAAGGCAAATGCAGCGCAATTTATAATTGTGAATTGTAGAAATTAGTAACAAAACTTTCATGAATATAAATTTAACGTCAATCAAGTTAATTATCTCCTAATTGAATAGCAAGCAACGAGTAGTCTTCAATTTCGTAAGCTTCGTTACTGGAAGTAGGCCTCTTATATCTACGAGGCCTTCTTTGCAGTTATCGTCGCAGTGTCTATTTCTCTTTATTATTGGATTCCGGATTGAAGAATATTATAGTCACAGGAACTGCTGAACATAATCAGTCGTCGTTCGGCATCGCTTGAGAACATACGCTTGTTTATTTCTGATCTAGTTCTACCAGTGCTTATCAAACTTTTTCCTAAAAATGTTCAAGTGTGCTAGCTGTGGGTCTCAACATACAGATGGGCCGATTCGCAGCATTTGCAAGAACCACTACGATTTCCAATGTCCCGGAGTAACTGAGGTTGGGTATCGTAAACTTGGCGAGCGGAAAAACAGTTGGCGGTGCCTACGCTGCAAGTTTTCTCACTCTCCATCACCTATAAGTCCAATAGATGCAGCTTCAAGCCAGACAAGTCAATTAGACAAAATTGAGAGTCAGCTTAGCAGAATTTCAACAGATCTTACTGGTGGTAGGTCTCTCATATGTGAGAGGCCATCTGGGTAGGTACCACCGCAATGTCTATTTCTCCCGTCAAACAACACTGCTTAAATGCACTGTTGTGTTTCGGATTGAAGGACATTGTAGCCAGAGTAACTACTGGACATATTGAGACTTAACATCTTATGTCTCAGGATGGCGAGCGCAGTGGAATGTTGCTACTGTTTATGAGCGGTCGTATCGCTTACCATTAGGCGAACGGCTTGCTCGTCTCGCCATTCACTGCAATAATAAAAAAAAAAACAAATTCTTGAGCCATTAGCATTAATTGTAGCGGATGTGAAATTGATAAAAACGGAATTAACTGATCTTAAAAACTCTGTGGAGATGGCACACGAGCTTATTAACAGCTTTTCTGATAAGGTGAAGAACTTGGAAACCAGAATAATCAAAGCAGAGAAAGCAGTATCAGAGGTAGATTCGCTTCGAAAGGAACTGAATACACTTAATCAACACATGCAGACTAGAGACCAATGGGCCAGGGCAAATAATGTGGAAATTTATGGCATACCCCAAAAGAAAAATGAAAATTTATATGAAATTGCCGAGAATATTGCTAAGATATCAAATTTTCATGTGAACAGACAGGAAATAAATTATATTGCACGCATACCAACCCGAATTTCTAACCAAAATAAACCCATAGTTATAGCTTTTAATAGTCGCTACACAAAAGAAGAATTTATAGCCTCATATCGGAAAAATAAACTTCTCAATTTGTCAGATCTGGGTTTCACGACTACGGAAAATTTCTTCATGAACGACCATCTTACATCTTTCAACAAATCGCTTCTCAAGAAGGCTAAGACTATAGCGAAGGAGAGGGGATTCAAGTATATTTGGGTTAAACATTGTAAAATTATGGCCAGAAAATCCGACACATCGCCACCATTTTTTATCAAATGCGAGGAAGATTTAAAGAAGATTACTTAAAAGACAATTGTTCCGTAACCCAAATAATAGTTTATTCAACTATTATTGTACACAGTTTGGGAACCGTATTCAATACCAGTGTCTTTTGTTTGTCAAGCAACCGATTGAATCACATCATAATGGTCAAGCATTTAAAGCAAGTAAGTTTCTGGTTACTTACACGACTTACAACTCTTCGCGCATGCATAAGCAGCGTTATAAGGCTTATATTGGCTTGCGCTTATCATACGCTGAGTCGATTTTTGTATGAGATTGCGGCTTGTACATTTTTTGAAATACCCCAGCTTTTATTTATTTTTCTAAGTAAGTCAATAAATTTTAGATACGTCTCATTAATGTTTATAATCAATTCATATGTTATTATACCTAAATTAGTGGTGAGAATTAATATCAGACAATCTATTAATTTATACATTCTGTATATATTGTCAACCTTTACTTACAAATTTGCTTTTGTTGTGTTCTCTAAAATGTCTCACAATGTTATATTCCTTTTGTGTATCCAGAAATTGTCTTATTATATAATATAATGTCTGCAATGAATGTGTATTATCAAAATGCTCGAGGGCTGCGAACAAAAACATATACATTTAAACGTAATTTATCACTTAATTCTTATGATATAATATCGATAACAGAAACATGGCTCCTTGAAGGAATCAACAATAGTGAGCTGTTCGACGATAGATATCTTGTTTGGCGTCGCGAAAGAAATTATGCAGATACCCATGAAAAGTATGGCGGTGGTGTACTCATTGCTGTCCGCCGTGAGTACTCCGCTGTGGAGAGAACCGAATGGGCATCTTCGGGTGAAGACATTTGGGTCACTATAACTCTCAAGCATAATGGACGCAAATTATCTAAGTTACATATTACAGAGCAGAGACAGCTGCGCAATTTTACTGATAATTTTTCTAACATTGTTAATACTCATCCAGATGAAACCTTCTTAATAACTGGAGATTTTAATATAAGTAATGTTGATTGGGTTATTGATGTGACTTCTTTACGTCCCGTGGGCATTACCGGGGAGTCTCAAAAATATTTCTTTGAATGTCTTTGTATGTGTAATTTGTCCCAATTTAACTGTTGTCGAAATGAAAATAATCGAATATTGGACTTAATTCTATGTAATTCTACATTGACTGTGACAGCCTGCGATGATCCACTAGTTGACGAGGACGTTCACCATAAATCCCTGGCTTTCTCTTTGAATTGTGCTGGCAACGATACATTAAAACCTCCATCAAGGAAACTATTTTATTATAACTCAAGAAATTATGACCAAATTAACTATTTGTTAAATGAAGAAAGTTGGGAACATTTACACAACAATTCATTGGAAGAAGCTGTTGACTACTTTTATAATTTTATTTATAATCTCAGGAACATATACGTGCCACAAAAAACTGTTCATTCTTCCACTTTCCCGCCTTGGTATAATACAACTCTGAAAAAATACTTCGAGAAAAAAATAAATTTCATAAAAAATATAACGTTTATAATAAAATAGGAGACTATATTACTTTTGCTTTACTGCGTAATAGAGCTAAGTTAATTGAAAAAGAATGTTACTTTGAATATCTAAAACGCAGTGAGGAATCCATAATGAAAACCCAAAAATGTTTTGGAGATTTATAAAAAATAATAGAAAAGGTACAAATGCACTTCCTTCTATTTTAAATTTTGAAGGTCATTTAGTCAAAACCGGTGAGGAAATCGTGAATATGTTTGCCACCTACTTCATTCTACCTTCCTTCCTTCGTCTCATAATTCTAAAATTAACACAATACCAATTTGGTATCAATAGACTAAGTTCTAAAATAAGTGATATTAAAATTAGTGAAGACAACTTGTGTAAGCTATTTACATCCTTAGATCGGAACAAAGGTGCTGGTCCAGACCACATTCCTCCTTTTTTTATTATTAATTGTGCTCGCAGTCTTACCAAGCCACTTGCCATTCTCTTTCAACGCTCTATTAAAGAAGGAATCGTACCAAAAATTTGGAAGTCAGCCTATATTACTCCAGTACATAAACTGGCAGTAAAGGACAAATAAAAATTATAGACTAATATCTAAATTATGCATCTTTGCTAAAATATTTGAAAAAATAGTTTTTACCCAAGGTCTACAATACATTATTACGCACTTTCATTTCAGAACAGCATGGATTTCTCAAAAACCGCTCGACTACAACAAATTTATTGTCATTTATTAAATATTTAACGTCAAACATGGCTTTGGGTGGTCA
Source organism: Hyles vespertilio (assembly GCA_009982885.2). Taxonomy (NCBI): domain Eukaryota; kingdom Metazoa; phylum Arthropoda; class Insecta; order Lepidoptera; family Sphingidae; genus Hyles; species Hyles vespertilio. The sequence continues at coordinate 7,254,839 of CM042823.1, read as the reverse complement.
AGTAGATTCTGTTTTCACTGACTACAGCAAAGCTTTTGACCGTATTGATCATCAAATATTATTGCAAAAATGGATGGCTGCGGGAATCCATGGTAATTTACTCAGATGGTTCACGTCTTACATTAACAACCGGTCGCAGGCGGTCACAGTCAATGGGTATACATCTATTTGGCATACCGTGCCTTCAGGGGACCCTCAGGGATCCTTGCTCGGTCCATTATTGTTTAATATATTCATTAACGATATTAATTCTTGTTTCCTACATTCGAAATTTCTACTCTATGCGGACGACATGATAATATTTAAAAAAATTTGCTCACCTAATGATTGTCTGCTTTTACAACAAGACTTAAAATATTTGAATTATATTGTTTTGAAAATAATTTAGACCTCAATGTTGATAAGTGTTACGTAATGACATTCACTCGGAAACCCAGTCCAACATATTTTGGGTATACTCTGAAAGGGTTTGTATTGAAAAAAGTTGACGAGATAAGGGACCTAGGGGTAATACATGATTCTAAACTTACGTATGAGAACATATAGACTATATCTCTACTAAAGCCTATAAGTCCTTAGGATTTGTCATAAGATCATGTTCTCAGTTTGACAACATTAAAACCATTAAAGTTCTTTACTGTGCGTATGTTCGCAGTATCCTCGAGTATTGCTCTCAAATTTGGAATCCGCGGTATGCTTCTCATATACAAGGCTGGAAATGATACAACGAAAGTTTGTAAGATTTTTGGAATTTAGGTGTGGTACACATGATGAGGGTTATGAGAATAGATGCAAAAGGCAACATATGCTACCGTTAAGGGAAATAAGGAACTGCGAATACCTCCGAAAACTGTTCGCCGACATATTCCCTTACATATACCTCATACTGTGACTAATTATAGGAAAGGTTCTTTCTTTTATACGAACTGCGAACTACCTGAACGAACTTGCTGACATAAATGACCTAGATATTTTTAATTCAAGCTCGACTACTTTTAAGCGTGTCCTGGCTGACCACTGGTTTCAATTGTTTCCCTGACTGTTCATTGTTTGCATAAGTATCGTTATATTTTAATGATCAGTCTTGTTTTAATAGTTAAGTTTAGAAATAACAAGCTTTTCTTTTCTCTTTTGAAACATAAATGCGAAAAACTTATAAATGGTTTGTAGATTACTAAATTGTGTTGTATATAGGCATAAGATACTGTTTATTTTCCAAAGAAAATAAAATAAAATAAAATAATGCTTCAGGATGAGCGAGCGCAGTGGAATGCCAAACATTTCTTTGTTAATCATGTTGTTGTTTGGTTTTCCTACTGTCCATGAGCGGCCATATCGCTTACCATCAGGCGAAAGGCAAATCAGTAGCGCTATTCTTGCAATTAAAAGAAATCTATAAGGTTACATTACCACCACACTGTCCCCATTTGGCGGACTCCACATACCATAGAAATTCTATTAAATTACTACTGTAAGCAGATTTCTTTACGTGATTTATTTCACTGTTAAAGTAAACATAAATATATTTATTCATGAAGATGAATTGTAAGTCTGGCTTCTGTACTACGTCTAATGTAAACCCAGCGTTGTTATTATGTTTGGGTTTATCATAATCGCTTTATTTTCATAACACGTGTTCTAACCTACGGTTCTGCTTGCTTTATTACAAATTAATCATATGTAATTTATGCAAAGTTGATTCGTTTCTGAGGAACAAACAGTATGGGTTTAGGTTCCCTCAGAAATTAATTAGATAAAAACATCAAACATTCTGATTTTGATTCAAATATTTTAATACTGTTTTCTAGTGCAAGATTACCAAATGAGTAACCCGCTTACTTTATAGTATTTGGTGATCAATACATAGATGGCCTAGCCCCTCTCCATCGTATGAGAGTTGGTTTGTAGAAGCGGCCAGTACCTTGCTGTGAAAAGTATTTTGCAAATACAGAAACAGATTCAAACCTTTCTAACAGTTACTATACCTAAATACCTAACAAATATACACACACACTAAAATATTCGAATAAATCCAATAATAACAAATCTTTACGTTTATTGTATAATCTTAATTTGAAATGGCAACACTTAAAGCATGGCGGCAACGCTCGCGATCGATTCGAGTCTACTGTCGCGAGCGATTGTGTTCACAAACTAATAAATCTCGATAATCTATACGTATCTACGTGTTAACATCGAGGGGCGTCTCTTACACCGCTGCGAATGTTCTTTAGATTTAATTTATTGGAGTTTGTTAGATCTTGATTGCGTAAAGTGTAAAGTTGCGAATTGAGAACTGATTTTTATCGTTTGTTCTATAGGTAAGTAATCTTTGTTCGAGGTTTTCTTTCGAGACATTAAAGTTATTAAGTACCGTAATTTATTTCACCCATAGGTTAAACAGGAATGGGTACTTGTAAAATATTATCCTGCCTTTGTTTAGCTTACGGCTGTTCTCTATATCCTATCTATCGTTAACAAGAGGTTAAAATGGGTATCGTTACTATGTCGATACCACTGTATGCTTCAATAAACAAAGATAGACATACAATATTATCTTGCCTAGATATGTATAATATATGCACCTTATCTAAATATCTCTGTCTTTCTTTACTGAAGCAAAAAATGCATCGACATTTCGAGAGAATCTCTTGTTAAAGATAGATAGATTATAGAAACCGGCCGTTAATGTTTGTATATTTACTGGATTGGCAAACGAATAACTGATAGTAGGTCATCACTGTCACCCATAAACATCCATAACCCTTGGATAATAGATGTGTTGACGGTCCTTACAATCGGAAGGGAAGCGGAAAGAAAAAAGTGGGAAAAAGAATGGGTATTGAGCAACAAATAATTGAGTGAGTACATAACTTACTAAACCGTAACTTATAAATAAACAATGCAAAGTAAAGGACACGCCACATTCAAGCACTAGCATTATCCTTTACGCTCTCACAATAAAACACACAGCGTAATTAATAAATTAATGAACCCGTCACGAAATGTCAAAGAGGCGGCCGTTTGAAAATGTACGTCCATTACGCGAGCCTTTAATCCCGGTGTTTCGAACCAGAATAAACGGGATTATGTGTAGCCGGAATATACCGGTCAATTGGGTCCGCGACAGTTCCTGTCCCGAATTAATTTGTGATTCCGTCATACACGGGAACACTTTTTGGAGTCGATTTCTTGCTGTCAGTTTTCGAGCGTCTGTCCGGTGTCGTGTTAAACCGCGGCTGACGTTCGCATCGATAAAACCTGGTTCATTGAGTGATTGACGGCGGGATATTGGGCAGGTTTAATCGTGAAGTATGAATTTATGTTATGTTTTCTACTGGTTATGAAATAATATAACTTTTTTTTATTTCAGTGAATGGCGAGACGAGCATGCCGTTTGCCTGATGGTAAGCGATGCGACCGCTCATGAACAAAACCAAACAATACCTTGAATTACAAAGCAATGCAGAAGCATTGCTATGTTTTCCGTACCGGATAAAATATTCGTACGGGCTATTTGTTTCTGCTTACAAACCGTGCTAGAGCTGCTTTGCTGCGGATCATCTCGCCGCTGAAAGTCTGCACCGGCCGACCCACCCACCTGACCAGCCGCCGCCAACTACGTGTCGTCGGTGCGATAACAGAGGGGAGTAAGCTAGCGGGAAAATACTATTGCCTAGTATAGATGACCCTCGAACGAAACCGGCCCTAGACACCTACATTGTAATTTTAGTCGTTTTGTTATTTATATTTTTAAACGGTTTATTTAGCTCACCCCGTTTGTTTGGGTCAAATTTAGTAATTGAAATTTAACCCTCTTCCCGTTAACCGATTGATCTGAAATTTGGTATACGCCTTTGATTCTGGTGACAATACAATTATCCATATTCAATATTATTGTGAATCCAAGATGGCCGCCGCTACAAGATGGCGGACAACTTAGTTTTTTTCAATCCCATCAATATGGGTATCAAATGAAAGGGCTTGTCAAGTGGAATTCAGTGCACTATACAAAATCAAAATCAAAGATGGCCACTGCTACAAAATGGCGGATAATGTATTTTCAATCCCATCAATATGGGTATCAAAATAAAGGCTTGATAAGTATAATACAGTATACAATACAAAATTACAATATGAATCTCCCACCCAAGTCAAGAACTCAACGAATTGAATAGAATGAGAAATAAAAACTAAAAACGTAAAAATAAAAAAGTAAAAAAAATATTTTAAGCTAAACGGTTTTATATTGCAGATAAATGTACTAAACGCTAAAAAACAATTTTAAACCTATGCATTGATTAAACTAAAATAAAATCGTGGGGCACGTCCAATTTACATGAATTTTAACCACTTTAAATATTGGACGTGCCCCACGATTTTATTTTAGTTTAATCAATGCATATGTTTAAAATTATTTTTTAGCATTTAGTACATTTATCTGCAATATAAAACCGTTTAACTTAAAATATTTTTTTTTACTTTTTATGTTCGTTGACTTTTAGTTTTATTTAATCAACGTAACAGTGGCAGTAACAGTTCGCAGTAGAAACTGCACTCGCCGTCCTGAGACATAAGATGTTAAGTCTCAATATGTCCAGTAGTTACTTTGGCTACAATGTCCTTCAATCCAAAACACAGCAGTGCATTTAAATTGCTGTTTGACGGGAGAAATAGGCATTGCGGTGATACCCACCCAGGCACCCTCTCACATAAGAGACACCTACCACCAATAACTGACTACAATCCATTGTTGGTATGCGAAAATTTGAATTGAATACCGCAATTAGTATTCACACAATTGCACTGGTATTTTGAAGACTGATGGGTTGACGCCCAGACGCGAAAGAATAATGTTTCACTACCAGTAATATTTTTCGGGACATATGTGTAAAGGTTTTCTTAAGAAAAATCTCCGTTACCTACTCTTACTAAAATAACAGGGAAACAACACGAAAAATGATCCTTAAGGTTAATTTTCAGTGCCACAGTCCTACGAATCCAGATGAGCTGATCCATTAGGACACACACACACACACACACTCCACAGAGAGAGTAATTATTGACTGTAGTCTTGACCATCTACAGCAAATGAAGATTCACTAGATAAAATTCTAACCACATTTACATGTTACGCGTCGATGTGACTGGCGCCTCGCTTACCAAGTAATCGTTCTCGCGGGGAGCAAAGAAATATATTTATCTTGTTTATACTCGTTGAATATACAATTGTGCGCTCCTCTGCGCCCTTATTATCGATTCCCGAGGGCTCAGGCTCAATATCGATAGCTGGAATAGTTGGAAAGTTATTTGTTCGGCGTGCTTTGAATTTGTGGTTGCGAATTTTATGTGTTTAGATATTGGGTATGTGTGAGAAAGGTTATTAATGGTTTGCTAGGAGTAGGATGTTGGCAATATAACTTGTTCAGAGATCAGACTGTGGTCTTTAAGAACTATTTTGTATTTGTAACAATAAGACCACATTGAGATGGACTAAATGGCCGAGGTCAATCGTACTTTCGATTGTAGGAGAGCCCCGTGTCCTGCAGTGGGGAGGACAAGGGCTGATACAGATTTAGAAACAAAGTGATCGAATCATCAAAGTGAGATGTAGTGTATAGTAATATAAAGGAATGTAACTGTATTAACAGGCAGTAATAAATTGTATCTCCTAGCAATCGGATGTCTTATTTACGTCTCCCTGATCCGCACCTTACATGGCGACCCTGCCTGTAACGGGAGATCGACGCGCTCGGGCACCGCATACCTAACCTTATATGCCGCATCAGTATCTACAAAAAAAATGCTCGTGTCAAAGTGCAGAAACATTATTCATTATTGTTCGGTGTTAAACTCCAAAGATGTGCCAATCAACCCAAATAAGGAGGAGGTGTTCCTGAACCAGAACGCGGCCGGTTCCAATGGCAATAGTGCAGACCTGCAAAAACTTGGCTGGAGTCTAGGATACAACTCCATCATTTTGTCGATTTTGGTGATTTTGGGAGTAATCATATTGGCATACTTCGTATACACCACATACAAAAAATGCCACAAGCGTTGGATAAGACAGGAGTTATTTCACACGACGTTCCGGAGTTCGAGGATGTTGGGCAGACAGGATAGGCCCATCCCGTGTATGCGAACCTATGACCCGAGTAAGCAGACCTCGATGGCGGCTGAGCAGTGATGGTGTCAAGTGAAAGTGCGGTTAAGTGATAGTTCGTGAGCGTATTTTAAACCGTATGTAGTTTTGCGTGCATAATGGTCTATAGAGGAATGAAGATATTTATTGGACTTTAATTATTTTTTTATTATTTAGTACTTATATAATATGCATCAATAATGTTTTATTGTGCCCTTATATTCATATGATAGTCTTCTATATATTGTTTTTTGTTGATGGCTGAAGATCTTAATTATGTTTTGAATGAACTTAAATCTATAAAACAATATTTAATTAAAATAGGTACTTCCAGAAGATCAACACAAGATGTATGTGGAAAATATAAACAAGCTAATCAATTACACGATTTATTTTTGAGTATTGTGAAAAATATAGAAGCAAAGGTAGCTAAGGGAGATATTAAATTGTCCGATTTAAAAAATTTAGAGGAAATATATGATAAGGTAAATAATATTTTTACAAGAATAAGGAACTTTGTTCCATTTCTCCTGATTGTATTGTTGTTGAATCGAAAAACACCACAAGCAATATGGAACATTTTGATTTGAAAGTGGCGATATCTTTGCTTCCTGTAATGACAAGTGACGAAAATGTCACAAAGCAATTAATTAGTAATATAGAAATGTATTCAGATATGCTAGATGAAAACGGGAAAACCTCTCTAATTAATTTTGTTTTAAAGTCTAGGTTGTCAGAAAGTGCTAAATTGCGTATGTCTCAAAAATATTCATTCGTTACAGATTTGATAAAGGATATGAAATTTTTTTTGTTATCAAGGAAATCAGATACGGCGATCCAGTCGCAATTGCAACGAGCAAAGCAAGGTCGGAAAACTATAGAGAATTTCGGTAAGGATATTGAATCTATGTTTGTTGATTTGACTATTTCTCAGGCCGATGGTGATTCACAAAAATATGATATTTTGAAAACCATTAATGAGAAAAATGCTATTAAAATATTTTCGAACGGCCTGCGAAATAGCCGAATAAGCACCATAGTAGCGGCGCGTAATTATATTGCATTGAATGATGCGATCAGAGGCGCTATGGATGAGGAGTTATCAACACAACCCGAAGGTACAGTTTTTAATTATGGGCGTGTTAGAGGTAGATGGTTATATAATGCGCACAATAGTCGTGGGTGTAAACGGACCCATTCAAATGATTATAACAGACGTCCCACTGTATCTTCCACGACGCCGATAGTACGCGGTACTCATTCAAATTTTTCAAGATATGGTACCAATAATAGAGGTCGTACATACTCTTTTCGTAGAAGTCGAGGTAATGCAACTAATTTTAACAGAGGAAATAGGAATCAAGTTCGCGAGAATCACATGAACGTGATTCATCCAACAGTGGAAAACCCACAAGAAAATATGCAGAATACCAGTGACTTAGATAATTTTTTTCGTCCATAACAAAAGTAGTAAAATAATTAACAACATTAGCTCTACTATGAGCGTATTTGGCGTTCCTCAGAATTTGTTAATTGACACCGGCGCTTCGTTGTCCGCTGTGAAGTATGAGAATATGATCGCGCTTGACATTCCATTCCATATTGAGAGAATTTGCATCAGAGGCATAGGTGGCAACATAGATTCCGAGGGATATGTTTATTTAAAATTAAACGTAAATAACATTGAATTTACCCACAAATTTTACGTATTTAAAAGTTTACCTTGTCGAACTGACGGAATTTTAGGACAGGATTTTTTGAGTAAATATAATTGTATTTTGAATTTTGAATTAAATACTTTAAAAATTAACACGAATACCGGTAATACTGTTGTAGAGTTACAGATGGGAAATATTGGTTACAATAACTACCTAACACTACCTCCTCGATGTGAATCCGTGCATTACGTTGACGTTGATACAGTTATACACAGGGATTGCGTCATATTTCCGCAAGAATTATGTGACGGCATTTATTTAGCTAGTTTAGTGCTATAGTGACACCTAATCAAGGAAAAATTCCATTAAAAATTTTAAACACTAGGGATGATGTCGTAAAATTAAGTTTTTTTATACCAAGATTTGACTATTTAAGTAATTATGAAATTTGTAGTTTTGGCCAGAACATTGTTGACGCGAATCATGTAAAGAAGTTATTTAAACTCTTACAATTAAATCATTTAAACACGGAAGAAAGAATATCTATAGAGAATATTTGTGCAAAATACTCAGATGTGTTTTACATTGAGGGAGACAAGTTAGGAGTGACTAATATATACAAACAATCCATACATCTTAAAGATAACGTTATGCCAGTTTATACTAAACCATATAGGATACCAAAGTCATTAAAACCCGAGGTAGATAGACAGATTAGTAAAATGTTGGAAGAAGATATAATTGAAGAATGTCAAAGCGAATGGTCTAGCCCTCTTCTTCTCGTACCGAAGAAAAGTGAAACTTCAGGCGAAAAGAAGTGGCGCATAGTGATTGATTATAGGAAGTTGAATGAAAGAGTGCAAGACGACAAATTCCCTTTGCCAAACATAAACGACATATTAGATGCTTTGTCAGGTTCCGTCTATTTTAGTCATCTCGACTTAACACAATCTTATTATCAACTTGGCCTTCATCCAGATAGTCGAAAAGTAACCGCATTTACAACCAATAAACAATATCAGCTAAAAAGATTGCCCATGGGACTCAAAACTAGTCCTAGTGCCTTAGTCGGGCAATGACAGTGGCCATGTCAGGATTAAACTATGAGAAGTGTCTTATATATTTAGATGACCTTGTGTGTTTTGGTCGTAATATAGGCCAACACAATAAAAATTTAATCGATATTCTAGAAAGACTGCGTAAAGTGAATCTTAAAATCAATCCACAAAAATGCATGTTTTTAAAAAAAGAATTATTGTATTTAGGACATGTAGTTTCTGCAAAAGGTATAAGTCCCGACCCCAGTAAAACAACTGTTATACAAAATTACCCTAGGCCATCTAATAGTGAAGAGGTTAAACGGTTTGTTGCGTTTGCCAATTACTACAGAAAATTCATCCCTAATTTTGCTGAAATTACTATACCTCTTAATAGATTAAACCGCAAAGGAGTTGTGTTTGAATGGACGGATGAATGTGAAAACTCATTTCTACAACTGAAAAAATGTCTCGCGTCTCCACCTATATTACAATACCCAGATTTCTCAAAAGACAGTGAATTTATTCTACATACTGACGCATCTGGAGTAGCAATAGGTTCAATGTTATGCAATAAAAATGATTTACCTATAGCTTATGCAAGTCGTACACTTAACAAATCTGAACTCAACTATCCCACAATAGAAAAGAATTGTTGTCAATAGTGTGGTCAGTACGTTACTTTCGGCCTTATTTGTTTGGGAAAAAGTTTGTTATTAGGACAGACCACAGACCGTTAGTATATTTATTCAATATTAATAGTCCCAGTAGTCGTCTATTAAAATTTAGGTTGAGTTTGGAAGAATATGACTATAAGATTGAGTATTTGAAAGGGGCGAATAATGTAGCTGCAGACGCATTATCTCGCATAATTGTAACATCGGATGAGTTAAAAGAGATGAATAAACATATAATGACCGTAATGACTAGACGAATGAGACGAATACAAGGCGAAGTCTGTAAAGAGACAGGTTTGGTCGATAACAATCCCACAGATTGCAGGACTGATCACCCCAATATCGTGGAATTGCTTAAAAAACCAAATTCTGGAGTTGAACTCATAAACGGAAAATATAAGGCTGTGTGTCAGGATGAAATATCTATACATGACGACCAGTTTATATATTTGCCTTCAAATATACAATCTATTGTGATATCGATACCCGATCATGTTCTGCGCGAGTCGCGTTCGTGAGAGGTTTAGAATCATTTTGTAAGGAGATAAACTTAGATGAGTTATATATCGTAAAAAATTATAAAATTAATTCATTAGTTGAATGGTTAACCAAGGAGATAAAGAATAATAAAAAGTGGTCCGGACCACACATTCGTATTATTAAAGGAGTTATGAAAATAGATGATACCGATGATAGACGAGTGATTCTGAATGATTTTCACTTGTTGCCTACAAGTGGACATGCAGGCGTTAGGCGTATGTTAAATAATATTAAACGATATTATTTTTGGCCAAACATGAGCGAGGATGTCAAAAAGTTCGTAAGAAGATGCGATAGCTGTCAAAAGCAAAAGCACTCCTTACCAACTAAACAACCTATGGAAATAACAACTACAGCCAAAGGCGCTTATGATAAAATATATCTAGACATAGTAGGACCTTTAGAGAAAGATTATAATAACTTTTCATATATATTGACTGTTCAATGCGAATTAAGCAAGTATGTGGAAGCTTACCCTTTAGAAACTAAGGACAGTATTAGTGTAGCCAGAGCTTTTGTAGAAAATTTTATACTTAGATATGGTATACCACGAGAAATTGGAAGTGATCGCGGTACTGAATTTATGAGTTGTACTATGAAAGAGGTATGTAAATTATTTCATATCACACATATGTCATCGACAGCGTATCACCATGAATCATTAGGATCATTAGAAAATACGCATAAGTCACTTAATTCATTTTTAAAAATTCAAACAGACAATAATTCGAGATTTTGGAGCAATTGGTTACCATATTGGAGTTTTTCATTCAACACCCCAGTACATAGTGAAACAAAATATACACCCTATGAATTAGTTTTTGGCAGAAAATGTAATTTGCCAAGCAATTTATTGAATAATAATTTCGTAGAACCTCTATATAATGTGGAAAGTTATCCATTGGAGTTGAAATATCGCTTGCAAAAATCTCAAATTGATGCCAGACATAATTTAATTAAAAGCAAACACATTAGAAAATGTATTTATGACAAGTATGTAAACCCTGTTACCTATAATAAAAATGATTTAATATTGGTAAAAAATGAAACAGGTAGTAAGTTAACAAGTCCTATATTTGCAGGACCTTATAAAGTTGTAGAAGATATGTCACCTAATGTGAGAATTTTGAAGAATGATATAGAGGAAATTTTACATAAGAACCGTACAAAACGTTATCATAACTGACTTTATACATTATAATATATTATTTTATACAAATTGTTTACTTTAATGAATTATACTATATCTTGTATTTTTTTTTGTATTTTTTTTTTCAATTGTATTTGACATGTAATAAAAGAAAATTAATCTTTATTTAGTTTAATTTTCTTTTTCTTTTTTATGGGGCGTGTAGTGTATAGTAATATAAAGGAATGTAACTGTATTAACAGGCAGTAATAAATTGTATCTCCTAGCAATCGGATGTCTTATTTACGTCTCTCTGATCCGCACCTTACAACCCATATAAAGGTATGTAGTGTCATACGCTGAATGCAAAGATATCGTGGGGATGGGAGATAGTTGAATTTGCTATTTGATTGCTTTCGTTACAGATGGACAACATTCTTAGGGACTCGCTGGTTTAAAAGCTTGGTGTCATTAAAATACGAGCGGCCGATCCTGGCTTTAAAAAGTTCAAATAATAGCTAGTCGGGCTGGGTAGTCTCTTAACTATTACTATCAACCTAGATATAGGGCTTATTTAATTTTTCAGCTTTTCACTTACTAAGCTACAGAACCTGTTTATATAATGACTATCTGCGAGTGACCGATTCGCCAGCGCTGTCGAAATGGCTGAGGTTGCGAATATGGAATTGGGTCAGGGATTCTCTTGAGTGACGCAAGAACCCGCCAAGGAAGGGTTTTTTTGGAAACTCCGCTTTTGAGACAATGAAGAGGGTAAGCAATTTTTAGAGGAATTGTGAAAATGCGGTTGGAAAATACGAGGTGGTGGTAGGGTATTATTTCCAAATAGCGGTCCGGCCCGGTAACACCCGGGTGCACACTTTTCAAAATGGCGGCTAAAATATTCAATTCCGACTAACAATTTAGAATATCGACCAATCGGACCATGACCATTATAGTTCCTGAGATTAGAGTCAACAAAAAGAAAGTCTTCAGCTTTATGTATTTCTATACAGGGTATATCAAGACTACTTCCGAAAACGAAGCCGGTTGGTAGTTAAAGCAACTTCAGACACAATGCAACAGAAAAAGTTGCAAAAAAAAAGCGACAATATTTTTTGTGATTTTTTTCCTATAACCATATTTGGGTGGTAAATACATTTTTTCCTAAAATAATATTGTATACCCTTTTATTTATAAATAATCTAAGGTATAAAAGAGTTTAAATTATTATTTTAGCAAAAACTATGGATTAACCACCCAAAAATGACTATATTTAAAAAATCATAAAAAATATTTGTCGCGTTTCTTTGCGTATAATTTTTAGTTGCATTGTGTTTGTAGTCACTAAAACTATCACCTGGCTTCGTTTTCGGTAGCAGTCTTGAGATAACCGGTAGATAGGAAATGAAGAGAAATGAAATTCTAATAGGTTTAATTTGCAAATAATTTGTAAGTATCTTTAGTAGAATTATAGAGACTTGCTGTAGTTCACTAATATAAATGTTGGCTTGACCGGGATGGTATCTTTGTATCACAGAGACTCAAAAACTAACGGCCTCGCTGTTGTATTTTATCCAAGATTGTCGAAACTCCTAATATTTTGCTTTCTCTATCTCTTTAAAGATAAATATATTGTTGAACATAATATCTAGTTTTGAGGAATTGTAATACAATTTGGTTATTTAATATACACGTTTACAGGGCATATTGAGACTGCTACCGAAAACAAAGTCAGGTGATAGTTTTTGACTTCAGACACAATGCAACTAAAAATTAAGACTAAGACGCAAAGCACGATTACGAAGCTGGGTTCGTTTTCGGTAGTAGTCTTGATATACCTCTTGATTCTGATTGATTTCTTGATATCTCTCTTGATATGACTCTCCAAGAATTTCCATTGAGACCTGTTGGAACTGGCCCACATTCACCGATTTCACACAATCTTATCCAGTCGACGTCCTACGCTTCCTTTATCAATGTATTATGTCCTCTACACGAGAACGTTTGCTTGTTCGTGGAAGGATATTAGTAATAGCTAAATAGGTGTATTCATAATAAATAATATTACCAAACAAGTACTTACGAATGTGGTGTTGGTCATGAGCAGCCTGGTGGTGAAGTTCTTGACGTTGAACAGCGTCAGCCCTCCCCACCGGTCGCGGAACACCAGCTCTTCATCTGAAACAAACATGAGATTATACGATTTATTACATATGTCATAAAAAACATAAGGACGGACGACCTGGCTAAAGTTGCAGGAAGTCGTTGGATGCAGGCCGCTCCCAATAGATTGGTGTGGAGATGCTTGGGCGAGGCCTATGTTCAGCAGGGGATTTCCTGTGACTGAGATAATAATGAAGGAACAATTTACGTAGCTTCGTTTAGGATATTTACAGCATCAGTTGCGCAGCTGGTTAAACGTCGGTAGTAAAACGAGAAACTGCAAGTACCTACGTCGAGGCATATGTTTGCTATTTCTTCATGTTATCAATGTAAACAAAATTTCTTATGAAATGAAATGAAATGAAATGTATTTATTGAAATGTATTTATTGGTCACGTAGGCAATTTAAAAGCTCTTATGACAAGTCAATACACATAGAACTTAATCTCTATAAACAATATATTTCCTATACTTAGTATTACTTATTTTAATTTCTTGGTTTAATTAATTAATTTATGTAATTTATTTATTTTAAATTAATTTTAGTTATTTGTTTCCTTTTTATTCTTATTTTATTTAAAGTATTAGTTATGACTTTATGGTAATTTATTTTTCAAAGAAATACAATATGTACGTTGGTCAAATTAAATTAAATTAAATTAATTAATTAATGGACCATGAATATTTTACAACGGTGCGTAGCGGTTTATTGTTACCACCGGATCCAACGCGGCCCTTCCTGAGAAGACCCGGCGAAACAAACTCAGTGGGCTTACACTACCACTGGAACTACGCGACGCGACCCAATCCTGAGTATATCCAGCGAATAAGACTCAGTGGGCTTGTTTTGGGTCCAATTTAAGACAACGACCATAAGTATTTCCGAAACGTCCCGTATGTTTAGGCTTACTGCCGGATCCAACGCGGCCCTGACTGAGAAGACCCGGCGAACAAACTCAGCGGGCTTTACTTTACTACTGGATACTACGCGGCGCGACCCATTTCTGAGTAGATCCAGCGAGTCAAACTCAGTGGGCTTGGTTTTGGTCAATTTACTAAAATAAATATTTGTGACTTGTCTTACAAAGATTTGCCATATTATTATTTTTATTTGTTTTCTCGATCGGTCGGTTTCATAATCGGATCGATTATGAATAATGTATCCAAATGTAAATATTCAGTTTTATTTTATACTCGTAGATTGTTCGTATTTATTATCGAAAAAACCTAACAATTCTAATGAATAACTCATATCTATCTAATTGCAAGTAGAAAAACTCAATTGTGTTTAAATAGATAATTGAGATTTAGAGAAACTGTAGCAAATACTACGTCTTACAAATCTTAAAGCAAAGTAGTCCATTCCTATGCACCAAAATCTTATTTGAGAAACAACAATAAACACATAAATCAACCTAATTTACATTAAAAAACAATAAAACATTAAAATCAACATATCTTCCACCCACAACGATAGAATGGAATCAAAAAACTCTATAGAAATCTGTAATCTTCAAATCAGTTTCAAGACACAGGGTCCCCGGGCGGTGGCGACTAAATCTCCCAGCGCCTGCTCTCAATCAATCAACTGGGAACACAAGACCGCTTTTATCCCGGAGCGAGACACACGGGAGGGTCGGGGAATTCATGGTTATATTGTAATTAATATAGACAGTAAAACGAAAACCCAACAAATACAGTCTTGAGCCTTAAGATAACCGTGTCATAAAACGTCTTGTGTCGTCATCAGTAGGTACAAGAGACTTTTTGGTTTGACACTGCAATAGTAGTGTAAATACACTGTTGTGTTTCGGCTACATGGAAATTGTAGCCAGAGTAACTACTGGATATATTGAGACTTAACATTTTATGTCTCAGGCTGGCGAGCAGAGGAATGCCAAGCATTGCTTGCTAATTCATGGTGTTGTTTGAACTTGCTACAGCCCATAAGCTGTCGTATCGCTTACGATCAGGCGAATGGCATAACCTCGCCATTCACTAAAATAAAAAAATCTGTATCAGCCCATACACGTCCCACTGCAGGGCACGGGCCTCCTTTACAATCGATAGTACGATTGAGAGTGGTTAGGCCATATAGTCCACCACGCTGGCCTAGTGCGGGTTGGCGGACTTACATACCATAGAAATTTTTATAAATCGCTATGGTATGCAGGTTTCCTCACGATGTTTTCCTTCACCGTTTTAGTGCGTGGTGATTGATTATTAATACACACATGACTCCGAAAAGTCAGAGGTGTGTCCTAGGATTCGATCCCGCGACCACCGTGAACATGTTGGCAGTCGCGTCTAGTCCGTTTACCAACAGGCCGCCACGCACTTACCAACAGGCCACCACGCACTTAAAAAATACATACTAACATTTGTCTCGCGTCGAGGATTCCTGTTCCACATACATTTGTTTCCGCTTTTGGTATGACAAAAACATTTTTTAATGCATTTGATACTCACAAATCAATACTTTAAGACTTGATATTTGATTACGTTTATACTATTGAGTTCTACGAACAGATAAAGAAATACAAATTGTTATCTTGCATTTATACCCTTTCGGAATAACTGAAGGAATAACTGAATATTTCTAACTCTAAACTTATCTATGAATACATTTATTATCCACATTTCACATTCAAAAACAAAACTTGAAACACATTTTAGTTGTTTAGAATTTTAAAATGCAAATCGACGGTATGGTAATCAATTCGCATCTATATTCCAAATGAGAAAACTTTGTGGAGACACTTTTTCGATTTGCCAATGTAATCATATTTGAATTTACATAAGCACTTATATTGGATTGTGTTAGAAAATACCTAGTGTTTACCTAGACAGTCTTAGCGGAGTTGTTTAGACGCCGGTTGTGAAACGAAAAGCAGCGGGTTCGAATCCCAAACCGACTGAAAGATTTGTGTGAACCACTTGTATGTTGTGATGACAAAATGTCTTCTTTTTATAACAAACGAGCAAACAGGTCATCTGATAGTAAGCTACGACTTCGGCCCATGATTATCCACAACGCTTGGAACTTAGATGAGACTTCCCTCCCAGGGATTTGGGGCATCCGGCAATCCTACTCATCGAACGAAACGCAACAGCGAAGCTGTCGTTTCAGTCGGTCTCCTGTAAATAGTAGTACCGCACCGGACAAGCCTGCCCATTCATGCTTAGTCAAGACTGACAAAAGCGTGGCTTCATCACATAAAAAAGTTAAAAGTCTCTCGTAGTTTCTGATACCCACGACCCAAGACTGGTTCTTAGTATATCTTTATTACTTTATCTATCGAACTATGGCTCCGTGTGTATAATTCAAGATGCCTGTCGACGAGACGTTGGAACATCTAATTGTGATTTAATATTGAAAGCGTGTTGCGTGGTGACGTCATTACGATGACGTAGCACCGCCCTTTCATTCCGGACATAACTTCGAACAATGCGGCTAATGATTCGCGCTTCTTTTGTTTGTTGTATTTATTGTCTTTTGTATTGTTGCATAAATACCAGACATTAAGCCTCCGTGGCGTAGTTGGTTATTTATTTCTACTTTTTTTAAACCCTAGAATACTACATACATAAACTCGCCATTTTCCCAGGAGGGGTAGATAGAGGTGCCAGGATACCCACATTTCGCCTTCCCTGAGAACTGAACCCGAGAACTCAGCTTTCTAACCGTACCCTAGTACAACACCACCGAGGCAGTGACTAGAATACTATATCTTACGTAAACAACGATATATGTAAAAAAATACTTATATGAGGAAGTGCAATGACAGTCTTATTGCAGTATGCAATTAATAAGAAACAAACTTGGGACGGATATGAGAAGAAAAGTTATTTTACTGTTGGAGTAATCATCATTTATTCACTATTTATTAATGATGGCTATAGGATACTTTATCACGCGGGCGTAGCCGCGACCATTACTAGCTTATTTATAAAAGTAAATACATTACCAATCGGTAAAACGAGAGGCCATGGGTTATATTTATTCTGTGATCAAGTAATTATATAGTAGTGATAATTTCAGCGCCTATTCAAACTCATATAAACTTGACAAAATCAAGTAACAAAAGCTGTTATTCTTTGTGTAAACGTTGCTAAATCACAGTGGAAGCAACTGATAAATAAAGCGGGAAGTGGCGCTGTTTGTCTGTTGTTCGTCGACGCTTGAAATAAGATTAACTTGGAATGTAAAGCGTTGAAGCACTGAAAGGTCGACGTCAAAGCGTTTAACTCGACATATTTTAATTAATCCGAGAGGCTTGAAAGTATTCACTAATACAATTGGCTGAATCACTAAAGACTTTTAAAAAAAATATATTTGTATACATTTTATCTATCAAGCTAAATATTTTTATTATTTTCTATTTTTATCGTTCTAACTTTACCCTAAAAGTACACTTTAGACTTTTCTTTATTTTCCTTCTCTTATTTCCATCCCGTGGTAGTCAGTAAGAGATTACCTTGAGAGATACGACTGCCGTTTGTACTCTTATGTTAAATATTAGTTTAGTTTAATATATATTTGGTGTATAAAAAAGAATTTAAAAAATTGAAAACTTTGGAAAACCGTAAATAATAGCTTTATTTCAATGGAAAACTTTGGATTTGGCTAATTATAAGTTTTGTTTGAATTACTACAATATAATGGTTAAAGAAAGATTTTTGGAAGGGGCAGGGCCATGCTGTTTTCAGTTATTATTCAGCATGAATGGGCAAGCTTGTCAGAGCGGTACCACTGTCTTATAGGAAATTGACGTGTTGTAGCAGATTTTTAGTCATGTTCGTTTGGTGAGTGAGATGCCCGATACCACTTTTTTCTTTACATTCTTTTACCTTTCCGCTCCTGTCCCTATTAAATGGGCTGGCAACACATCTATGGTTCAGGCGTTTCCTATCAGGTGAATTTTATTTCCTTGTATGTTGGACGAACGGGAAAGAAATGCTTTTATATTAAACAAGCCTTAACTAAAATAATGGAACTAAAAATAACCAAAACAATAATAAGTCAGCGATGCGTGTCACACCCGTAAGAAAGCGAATGTCCATTATTCATATAATAAAAGGCAACACCACTCCCATTCCCCGATACCACGGCGGCCATTTTATTTGCTCGTCCAATATGGCGGCGCTTCCGGGCGCGGCGGATGTGGCTCGCTCACACCGGAAGTCAATTTGTCGGCCGTCGCGCGAATGGAATAGCTTATGAGTTGACATTGGGTGGAACTTGCAAGTTTTCGTTTCAAACTTTGCTTATTTTCGAGGTTAATTCCGATTGTTTGAGTGAAAATTTACATTGTTCGGTTAATTTTGGCGGGTAACATTTGTCACTACAAAGTAACGTGTTGGAATGTTTCCGAATTATATTTTAGCTAAGCTACATTTATGTGACTAGTTTATACAACTAACTCAATATAGTCATTGCTTTTCGACGACGACAAATGCAGTGTACTCCAAATAGATTATCCAACAGTGAGATGAGCTAATTTGTTGCTGGTTGAAACGATTAAGTTACTGCATTCGGGTTCCTCAAAGTAACGGCATTGTAATCCAAATATGTTATAGTATAGTGAGATATTCCAATTTGTTGCCGCTGGACACAATTAAGTCAGCAAGTTTCAGATCAGATGAAATCTTACACACCCTAAACGCGAAATGCCAGCCAATATCGTGCTTTGCTATAGCGGGTGGTACACATTGCGTGCCGTGTTTGGAATCCGGGCAGATATCAAGGTCATTGGCAACATCGCTCATCGAACAAATAGCAAATCTGATAATTCATACATACATACTGTTATGCTTGTTTGCATGGATGGGCTTGATATTGTTCAGTTAATTAAAACACGAGTCCAGTCACGTAGCCATGTTTATTTAAACTCCTTGACAGTTCAGTGTTAACCTCTAAACATAGTCATATAAAACTACTATAATGTTGCCATGATAACACATACGTACATAAACTCACCCTTTAAGGGGAAGAGAAGGAAAGGGGTAGGCAGAGATGCTGATAATTTACGTCGATATCTATGAGACTGGTATACCCTTGTAAAGTTGTTTAGTTTTCAGTGCGGAAAGGATGATTGTAAACTTATAAGGATTCGAAGAGGTCAGACGTATCTTAGCTGATATTGTATTGATGCTAAGTCACACACTCACATAATATTACACATAACAAAAATAAATAAAAAAACGTTTAGTTTCTGTTTAAAATTGGTTTGTAGATAGGTATACCACTTTTTAACCGACTTCATATAAAGGAGGAGGTTCCTAATTCGTTGGAATCTTTTTAAATATTTCATTATTAATCGATCTAGTAATATATAGCTTTAACGATGTCTCTTATAACATTATTTATGCAAGCTTAAAGACCGTAAGTATATTTTAATCCTTTTCACACCATAAAGGCCGTGCCACTAAGAGCTATAATAAAAGCCCAATTACAAGCCGGCCATTTTCTCTCAAAGAAGCTGTAGAAACAAAGCTGCTGCTAATCCTCGGATAATGTTACTAAAGTAAGCTGTTTGTAGTAATGAGAGCAAGCCGTGGTAATTACGGGCTTGCGGGAGAGAGCGGGACGGCGATACTGGGTAGTATTTTTGAGAGAGAAAGAGACAGAGCGACTGCGTGGGAGGCTATTGGTATGACTTTGTACTCATAAATAAATCATTTTATATAGTGAAAATGTGATTATATAGATGTTTGTGAAACCAAAAAGCATTTCGTAGTTCCTGATACTCACGAAACAAGACTTGATCTTGGTTAGGACTGTGTACGTGACTGTTGGGTATTATTATTTATTGATTGAATTGATAGGAGCAATTTTTATTGCTTAAAAATGTTTTGGGTAATTGAACAATATATATTTATCGATAGAAGACAAATCTAAATCTGCAGGAACAAATTAATATAAAAATATTTCCTTAACAACAAATCTTAGCTAAAACACTCAATTGTACGATACGACATTGTGTATTACAACTATAATATTTCCACCCACAATAACAATAAACACCCACACAATAAATTTTCGTCCGAACACTAAGCACTTTCGCACCAAATTGAAGCAAAGGTCAATTTCCTCCCATTACACCGTTACATATCGTCAGCCGGCCGAGCCGTAAACGGACCCGCAAAATGGCTGCCATCAATCCATCCGTATTTTCGTAATTTCACTGGTAGCCGGGTTGGGTTGATAGGAACGACTGTGCAATTTCATTTGACGTTTTAATTTATGTATTGTTTAGATTTTTCCGATTTGTTAGAATTGGTGCAATAAATAAACGGACACTGCAGGTATTTACAACATTTTTTTTATATCTAACGTATGTTTTGGGAATTTGATATAATAAGATGAAAGGAATAAAAGGAGATAAAGTAAGTATTGTTGCACTCTGGCAAAAAAAAAGACGCGCGACAGCATAATACATAATACTTAGGTTTTTTTTAGCTACCTCATCACAGAAAGGAACTTCGGTAGTATTCTCGACAACGTGTAGCATAGCTTTATTACACTCAAAATATACTCGTGATCCTGACTCAATATTAAATTTCAAGCCATAAGTCATGCGTATCAGATATAACATGACACTCAGAACGAAGACACATTTGCAGATTAACCGAAAAAGGAATAAAATTCATGCTTCTCGCACATTTTATTTCGCATTTCAAATATTGTGTAATCCAAGGCGTCTTATCGAATGCGTAGTTGTCATGCTGTTATCAAAATATTAGGAAAAGGTTAATGAACGAGTTAATACTATTGGATTACGACTATAAATGCTTCTTGTTAATGTTAAAAAAACATATCTCAAACAATGCGGTAAATGTAGAGAAACTGTTCCTAATATTTTGACACCATCATGATAACCACGCATTTACACGCAAAAAGATCGTAGACAATATATACATTATCTATTTATTTTCAGTTTGATATATTATTTTATGCTTATGAGAATTTACCATTGAAATAAAACTATTATTTACGGAGAATTTACCAGTTTATAGGATTTTATTAGCCATGTACAGTGAATGACTTATTTACAGAAAGTTATTAAAATTATTTTACGCTACTATGTGCATCTTGCAATAACCGAATTTAACAAATAAAAATATCCCCATCAGTTATTTTTATAGATATTTACAATTCGTATCAAAAGTTCTTTTTAAAAAGCTTTTATTTTTTAAGCCAACGCCCGCGGGAACATCGCTTTTGACAGGTGAGTCCGATAGCATCTTATGCTTCGTGTAAAAAATATTCGCTACGGTGTGATAGGCGGATTAGGTATAGAGCTATTGTAATCGATTGACGTGATTCGAATATACCAAAATTAAGGGAAATTGCCTTTAGACCTGTAGAAGGATAAAACTGTTTATTGTAAGGTCTAGGGTTTGACAATCCGGTTGAGAAATAGTTTTTTTATTGGTTGAGCCATCGCATGAAAACATAATGTATCGTACAATTTATGCATAATGCTACTGGCCAAGTCGATCTATTTATTTAAAACGTAAAGAATTTTTAATATTGATATGATAATAACTTACGTAATAATTTTATACAGAACGTCCCTTAATCAAGGACTAAATAAATTAATCGACTTGGTATTACATGGATCTCACAACTTTTTGCGGTAGAAAAACTGAGCTGCGAGACTTGGAATTTTTTTACAGGATGTTTTTGATGGTATCTCACGTCTTTTTGTAGAGTCCTACTTTATTCCTTTTCAGTACTTTTTTTCTAGAATATATATAACGATTTTTCTTAAAGCCTCTGTCTTATGGTTTTTTCTTATTTTGTAGGTATCAATTTATCACAAATATAGCGGATTTGATTATTAGTGTTCTTTCTTTCATGGTCATTGATGTTTTCGAGCTGTTTAGTCTATTTATTTGCAAGGTTATCTTCGTCATGTTTTTCTAGAGGAATGTTGTACAGTTTAATGGGCTGAATACACCCTTTCCTTCTTTATACCCCCCTCCTGTTATGCCTCATATATAATGTATACTAGCGGCCCGGCCCGGCTTCGCCTGGGTGCAGATACTTTTTTATTTTACTCCACACCAAATACGTGTTATTTTTCGTATAAGCTCTTGTATACCTAAACATGAATTAGCTATCCTATTGTCCTGCTCAATTCCGTCGCATCCCGTCTGTTCATTCACTTCCCGATACGTCGCGTCCTTTCTCTTAATTAACCATCCCGTCTTATACCGTGCATTTACATTTCGTCCTATTAAATCTGTCAGCTATCCCAGTCTTCTCCCCTACCTCCCACTCTATTATATCCAGTTTCTCTCTACTTTCTAAACACTTTATCGATTTTGATTATCCATGCAATATCCCATCCCTTATTTCACCCCCACTATGCTGTTTTTCTAAATAGCTAGAAATGCACTCACACACACACAATTAACGTAGAAACAATTATATTTAACTGGTTTTTGAAGACACAGGCAACGCCTAATTTGAGAATCCCTGCAATATTCTCCATAATTATATAAAATTTTTATTTTATTCAGTTCAGTTCAGTTTTTATTTTTATGTGTTATTTTATTAAAGATTTTTCATTTTCAAGTGAAATTCTATCTTGAAATTAAGTAAAACTTAATACATGTGAATATTATTTATTTAATTGTCCTATATTTATGTAGCATCATAATATACTCTTTAGTTTACAATAAATTCCTGAACGTATGCATAAATATTTGACAATCAATTTAAATGTCAACCACTTTTCATTACTGTCATTAATTTACATCTTTAAAATCTAAAATACGCCATAAATCGAATATTGTGGCTATGTGTTGTCGATTCGAAGCCTTTATTTAAATACGTTATTTAATTTTAGGGAAGAGTTTACCGTATCGACGCTATGAACATTAAATCTTTGACAGTTACAAACCCATGAACATTTTGTATGGCAAAATGTTTTTTCCTTTTTTTTTATACTTTCGTCAATTCAATCGAGATAAAAATTATCCCACCTTTAAGTTGGAACAAATAACACATATCTACAAAATTTCATTATAATCAGTTGAGTGGTTTAGGAGTCCATCGCGGACAAACAACGTGACACGTGAATTATATATATTAAGATACTCGTAGATACCAATCTACAACTATTATTCCATTATATACGGGTACAAGGAATCATTAACTGCAAATGTATCTTTGTAATCCTATACATTTATATGAGATTACAAAGTTATTCACGCAGTTGGTGTATCTAGAAAACTAGACAGAAATTATGAAATATCGCGGGTTCGAATCCCAGGGCACACCTCTGACTTTTCGGAGTCATGTGTGTATTGATAGTCAATCACCACGCACTAAAACGGCGAAGGAAAACATCGTGAGGAAACCTGCATACCATAGCGATTTATAAGAATTTCTATGATAGAAATGATTATTATATTATACAAAAGTTACAAGTTGATTTAAATCAGAGCAGTTAATTAATAATTTGTTAATTAATATAAACGGCTGAGTAAAGTAAAGTTGCTCAGAATGAAGAATACTCTGAACACGAACGCAACAGAGCCTGCAGCAACTTCGTTTTCTGGCAGAAACACGACAGGAAAGCTGTCTGTATCAGCCCATCTACGTCCCGCTGCAGGACACGGGCCTCCTCTACAATAGAGGTTACGACTGAGAGTGGTTACGTCATGTAGTCCACCACGCTGGCCTAGTGATAGTTGTTGGATTTTACATACCATAGAAATTCTTGCAAATCGCTATGGTATGCAGGTTTCCAGTGCGTGGTGATTAATTAGTAATACACACATGACTCCGAAAAGTCAGAGGTGTAAAACCAGTAGCTACAGCTTCATGACAATTTCATGAGATAGTGGTATCGGTCGAGCATATTACCACTATAGTCCAAGGTAACTAGTGTATATTCATACATAAACTCACGCATTTTTTTAGATGGGGTTGGCTGATGTGCTATTAGGACATTCACGTTTAACCTTGTGTATACAGAGAGCCTATCGTCATATCAGGTACAAATTTCTGAATCTGGGCTGATCATGAATAGAAAAATTCTATATCACTTTGCCGAACGCAGGATCCGAAACCTTAGTCTTACTAACTTAATTTTACTTACTTGAGCATCTCGTAAGTGGTGGAGGTATGCTAATTAGTTACCAAGGCCGGAGGGCAGTTCTTCGTGCATCTTGAGAGCACAAGACGCCCTCGGGTTTTTTAAATAACAACAGCACTATATTTTGTATCGCCTCATTGTAAGTGCGAATAAACAATATACAATCCGTTACTACGTTTCATATTACTATGAAACGTAGTAACATATTTTTTTGTGTGTAGAAAACAATATATTTTCAATAAAAATAAACATAATTGCCCGGATTTCTTGGAGAAATGAATATATACACATACATAAACTCACGCCTATATCCCAGAAGGTTTAGGCAGAGGTGCCAAGACACCCACACTTCGCCTTGTATATAAAGTGCAATAAAAATTATTACTTTATTTTATAAAAATCTGTGGCTCGAGATTAAATACATTATTATTACAGATAATATGAATCAGAAATTAAAGATATACGCATACTACTTATCAGTTGCATTGTAGCAACTCGGTCGTGTTAGAAAAAAGCTGCCGAATCGAAACACCAGTAATTTAAATAGCTGTTCCACTGTTCTAGTGAAGTTAGCAATCTCAGAGTTGCCGAGGCAGTCGCAGATTCAAGTCCTATTGTTCAATTTTACAGTTCAGTGAAAACGAATGCAATTTGTTAAATACTATCGAACCGATGAGCACAGTAGTGCTGGGATTTAAGAAAAAAGACTCACAATACTGCGCGACAGAACTTAACTTTTATTGCAAAGTAAAAGTGAGATTGTGGGCAAAGCAAATGAATCATATAAACCAACTTTGAAATTTTGTAATAATCACTATATTGTAAACTGGTTTTGAAAAGAGCAACACTAGAGTTTCTTGCCCGGTCTTCACTAGTGAAAACCGCTTCCCGAATCGGGTAAAAAAATGACCGAGTCTAAACGATGTTGAACATTTTAATGGATTCAATAAATTATTTTCATTTCATTCCATTTTCAATGATATTTATTTATTGGAATTTTGTCAGGAATTTGTGTCCGATATGGCGATAGGCTCGCCCCCTATCACATCGTGGGACGGAACATACAAGGCGAAATTTGGGTGTCCCGGTCCTACATATCCCTCGTGGGATAAAGGCGTGAGTTCATATTTGTATGATTAGTACAAGATAACCATAAAAATCTCCTTTTTCTCATTCCAATCTAATGATTGTTTGTCTAAAGTCTACTTGTCTTTCCTTTTTCTTCTCGTCTCTTGTCTTTGCTTGCCCAGTGCGATAAGACTGTCACTTACACTAGAATATTATGTGATTTTATTATTATTATTTCGGTTTCCTTTACGTTCATCAATAAAATAAAATACTACTACTAGGCATATTGTTTCGTTTTTAAAACTGAAATCAAATCAAAATCCTTTCTTGACACTTTTAATTGTTCCTATAAATTAATACCTATATTGTTGTAGCAATATTACTGAATACTTTTGCGACTTAAAATAAAGAGTGGAATGGAAGAGGTTAGTATAAAAATATAATTAGGAATTTGGAAAACGGATGGGGTAATTTGAAAACAGCGAAATAATATTCTTCATGTTGATATCTTGGCAAGTGGTCTGAAAGGACGAGAATTGTTGAATAGCGTTGGTTTTTTGGAAATTAATGGAATTCTTTTTGACTAAGATGAAGTTTCATTCTCAGCTAGGTAAAACTTTCCTAAAAATTACAACAATTCTGTGGAAAGAGACGATTCAAATGAGAATCTGCAGTTGTCACGTGATGTGATTTTCGTTTTCCAAATCCGGGCACGTCCGAGCGATCCCGGATCCGTCCCGGAATGGGCAAGTCCCGGGACACACGTCACACGAATACGTGACGTGAAAGGGACGTACATGAGACGTACATGGGACGTAGAAGGATTACGTTTAATAGTATTTGTCATATTCAGTTAGTCGTAGTTATACAGGAGACTGCAGATTTTTATTGTTTAGCATGACAAAGACTGCCTCAGTGGCCCGTTGGTAAGAGAATAGACGCAGCTGCCGAAATTTTTAAGTGGTAGCGGGTTCAAATACCTGGGCATACTTACGACTTTTCAGATTCTTTATCCGCGTATTATAACGGTGAAGGAAACATCGCTAGGAATTCTGTCTACCATAGCGATTTGGAAGAATTTCCATAGTATGTATCCGAAAACCCGCTCTAGGCTAGCGTAGTGGACAATACGACCTAACCCACCTCAATACTACTCTCGATTGTAGAGGAAGCTCGTGCCCAGATACAGACCACACTGGATATTCATATGCTGGATACAGCCTATCACCAAGCATAAAATCGACAAACGACAGATCTCCGTGAATCTCAAATCGTATCTTTGTAATTCATTTTGGTTGGAGAGGACACCCTAGCCTAGTAGTGGACTATCATAGGCTTTTAAAATATAGTGCATAAAATGTGTCTTTCTTACATTTCCATAAAGTTCCTACTAAAGTAACAAGTAACCCACAGTTTGATTGTAAAATGAAATTCTCGTGAATCCTATCCAAACATAACCTAACGCAACATGGGTAGATACATAATTATATTTCCACTTACCAACCCTGGCGAAAATGTGAAATATTATTATTCTTCATTACTCATCTACTTATTTCACTGTATTAATTTTCATTAAAAGTGTTTTGCTTAGATAATTGGCTTTGTCGAATTGATTGAATTGGTTTGATTTAAGGTATTTTTTATAGACTAACTCGGTGGCATAGTTGTACTACGGTACAACCGTACCGACAGACTCGAAACTGATACTGCAGCTTTGTAACCACAAAGCTGCAGTATCAGTTTCGAGTCTCGGGTCGGGCAAAGTGATATTGGATTTTCTATTCATTATCAGTCCAGAGTCAGGAATTTGTGTCCGATATAGCGATAGACCCGCCGACTATCAGATCGTGGGACGGAACATACAAGGCAAAATGTGTGTGTCCTGGCACCCCTGACTAGCCCTTCTGGGAAAACAACCGTGACTTTATATAACTGTCAGTTTTATATATTGGAACGGTCAAGATGAATCTCGACAGTTGACGCAATGTTTGTTGGCCTGTTTAAATGCTCAGACACTAAACTGCGAATTGCTGCGATGCCAATTCACAATGCAAAAAACTGCGACAAGAATTGGTGCGATAGGATTCCGTGTGATGCGAATCTATTCGCATGCTCTGCGATACGCTGCGTGATAGCTCGTAGATTTTTACAATGCGACATCGCATCGCAGTTTTGTGTACGACCTCTAAAACCATACATACATATTGGTGGGTTAATATAGCGGGATTATTCTACTAGCAATAGAATCAGCTGTAATTCTACTCATAATATTAGTGTGCATTCCAAATATTTATTATCTCACACTTTTGTCCCATTGAGATCGACAGAGGCTGTGGAGTTCTAAGTTCTACGGTCTATCTTATAATCTCTTCACACACTTAGGTCGACTAAATCATATCCAAAACGGACACAACCCGGACAAAATAGAAACCTTGTAATATTTCCATAAACATGCAAAGGTATGATTTACATAAATCCTGGGGAGATTTATAACCGCTGCACTGCGACCAAGATTGATGAGGGATCATCCCCTCCCCTCCCACTCGTGCCCTCCCCGCGGAGTCCCGAGTTAATTCCAATCACTCCGCATTGACGGATAATGTATCGTCGCGTCTGTTTGTCCCTCGTCACAATGACTTGGGCTTGATGAAATGTTTTGGCCGTGTGTTGTAGGATTATATTAATTTGAAGGCAATTTTTAAATGTCCTTAATTTTTTTCGTGAATCGGTTGTAAGAATTGAGAATAGCTTGTTTATTTCAAAAATATATATTCTAATGAACACATCACAATAGGATCCTGAACTCACACTAATGAACACTTCTGATGACATTATTACAGAAATTACTTGAGATATTTCACAAAATTTATATGTGTCTTTGATAAAAACATTTGTCCTATTGCGGAGATCGAACAAGTGGCTTTACGTACATAACTGACTTCTCTATGAACCGACCTACAAAGGCTTTCCAGGTATTATCAATATTTTCGTAAAACTTAAAATTCTAGCCTCAAATATTATTAAATAAAGAATTACTATTCTTGAAACTCATAGACAGATTGAAATAAAACCATTACTTACGGATTTTATCGCGGATTAGGTTTAATGTTTACATTTTCGACTTCCTAACATAAGTAATAGTTTTATTTACACGTGTAACATTCGCTTAAATTTAAGAAACCATTATTCATAGACATATATTCGGGTCCAAACTAATCCGGAATTAATCCCACATCAAAACGTAAAGTTTGAGCTGGCCACTATTCGAAATGAAATGAGTTGGTAGTCATCACAGAGATTGACGGCGCGCTCTCGGTTGTAATCTATTGAATTAGATCTATAGCGGCTTGTTCAATGGGTATTCGTCATCTATTTGCATACGAGAGGCAACGCTCTGGCCTACTTTAGTAGTTTTATTTTTTTTATTAATCAGAAATAGTGCTGCGGTTTAGAAGGACGGGGCGTATAGGTATAAAAAATGTGGATTTTCCAACATATCTGTTGATTGATTTCAATTGGTAATTAAATCCAATTTTGAGATGAATCTATTTTCAATTATTTATTACAACAATTGGCGAGACGAGCATGCCGTTTGCCTGATGGTAAGCGATAGGATCGCTCATGAACAGCAGCAAAACCAAATAACGCCTTGAATTGCGAAATTTTCGCTCGGTGTGATGAAAGTCGCTGGTAGTCACATCTGTACTGTACTGTACTGTATCAGCCCATATACGTCCCACTGCAGGGCACGGGCCTACTCCACAATTGAGAATACGATTGATAGTGGTTAGGCCATATAGTCCACCACGCTGGCCTAGTGCGGGTTGGCGGACTTACATACCATAGAAATTCTTATAAATCGCTATGGTATGCAGGTTTCCTCACGATGTTTTCCTTCACCGTTTTATTGCGTGGTGATTGACTATCAATACACATATGACTCCGAAAAGTCAGAGGTATGCCCTGGGATTCGAACCCGCGACCACCGTGAACATGTTGGCTGCCGCGTCTAGTCCGTTTTACCAACAGACCACCACGCACTTTAGTCACATATCAGGGGCCAAATAAGTCTGTGTTAATATTATGGGCTATAATAAATCCAATATCTATGGGATTGACTTGATAGATATAAATAAATACAACCAACAATCACATATATAGTGCTGAACCCACACTAAGATCGAGTCTCAGGTCATGGGTATCAGAAACAACGAGAGACTTTTCGGTCTCGCAATCACCCAGATCCCAAACAAATACCTGCGGATCACACAATTATTTGTTTCAATACGGGAATCAAACCCCGCGCATGGCGTTTGACAGGTGGCGTCTAATCAATTGCACTACAGAGGTTGTCCAATTATACATAAAGATTTCTTAATCACTGGTGTATTCCCGGGGTTCGAACCCACTTCCAATTAGTACAATCCCCACTATTATCTCTTCAATTACATACAAAGCAACGTGCAATAAAAACTGACAAATAAGGTCACGTGACAAAGTGAATCACTCCTGTTTTCACATTTTAACCGGTGTATTTTGGTCAATGCTGACATTAACTGGTAAAAATATGGATCTTAAAATGTGAGTTTATGTGACCCATATTTTTTATTACATACGACTGAATTATACGTGTCATTTGATTAAATGTATAATCTTAAACATACGTAAACTGAGGTTTGTATTTGTGAAAAATAAGGCAGAAGTGTTGTCAACAGTGTCATTCTCAGCGAATTCTCTTCAACCCGAGCGAACTCATATTCATTATTAATTATGAAAAAATATTGGTGGCTTTATTGATTAAAAGTTTTATTTCATATTATAAACTCTAAAAAAAATTGTGACAGGTAAACTGTATATTTAGACCATAACCATAGCACTTAGCGCTAACGGCGCTAACATATAGCAAGTAGGTTCCATAATGAATCCCTGACATAATATGCTAAGCCACCAATAAGTTTCTATATATTTGTCCAATTCCCACATTAGTCGACCAAAAATATGATATTTACAGCATTCTTATTCCCATCCTTACATTGATAAATTTCTGTTTACAAAATTAACCAATAAAAAATGTAGGAATACTACAAAAATCGCCACATCTTTCCCAGTAAATATGTCTATTTCACATATTAGCCGTTCGAAACTTGTTCTACAAAAAGTCTCGTCACACACCAACGGAACCTCAACATGTAAAACGAGAGGACAAATAAAGCAAACACTCTGAACATTTAGGTCACCAACCCATCTCAAAGGGATCACATCCAGTGTATAGGATAAACTCATTGTGAATACTACAAACGGGGATCTTTGGTGTACGGTAAATTATTTTGCTTTTATTACTTTTTTTCATAAATACACCATTAAGGATATAAAAACGTGGGTATGTCTGGATTGTCGAAAAAAAATACTTTTCAGTTTAATATAATGAATTTATTTTTCTGTGGGGTAGGTTATCTAATCTGTACTAATATATAAAGCTGAAGAGTTTATTTGTTTGTTACCTCTAATCGCAGGGACTATTGGTTTGAATTGAAAAATTACTTTTTTGTTGGATAGATTATTTATTGAGGAATGCTCTAGGCTATATATCACCATACTATGACCTATAGGAGGGAAGCAGTAGTGAAAAATCTAGCAAATACGAGGAAAATTCGTTTTCGTGGTCTGATTGGTCGATATTCTAAATTGACGGTCGGAAATGAACATCTTGGCCACTATTTTAAAAAAAATGTATCTACATCCGGACGGACCCGGGCCGGACCGCTAGTGTTAAATAATAACAAGTATCTATAGATTGACATTATTGAAGAATCGTGGGTTAAGCAATGATAAACAATTACAATATTATTAGTCAGTATATTCAATCAATTGAAATATATCAGGCTCTTATCAAATTCTATTTAACGGTTACATAATGTAAAGAATCCCGTAACTTCCACTCTCATAAACTACAGTAATTGCAAACCAATAATTTAACTTAAGCTCAACAAAATTCTACATACAACGGTACCGTCCACTTAGCCCGCATTAAGTTCTAATGTTTGCTACTAGATGGCGCTGTTTGAAGTTAGCACGGGGCTCGGGAATTACGTCATAACATATGGTTTAATACCCGCGCGTTACGGGAATGGTGCCATAGTGGCGATGCAATAAAGGAAACTGTATGAGGCTAAGTTAACGTACGCTATAATACGATTATACGGTGATGGTGTGTGTGTGGCATAAGATGGATTTGAGAGTACAATGTTAGTGTTCCGGGGTAAAGCTGTCTACATCGACAGGGTCTTGAGAACAGTTAGTGTTCGGCCGGTTTCAAAGCCATATTTGTATGGACTAGTCGGAATATATGCCTGTCGATGGCTATAATATTATGAGATCATCAAATGTTGTGAAGAAACCTGCAAACCATAGCGATTTGTATGAATTTTTATAGTATGTTGACAGCCTCCGTGGCGCAGTTGGTTAGACGCCGCCTGTGAAGCGAGAGGCCGCGGGTTCCATCCCCGCACCGAGAGAAATGTTTGTGCTGCCCACAAATATTTCTTCCGGGTCTGGGTGTTGTGAGACCGAAACGTCTCTCGTAGTTCCTGATACCCACGACACAAGACTCGATCTTAGTGTGGGGTCAGGACTATGTATGTGACTGTTGGGTGTTATTTATTATTTTATTTATTTATTTATGTAAAGTCCGTCAACCGCACCAGGCCAGTGTGGTGGACTATTTGGCGTAACCACTCTCAATCATACTCTAGATTATAGGGGAGGCCCGTGCCTTGCAGTGGGAGGTATATAGGCTGAAATATATGGATCACATGAATGATAAATGGTAACGTTGATGTGCTAGCATAAAATACAAAATAATAAAACTGTTTCAAACATAAAGGTATTGTACCTTTTCTGTATAATTTCGCTGTTTCTATGGGATAGAAATAAGTCTTGGACGCAAAGGAGACCCTTGCCCTGTGCGATTAAAAGTAAGATTAAATCTTCCGGTTCTTAAAATAATTGAATGGCTCATTATGGTATCATAAGCATCGCTTTTTTAATTTTTTCCTTGTTCTGCTTCGTCTGAAAACTACGCATAAAAAATTTGTTGAAAAAAATATATAGTGGATACTAAGCAATCACTTTTAACAAACTTTACCCACTTTCCTCCTACAGTTCGATTTCAATTAAATATGTTATAATAAATCAATTCAAACTTGATAGAGGTTTGAATGAAGACATAACAATGCTAGGTGCGACGCAGCTCAAATTAAAATCTAGGTCAGGTCTGGAAGCATTATCTTAAACGGATTGGTTGTGCAGCCGCGTTGAACGTAGACGGGCAGTTTGTATTGCTTCAGCGTTTATTATAACGCTCAATAGATTTTAGTTTGTTTTTATTAGGGCGGGATATTTGCTGCTTGCTATTGCATTATATCAGCCCATATATACGTCTCACTGCAGGGCACGGACCTTGTCTACAATCGAGAGTGAGATTAAGAGTGGTCAGGCTATAGTCCACCACGCTAGTGCGGGTTGGCGGACATTGCATACCACAGACTTTTTTAAAAATCACCTTTATAGTGCGTTGATGATTGACTGTTAAATTACACGCCTCCGAAAAATCAGAGATATGCTGCTTAATAGTTAAAAATCTATCGAAGTTGCTAATGTGACACAAATTTAAGTTTGTTTTTAATAATTGTCTTATTGGCTGGACGGGCTGATAATGAACAGAAAAACCCAAAATCACTCTGCCTAACCTCAGCGTTGTAATCTTCCTGAACAACTGCGCCACCAAGGCAATTTTTATAAACCTAATAACTAAAGCCGTACCATAGTTTATTATTGAAATAAAAGATTATTTTATATTTACGTGTCAGCTATCCGTAACGTTGAAGGCGTTAAAAATGTAAAAAAGTTGTGATGTTTCGAACAAACAATTTGGAACTTTCATCGTTTGAGCGGCGAGGGTGAAAAACATTGTTTCACAGCTGGCTTTGCGTAATGGTATTAAAAAGAGGATAAAACGTTATAATTTGGTTGGTTTACGGGTATTTTTTGTAAGTATATTAGCTATTTCACTGTTTATAAAGGTTAGCCTACAAAAAATATTTTATATTAACTCATTGTGATTACAATGAATCTTAATATTTACCAATCAGTAAATTAATAACTATATGGCCTAACCACTCTCAATCGTACTCTCGATTATAGAGGAGGCCCGTGCCCTGCAGTGGGACGTATATGGGCTGATACAGAATACAGACAGAAATTAATAACACATAGTGCTCGGCGAATCTCTTGATATATTTAAATGTTTTAGCCCCTACCAAATTGATCAAATATCACAAATTATCGGAGTTAGAAAAGATCATAGTCCACTTTCCTCTTAACAAAGTAGGAGACATAACCATAAAGTGAAGAGGTATAGACTCAGATAAAATAACATATAAATGAACAGCCAGAGAACCAGGTGATAACGCACCAGTGGATAAATTAATTAAAACATAAGTCATAGCTATGATACTATTAAACAAAGGTGGTAGGACTTTCATTTGTGAAAGGCCGCCTGGTTAGGTACCGCAATGTCTATTTCTCCCGCCAAACACCAATGTAAATGCACTGTTGTGTTCTAATTTCAAGGACATTGTAGCCAGAGTTACTACTGAACATATTGAGGCTTAACGTCTTATATTAGCGAGCGTAGTGGAATGTCAAGTATTGATTTGTAATTCATAGTGCTGTTTGGTTTTGCTACTATCCCTGAGAGATTCTATCGCTTGCCATCAGGCAAATGGCTTGCTCGTATCCATTCACTGCAATAATAAAAAAATAAGGCGTCTCCAAAATATACAAATTGCATCAAATCCTGCCCGTCTGCATCCTTTGCATTACACTAACTAGATAGCACTCACGCAGCCGTGCCCTGCGCCCTCCCTCCCCTCTCAACCTCTCTAACTCCCCCCTCCCCCCTCTCCCAAACGGCTCCATTACAGAGGTAGCACCTTTTAATAAGGATTATATGGAATGCCGCGCCGTATGGAATGGCTTGGCTATTTTATTAGCAGGGTTAGGTCTGGTTTAGATACTTAGAATTGTGCCTGTGAGGTGTGCTGGATGGTCTTTAGGTTTCAAACTGGAGCGGATTTTTATGAGCCAGCGTCAGTTAGTGGAAAGATCAATCTCTCTTTAATACGTGTTACGTGTATCTTAAAATAATATTTGTAAATGCGTACATAAATTATCCTAAAATTAGATAAGTTTTGAGTATACAGGGTGATGTAGACACATGTTACTTGAATTAACCCACATGTTTCTCATCACCCCAGGTGACATTGTATATAGTTTGAAACCAATATGAGAAGATTTTTTGGCATAAATTGTGATTTTCGTTGTCACGATTTTTGGATTTCCCATGTAGATAAGAAGAGTATGTTTACGGCTTAGATGAACTTCAGTCCGGTTAAGGAACTTATCTGAACCAAAAAAACTCAGTTTCTATAGGGGTTGATCAAAAGCCTTGAAACCTAAAATCGTGATTTTTGACAAAACTGTCAGGAAGTTTTTATTCAAATTTGGCACAATAGTACCAAGGGGGATTAAGGAACATGTGTTTTAAATTAAATATCATATGTCAATATCAGTCTGTATAAGTTCAGTGATTGGACTGTATAATACACCCAACAGTCACAAACATAGTTCTGAATTCAAATTGAGATCAATTAAGTCTTGTGTCGAGGATATCAGAAACTACGAGATACTTTCGATCTCACAAACAACCAGACCCGAGATAAATATTTTTGGGCCTCATAAACATTTGTCTCATTGCGGGATCGAACCTGTGGCCTCTCGTTTAAAAGCCGGCGTCTAACCAACTGCGCCACGGAGGCTGTTGAAGAAGTATACAGTATGTTAGGAGACACTGGGTTTAAATCACAGCTTTAAACCCAGTGCAGTGCATCAGCCATTATTAGGTAGAAAAAAGAAATCTGTGAACTGATACGCCGTATTTTTTTACAAGTAAAATTCCGTTTAGTACTTTGTAGTATAAATCAAATTTCGCTCAACTTGCCCGTGTACAATATATCCAATAGCTCAAAGGGTTTTTCAAGAACCCTAAAACATTACACCGACTGCACGGATACGATATAGTTCAAAAGAGAATTCCTGGAATCCCCACTCTCCATCTAAGCCCGCACATTGAATACTAATCTAGAACTTATTCCTCGACACACCTGTAGTAGACTGTATTTCACCGCTTTTGTTCCACACGATAAACTGTGCTTTTATTTCGGTTACATTGTTTATAAAGGCGGTTTTTGCTTTATTATTTGATCTGGTAAATAACCAAATGGTATTATTTGTAATTTATAGCTGCCTATGAAAAGTAACAAATATTACTGGTGGTAGGTCTCACACATAAGAGAGACCGCCTCGATAGGTACCAGCGCAATGTGTATTTCTCCCGCCAAATAACAGTTTAAACGCATTCATGTTTTGCGGTTTGAAGGATATTATAGTCAGAGTAACTACTGGACATATTGAGACTTAACATCTTATGTCTCAGGATGGCGAGCGCAGTAGATTGCCAAGAATTGCTTTGTAATTCTTGGTATTGTTTGGTTTTGCTACTGTCTATGAGCGGTCGTATCGCTTACCATCAGGCGAATGGCATTCTCGTCTTGCCATATATGAATAATCAAAATAAAAAGTAAAGCAGACGGACAAAGCGATATTGAGCGTCTGGCAATATCACTCATTGAATGCAACACCACAGTAAATGGTACTGTCGGTTAAATGTGAGGCAGAAGTACCATTCAAGCCGGCTCATTTCTACTACAGCCAAAGGTTCTAAAAGGTACTAACCGTAATGTAATTACGTTTAGTACCGTAATACTCGTAGTGTTAGAATGCGGTAGAAGCGGCTATTGCTATACCAGGCACATTCTCTTATTACAGGAAAAAACTATAAGAGATGTGCAAACATCGTCTCTAATTATTAGAAAGTTATCAATCAATTATAGATAATAAAAAAATCAAAAGATTTTGATTTGTAATGTATGGTCTCGTTTGGTTTTGCTGCCCATGAAATTAGATAAAAAGGAAATCATTTATTGAACCCATTAAAATTGTCACCATCATAGTTTAGGTTCAGTAATGGTTTGATCTACCATCCGGTTTGGAATGTGATTTTCACTAGAGAAGAACGGGGAAGAAACTCTGGGTTTGCTCTTTTCATAACCAGTTTACAATGTAGTGATTATAACAAAAATCAGAGCAGTTTATTAATTAGTTATAAAAGTGTGCGGTCTTCTCGCCTACCATCAGGCAAATGGCATGATCGCCATTCGCAGCAATAAAAAAATCAAAAGGCGACCCATTTCCTAATTTATTTCCAATTCATAAAACCCAGCAATAGTTCAATATATACCCTGCATCACTAATAAAGCAGAGCTCAACAATAATAAAAATTGAACGGTGCGCTTTGCCAAACATCGGCAATGTATAGGCCGTTTAATTTCATCGGTAACTGCAGTTATCAGGACGGGCTGGCGACCTGCCAGGGCGGACAGTTATTGCCTGCTCACTAACAGGTCACAGAGTATCGCCTGTCCACTGATAGGTCACTTCCTATATTGGCTTGTGACAGGAATTTGGGGCGATTTGATTGTTATTGGATTGCTGTTGGAAAGTAGGTAGTTTTGATAGCTTAAAGATAATTTATTGGAGTTAATACGTTCAATCATACTAGTATTTTGATTTTTCTGTGGTAAGTTTAGGGCATTATTTAGTGGACTATTAAAAACAACGCGAGGATTTTTAATCCTATTAAATATTATTTTAACCCATATTTATTAAAGCCGATATTTTTAATATCGGAAGCTATAACTCTTTTTGTCATGTTTCTGTCTTGGAGAGACATGGTTTGAAAGATAGAGCATGGATTGTGTGTGATTCATAGAAAAAATATTTTTTTTCGTGTTTAAGAGAATAATGGCTTTATACATAGAAATTTTTAAACCGAATGTTTTGTCTTTTTCGCTCAAGCTGAATTCAGAAGTGGTTTAAAAGGGAAAAAACATTGTATTACTAAAATATGTTTTATAACTGTATTTGAATAAAGCAGTAATTCGCTTCGTTGTGGTTTATTATAACAGTTAGGTATCCACTAATGTACCATATACTTTATTGACACTAAGTTGATATCGACGCAGGAAAGCGATTTTGTTGTATCTCAAAAAATGCGTAGGTGCGTTTTGTATATTATTTAATTCATAAAAAAATACCGCATTGAATTTCCTTGTGAAAATGTAAGGTTTTATTTTAAAATGTTTTATTAATTTATTAATAATATTTATAAATAATAAAATGTATCATTAAAAAAAATGATATTCCTAAGTTTTCTAGTTTAGAGGTTATTAATTTTTTAAATATTTTTTTTTGAATTTTTTGTAAAATTGCTTGTTTCGAGATACGACATAATCGCTTTCCTGCGTCGATATCTAGATCAAGGTACAGGATGCCATAACACGCCACTGTAATACTCTATTTTTTATTGGAGTGAATGGCGAGACGAGCATGCCGTTCGCCTGATGGTAAGCGATGCGACCGCTCATGAACAGTAGCAAAACCAAACAACATCTTGAATTACAAAGCAATGCTTGGCATACCACTGCGCTCGCCATGCTACATAAGATGTTAAGTCTCAATATGTCCAGTAGTTACTCTGGCTAAAATATCCTTCAATCCGAAACACAACAGTGCATTTAAACTGCTGTTTGGCGGGAGGAATAGACATTGCGGTGGTACCTACCCAGGCAGCCACTCACATATGAGAGACCTACTGATGGTATTTATACACAAAATAACACAAAAAAGGGCTTTGTCAAATACCATAATACACAGAGCATGTACAAAAACATTTTTTCCGAACTAGGATATAGTAAAAGCAATGCCTGTCACAGTAAAATGTCTTTGCAGGCTGGCAACCCTAGAAGACTGCAAGAAGAACTGTAATTGAAAACCATTACCTAAGACAAGAAGCCCTTGTCCCCTGCAATTTACAAGGCTATTTTACTTCTGCAGAAGGTAGGGTTGCCAACTTTGTAATTGGACAAGAACTTTCTATTGATAGTACGTTTAAAGGTTACGCCATGTGGTTTTTATTACGAGGACTTGGTAGATATTCAGGTAAAGTCTAGGACAAAAGTCGGACTATCCAGAGTTATTCCTATGATTTCAATGAGATTTCAGAAATTATATTTAACCGAATAAAATGTTAGAAATATATTTTACATCTATATTATAATGGGTAGCAAACCGTGAAACGAAGTCACGGGTTCAATTCCCGCAACGAAACAAATGTTTGAACTATTTTTGTGAGACCAAAATGTTTCTCATATTGATACACATATCACAACACTTCATATCTTGTGATCTGGAGTCAAGACTATGTATGTGGCTGTATTTTATTTATTTTAATGAATGGCTAGACGATCATGCCGTTCGTCTGATGGTAAGCGATACGACCGCTCATGGACAGTAGCAAAATTAAACAAAACTATGCATTACAAAAGGTATTCAACTGCGCTCATCATCCTGAGATATAAGATATTAAGTCACATTATGTCCAGTAGTTGCTCTGGCTGCAATGTCCTCCAAACCGAAACACAACAGTGCATTTGCCATTTATACCACTGGCTTGCGTAATGGTTTCTTAGATTTACGCGAATGTTACACATTGAAATAAAACTATTATTTACGGATTTTATCGCGAATTTAGTGTGTCGCCCCGTGACTACGAAAGCTGTAAAGTAATCTAAACGTTGGGAAGTAAAAAATGTAAAAAAATTAAACTAAATTCGCGATAAAATCCGTAAATAATAGTTTTATTTCAATTTATACTACTGTTTGGCGGGAAAGTAGAAATTGCGGTTGTGCCTACCCAGGTGGCCTTTCACATATGAGAGCACTACCACTAATGAAAACTGACTGTTTTGTAATAAATAATTACAACTCACAAGCCTTTAAGTTGTCCGTAAGTTGCAGTTGCCAACTTCGTAATTGGACGGGAACTTCGCATTGATAGTTCATCTGCGAAGTTCCGTGGCATAGTTTCGCGAAATAACTTATTTTATTTCCCTTGTTTTGTGAGAATTTCTTTTGAGTAGTTTTCGGTGGGGGAGCGGTTGTAGTTTTATCTCAAATTGCGGTATTGTTTGCTATCGTATTATTAATATTGTGATTGAGATTGCTGAGGATAATTGTGCTTCTAGAATATTTTTTAATTCTCTTTTCTTTCTTTTAAGGCCCTTGTCTTGTATGCTTAATGCAGACGGGCGGACTTCACATCTAAACTAATATAATAAAGAGGAAAGATTTGTTTGTTCGCATTGATTAGGCTCTGAAACCAATGGGCCGATTTGAAAAATTCTTTCACTATTGGAATCCTACAATATCCCTGATAAACTAAAAAAAAAAACTAAAACTCATTTATTTCAGGTAAACAGACCCATACAAAATTACACAAACAGAATATACAAAAAATCAAAATAAGTATAGAAATATCACAAACATACAATTATTATTAAAAAGAAAGAAAATTACTTAATATTACACATAATAAGGGTATTTTATTTCCTGACCAGTTGAGTGGTAGACATGCATCTACCTACGCAATGGCCTAGAAGAGGCGAGTCACACCGTACAGCAATCATTCTCAGTATTGAGTTGGGGCTAGCCCGCACCCTACAGAGCATCGAAGCAGTCTTTTTGCGCAATATAGCATAGAAATCATCGGTAAAAGCTTGCGCGAACATTCCTGATGCACTGCAGAAACGGGGTAGACCCATCAACAACCTGAAACCATTATTGTACTGAATCCGAAGAGCGTCGATGGAACGCTGCGTGTAATTAGTCCACAAACTGCACGAATAGAACACTTGACAATACGCCTTAAATAACGTTATTTTGACAGCCTCACTACAACGCATAAACCGGCGGGAAACCATATTACAGCGAACCGCCAACGCTCTTCGTTCCCTTTCAATATCAGCATGATCTTTAAGGTCATCGGTCACGTAATGTCCTAAATATTTAAAGACGTGTACTTGATTAAGCTCGCAACCATTTAGTTTAATAATTGGCACTACCTCAGGACATTTACCCTTCGCCTTAAATACCATAAACTCACTTTTTTAACATTATATGTAAACCCATGCAGTCGAGCATAATTCTCACAGGACTCAAGTAGTTTTCTGAGCGCTCTGACTGATGGGCTTAGCAACACCATATCGTCAGCATAGCTAATGTTGTTAATACTAATATCATCAATACGGCAGCCAATCAATTTATTACTGAGCTCAACTATCAGGTCGTTTATATAAACGTTAAACAATGTTGGAGAAGTAATTCCTCCCTGTCTCACACCACAATTTAAGCCATAAGAAGCAGACAGTTTACCGGCCCATCTCACGTTGTTCGTCTGGTTATGGTACCAGTATTGAAATATGCGCAACAGCTCTGATGGTATTCTGCTCTCGCGTAGCTTATCCCACAAGGTATCATAAGAAACTAGGTCAAATGCGCGGGAGAGATCTAGAAAACAAGCATAGATGGCGCTGAGTGTAGTATTGCACAGTGTGTTTCAAAGCAAGAATGGCTGCTTCAGTGGACAGACCAGGACGGAATCCAAATTGTGCGTCATGAATATTCAGCATTCGCTCCAAGTGAACATTGAGCAAGCTATCGAGTACTTTTGCCATTATTGTAGCCAGTGAGATTGGCCGATAATTTTTCATATCAGCTACGTCTGTTTTATTCTTTATGATAGGTATGACAATGGTTTTCATAAGATCACAAGGAAGGTAAGAGTGACACACGCATAACGAGTAGAACATAGCTAATACTCCCGGCAGATGTGATCCGGCGTGCTGAAGGTGCTCGATGCTGAGTCCGTCGTGACCTGGTGATTTACCTTTAGTCATATTTCTTATAGACTTAGCCACATCTTTAGATGAAAATCGAAAGAGATCAGAGTCACAGCAGACCCCATCATCGAGAACCTTGGGCACATAGCCCCGCGGTGATTGCACATTAAAATGATCAACAAATTTGTTAGCAATACTATCTGGCTCATCGGCTCCGTCAATACTCACAGGAAGGCCAGGCCTAACATCCAATTTGTTTGTTGCTTTCCAGAACAATTTGAAATATTTATTCTGACGATGCGATGCTATAATGTCAAGTTTTATTTGTTCTTGGTGGTTTTGACACCATTTTAGTTTACTCTTAAATATTTTACGTGATAGGCACATCTCTTCAAAAATAACACCCGATGCAGGTTTGTTATGCAACATCCAAACCCGATACTTAAGCCTGGCCGTCGCGTGAGCGTCTTTTACATGCTTATTCCAACCAACTATTTGGGCCCTATGCTTACTGGAGCGATGTGTCACATAGCTACGTTCAGCTGCTTTTGATATATATGGTTACAATGCGTTCATACATATTGTCCAAAATAAGCCTATACACATACCAAAAGTTTGGGGGTACTCAATCAATCGTAATTCGCTATTACATAAATATGTGAATTTGGTTATTTGATCATAGCTCCTCTCCCCCCATATTATGCGGTTGCAAGGCGTATTTACACTTTCTACTTTAGGTCTAATAGTGCCCCAACTACATTCAATATACAAAGGCAAGTGATCAGACCAAAACACATCATGTAATATACCTATGTCAGTAATCGTCTGCCATGCAGATTCTGTAACAACACAGTGATCCAACCATCGCCTGCAACCATGAGCTTCACTGGCATATGTATAACAATCCGAGTTTGAGCCTAACTTTTCAATGTCCGCACAAAACCATCGTTGTTCAGAGCAAAAGTCCAAAAGTTCGTTACAAAAACACTCACCAGGGTGACTGTTGAAATCACCAAGTAAAAAGACTGTCTCTATACCTTCACTCTGAACTATCGCACTCATTTCACCTAAACAATCTGTAAATTCCGATAAGTTATCACTTGAGTCAGTCGGCATATACACACTGAAAACAATAATATACCTATCTCTGAGTGATGCTTTGATAGCCACCAATCGCGCACTGACACAGTTGAGCACCGTAACCGCATGGAAAGCTCGCTTGCGCCATAAGATTCCAACGCCACCGAAAGGACGTCCTTTGAGTATATCATTGGAAAGGTCTACTGAAGATTTCCCGGTATATTCAAAATCCGCATGAATGGTCCCAAGATATGGTAAATCAAAAGGTAAAAGCCAGGTTTCCTGCAAAGCAATTATGTCCGCTGAATTACATAGCATTCTTATTCCTTCAACGGAACGTTTCACGGATTTGCAATTAAAAGTGATCATTTTAGTTGTTTTATACATGGCCACGTCCATAAGTCCATAAACATACTCTTTAAGATATTTTCAAAAAAGTGTATCTGAAGCCGGGCTTGGCCACTGGTACCATTTAAAGGCTTATGAGGATCTTTATGGTAATTAATGATTATGTAGATTTTTTAACGATATTTTCTTTCCGCATTAAATTGTGTGATAGCTTACTAACAATTCACACACGAATCCGAAAATGCATTTAGTACTTAATTAAAACGAACTTGAATACAACATTCTTCGTACGAAAAACTTCTTTCATCTACATCACTTAAAACTCAAATTGAATTCCACATATTTCCTAATTTGTAAACCCACTCAAAATCCTGAAATCCCACACAAAAGCCATGTTTAATAATGCAGAAGTCCAAGTGTTGTAATTAAAAGGTGCAATGAATAAGCGAGCAAACACTGGGGGCGGTAATTAGAGGCTTTCAAACACTAGGCAGTAGGCTTGTCGTTTATAGCGCTCGGCTGTTAAGCTTTCTTTATTGTGTGAGCGGTAATGGAACGAGTGGGTTGATTATTTTCTTATTTTTATCTTGGCCAGCATTTGTGGCGCATAGTTAGACGCTGACTGTGAAACTCGACGCTGCAGATTCGATCCTCGCACCAAGATAAATGTTTTGTTATTTACTTTCGGGTCTGGGTGTTTGTGGGACCGAAAAGTCTCTCGTGTTTTCTGATACCCACTACACAATCGGGATGTACCCTCGGGATTATAGCAAGGAGGGGACACTAGTGCCGGAAAACTGTGCCAGGGCTTGCAAGCCTGGTTTCAGCAGCTTATAGACTGTAGAATATAATGGTGGAAAGCTATCATAGTAAGTATGTCGCGATTTAGGTTAAGCGTATATACAATTAATTATTATACACCCTGTTTT
Organism: Hyles vespertilio; assembly: GCA_009982885.2. NCBI lineage: Eukaryota > Metazoa > Arthropoda > Insecta > Lepidoptera > Sphingidae > Hyles > Hyles vespertilio. Next base: position 7,211,037 of record CM042823.1, on the reverse strand, counting down.
AATAATACTAGTAAAATTTTATTCCAATGGTATACCAAGAAAACACAAGAGACGGTAATTAGGGGCTTTCAAACACTAGGCTTGTCGTTTATTGCGCTTGGTTGTTGGTATTTCTTTATTTTATGTAGTGCTAATATAAGAAACGAGTAGGTTAAGAAAGCCTGGCTTTTATAGTTAAATAAAAACGGTTATGTTTATATTCGTAATTGATTAAAGAGTGGCCACTGTATTTATTTATTTTTTTAAAGCTTTATTGTACACCAGTAAATAAAAGGAAATAACATAAACACAATTTAACAACCAAGAAAAGAGTACAATGGCGGTCTTATCGCTCGAGGCGATCTCTTCCAGACAACTAACCATAGGATGGATAAAATAGAGACAACTGTGGGGTATTGTGAGGTGTACGTGATGTCAAAGGACAATATATATAATATATCTAAATACATAATATATGTAATAAAAATAATATAAAATAAACTAAAGAAACACATTCATACAACATGCATAAAAAATAGATACATATACATACCGGGTATCTCAAGACTGCTACCGAAAACGAAGCCGGGTGGTAGTTTTAGTGACTACAAATACAATGCAACTAAAAATTTCGCATAGAAACGCGACAATTATTTTATATGATTTTTTAAATATCGTCATTTTTGGGTGGTAAATCCATAGTTTTTGCTAAAATAATAATTTAAACACTTTTATACCTTAGATTATTTATAAATAAAAGGGTATACACTATTATTTTAGGAAAAAATGTATTTACCACCCAAATATGGTCACAAGAAAAAAATAACAAAAAAAAAATTATCGCTTTTTTTTCAAATTTTTTTGTTGCATTGTGCCTGAAGTCGCTTATACTACCACCCGGCTTCGTTTTCGGTAGCAGTCTTGATATACCCTGTATGAATAAAATAAATATGTATCAACATCAAAAACAAAGAGGAAAATATATATAAATAAAATATAAGCACTGTCTGTATGCTAAATAATACACCCAACAGGCACAAACATAGTCCGGACCACAAGCTACTACAAGTATATTACTATATCCACACTGCTTACTATTGAAGGTTTGAAACTCAAAACATCTATTCATTGATTTGATTCTAAAAATACGAAAGGGTGCCCTCACATCATGTCTAAAGGACGCTTGACGAGGGTCCTTCCCACGTCACCCTGGTCGTATGTATTTCTGTACGGCCGATAAAATCGCAACGAGTAGAATGTATGACAGGTTATAATATTTTGAAGGTAGGGGGAAATTATGATGAAAGAATTGAAATATGTTCAATATTGATTGGTATGAATATTTTTACTTAAAATGACTTGATGGGTTTATTGATGTAGGTCTCTCATGTGAGAGGCCACTTCAGTAACTATTTCTCCCAGCAAACAGCAGTGTAAATGCACTGTTACGTTTCGGAATAAAGGACATTGTAGCCTGACTAACTGGACATATTGAGACTTAACTTTTTTTGGCTTAGGATGGCGAGCGCAGTGGCATTGCTTTGTAGTTCGAGGTGTCGTATGGCTTATCATCAGACAAACGGCATGCTCGTTCCAGGTAACACTAATCATTGAAAAAAAAAAAGATTTTCAATTTGGAACGCAAAAGCAATGGCACTACACACGATAGTAAGGAGAGTGCAATCTGAATAGTGTCACCACAATTCGACGCAATCATCTCAGCTTCCTCAAAAGATTTGGAATAGATTAGGATTTCCAGAAAGCATAGCAGTGAATATAGGCACACTAGTATATGTGTTTCTCAAATAAAGATATGCTATATCAGCCCATATACATCCCACTGCTGGGTCCGGGCATCCTTTATAATCGAGAATGCGATTGCAATGCGGATTGGCGGACTTTGCATACCATATTATTTTTTGTAAATTGCTATGGTATGCAGGTTTCCTCACGATTTTTTCCTTCTCCATTTAAGTGCCATTGCCCATTTTACATACTATTTGTTCAGAAACCTCGTATACCGCACCATGCCATAAAAATGCAAACGTTTACCGAAAATTCCAGTGTGGAAATGTTTTATCAAGGCATACAATCACTACTTGTTAACCTATTAATGATGTGATAATGAAAAGTAAGCATCAGCCCACACAACGCTGCGCCGAAACAATGCCTTATTATGCATTGGGTTTAAATAATTATTAAATATCGGCTTATAGACCAACAGCCCGCGGCCGCTAGACTTTCGTCATTTTATAAAAGCTGAAAGGAGTTTGTTAATTCATAGTATCGGTAAAAAAATATCATAGATCCCGCAAGCGTTACTGCTTAACATGTATTATAGCATTTTTATGGTTTGTCCTTAAACGTTTTCCTGTTTTTATCCCGGACGACAGATTTTTATAAAATTATATGTATATATATAAGTATATATATTTTGGACTTAAGTTAATTTCTCCAAGAACTCCGGGCCGGAGTCGCAATTATGTTTATATTTATTGATAATACAGGGTATATCAAGACTGCTACCGAAAACGAAGCCGGGTGGTAGTTTAAGCGACTTCAGACACAATGCAACAGAAAAAGTTGCAAAAAAAGGCGACAATTTTTTTTTGTTATTTTTTTCCTATGGCCATATTTGGGTATTAAATACATTTTTTTCCTAAAATAATAGTGTATACCCTTTTATTTATAAATAACTCTAAGGTATAAAAGAGTTTAAATTATTATTTTAGCAAAAACTATGGATTTACCGCCCAAAAATGACGATATTGAAAAAATCATAAAAAATAATTGTCGCGTTTCTATGCGAAATTTTTAATTGCATTGTGTTTGTAGCCACTAAAACTACCACCCGGCTTCGTTTTCGGTAGCAGTCTTGAGATACCCGGTATAATATAATTTTCTGTAAACAAAAAAGTAGGTTTCATCAATGGGGAAAAATCTTCGCACCGATAATAAGTTTCATAGTAAATTTTACATTCTTCTCCTTTATCTGCGTATATCTCTAACATAGGCATCACAAGATCAGCTATTATGAAGTTCCGATCGTGGTGGCTTTGGAAGTTATCAGCTTCAATGTGTCTGGCAAGATGAAAGAAAAATCAAAAGTGTCTGAATACTAAGGAAATATTTGTTGATAGTTGCTTCGATAACATATCGCACCTTTAGAATTAGACCTAACTAAAAAACCTTATTTTTTGGGAAACGTACATTGCAGGCTTTTAACATAAGAAAGTTAGTACTTATGGAAGATACGTCGAGCAGACTGAAGTTAACATGTTTTGTCTTTCACGCGTCAATAGGTCCTTCTTTATTAATGGGGTGATTGAGATAGTCATTTTAAGCCAATAAATGATTAGAGCCAAACTCAATTTGTTTGGATTAGGTCACTTTAATTCTAAAAGGTGCGATATATGAAATTCAGCTTTTATAATGGTGGCCCGGCCCAGCTTCACCCGGTTACAAATAGATATCTCTACAATAATATGCACGTATTATACATATAAACCTACCTCTTGAATCACTCTATCTATTAAAAAACCGCATCAAAATCCGTTGCATAATTTTAAAGATTTAAGCATACAAAGGGACATAGGCACATAGGGACAGAGAAAGCGACTTTGTTTTATATTATGTAGTGATCTTATATTAAATAACACAATGAGGAATGTCCGGCGGCCACGGACTCTCGGTCTATTAAATTGTGAGCTATTATATCGCTTCATTGGACGTTTCAATAATTAAGTGATTGCCTTCGTGGCGCAGTTGGTTAGAAAAGCTGTGAGATGAGAGATCGCGGGTTCGATCCCCGTACTTGACATTTTGTGTGGGCCATAAGCCATTACTGATTAACTGACTGAGTCTCTGATATGTGACAGGCCGGCTGGGTAGATACCGCGGCAATGTCTATTTCTCCCGCCAAATAATAGTGTAAGTGCACTGTTGTGTTCCGGTTTCAAGGATATTGTAGCTAAAGTAACTACTGGGCATAAATCTTATGTCTTTTTTTTTTTTGTTTTTATTGCAATGAATGACGAGACGAGCAAGCCGTTCGCCTGATGGTAAGCGATATGACCGCTCATAAACAGTAGCAAAATTCCACTGCGCTCGCCATCCTGAGACATAAGATGTTAAGTCTCAATATGTCCAGTAGTTACTCTGGCTACAATGTCCTTCAATCCGAAACACAACAGTGCATTTACGCAGTGTTGTTTCACGGGAGAAATAATGTCTCATGATGTTAAGCGCATACGATATAACATACGATGAATATTGTTACTTTTAGTCTTGGTTTTAGTCATTAACGGCCGATCTCTATATCCTATGTATCTTTAACAAGAGGTTAAAATAGATACCATTACTATGTCCGTACAATTCAACACTTCAATAAACTAAGATTGAAATATAGGTTTGTCTTATCTAGCTATCTTTAAACATGGGCACCATATTTATATATCTCTATCTTTGTTAACTGAAACGCAAACTGTATCGAAATATCGAATGAAATCTCTAGTTAAAGATAGATAGATTATTGAGAACGGCTGTAAGTGTTGCGCACGCTCCACTTCATCCACAGTAAAGCGTAACTGAAATTATTCGTCGCTCGCAACGATTTAAAAAATTCTTGCATGTATTATGACAGAAAATGTAATAAAAATAAAGATAATTTGATTCTTAACACCGTTTAGACGAAATCTATTAAATTATTTTAATATTTATTTTAGCATGACTTTCACGGTCATCTTTTTAAATCTCCAAATATATTAAAGAGCCTATCTTAGTTCTTAAATCAATAGTTTTAGTTGTGGTTTTTGTGAAATCTGGCGTACCTTTGAGGCATATTGTCCAATTTTACGCTCCAACGAAGCTGAATGCAATTTGTTGGTTTTAATTTTGCCATAGCATGTACATTGTATTGTGGTGGTTCAACAAAGCCTTTGAGAGTAAAGTTAGGGAATAATAACATTTTATTATGAATTGTCTAGGGTAATTGAAATATTTTTATGTGGTACTAGCGGCCCGGCCCAGCTTCGCCCGGGTACAAACAGATTTCTGTACAATAATATGTACGTATTATACATATAAACCTTCCTCTTGAATCACTCTATGTATTAAAAAAACGCATCAAAATCTGTTCCGTAGTTTTAAATATTTAAGCATACAAAGGGACAAAGGAACAGAGAAAGCGACTTTGTTTTATACTATGTAGTGATACTGCTTTAAGATTTTTTATTGTGACTTTCCTGTTTTTCAGTAAGACAACTTGAAAGACAAGTTTTAGCAATTGATTGAAAAATAAAATAGGAGCTAAAATAAAACTTTCCATTACTCATGCGCTCATGTTAAAAACATCTGACATATTGCGGATATCCGCGAACTAATCCATTTTACTGCCAACGCGAACGCTTAGCGTCATCTGTTTTGCATCTGTCAACAATGTGCTCATATATCATACCACTTTAGGGAAGGGAAGAATTATTAATAATGACAAACAAATGTTGGGGTATTGTATATGGAGACTGTCCCGCCCTCACACCCACCACTGCAAATTCTGTAAGCCAGAAATGACGGCATCCTTTTAAAATTAAACAGAGCACTAAAGTGATCCACCACACACCTAACTACTCTCAATCATACTCTCTACTGTAGAGTAGGCCCGAGCCCTGCAGTGGGACGTATATGGGCTGATACATACATACATACTAAAGTGAACCGAGAATTCGGGAATGTCTTACTTGACTAGACTGGAAGGAAATTAATAAAATAGTGAAATTTAAAAAAAAGTTAAAATTTATAAGTGTCAAATAAGAAGTGCTGTACGTATATCATGTATAGTTTGGTTTCTTTTAAAACTATACGAGTAAATTGGCACCAATAGCTTGGGTTTTATAATAGATGGGTCAAGGCTCCGACGGCTTGATATCAATAATGATATGGAGAATGTCCCGCCCTCACACCCACCACTGTAACTCCTGTGTCGCAGGATCAACAGTGGCACGCAATGTAATGACACCGAGCATTGAAGCTCGGCTATTCTCTGGGAATGTCTCACTTATCTTAAACCCGCAACGAAATCAATCAGAAAGTTAAATAAATAGGAGTTGGAAATAATAATATAAGATATGTATGTATCAAGAAATATATAAGAGCCAATGTTAGTAATATCATCGGCTGTTAAAAACGAAGATGCTTTAGACTGTGTGAAATGGAAAATATTGATTCGGCGACCCATAATGCCAGGTAGAAAAACATTTTATACCACATAAACTGACCTCAACAGCAGTAAAAACATTTTATTATTCAATACGAAATAAATAATAATTTATTATTCCGCTGACGAAATAAATAAAACTAACCCTGCATAATCTATAGAAGTTTATTCGGGTCGTAAAAGCCCGAGTTCACGACAATATTCAGGGTAAAACCTATAGGCGCTGAAAAATTCAGGCCCTCGCGACAAACGCGAGAGAATTTATGGATGTCTGTTTTTGCTGGAGACTTTTTGGAGGTAAAATAGTATACAGATATTTAATGTATACCTTTAAGGGTTATTTCGATTAAATTAAAAAAATATCGCCTGCCTCGGTGCCACTGAGGTCTCGGGTTCGAATCCCAGGTTGGGCAAAGTGATTTGGATTTTTTTTATTCATTATCAGCCTTTGGGCTCAGTTAGGACTTTGTCGCCGATATGGCGATAGGCTCGACACCTATCACACCGTGGGACGGAACATACAAGGCGAAATGTGTGTGCCTACCCCTTACCTTACGACTCTGCCTCCCCATTCTGGGAAAAAGGCATGAGCTTATGTATGTACATATGTGAAAGAAAATACCAGTACGCTTTCGGTATTTTGGTTCGTCATCATTTTATGTCTGCGGCTACTTCTAATCGTAATTCAAATCTGAATTGTATTTCGCATCTTTATCCTGTTTCTAATCTTTTGTCGATTTTTTACTCTTGTACCGTCTCACCAATTCCTAATTATAATTTTGGTCGTAATTTTAATTCTAATCCCTAATTTCTACCTCCAATTTCCTAATTATTACCCTAAAAATGTCAATTATAATCATATTCCTCTTCGCAATTCCTTATCATCACGCTGGTTTAGTGAAGGTCGGCGGATTTCACATACCAAAGGAAATCTTGATCTCTCTGTTATGCACCTTTCTTCACGATGTTTTCCTTCACTTTGTTTTAATGCAATGATATGCGGGACGAGCAAGCCGTTCGCCTGATGGTAAGCGATACGACCGCTCATAAACAGTAGCAGAACCAAACAACACCTTGAATTACAAAGCAATGCTTGGCACCTTAAATTGCATGTCAAATGACTATTAAAATATATTTTTTTATTTCATTTATTTGTTCTAACAGCCTCCGTGGCGCAGTTTGCTCTGGCTGTGAATCGATCGCGGTTTAGATCGTTGCATCGAGACAATTGTTTGTGAGATCGAACCGAACCGAACTTCATAGTGTGAAGTTAGGACTATGTATGTGACTATTGGGTGTAGCTATTTATTATTAAAATATAGTCAGGTGATAAGTTCTGTCACATGTTTAATATAAAATAATTGAACCAAGCTTATTCATTATGTGACCATTAATATACCAAAATGAACTTAACAAATTTTTACACAATTACCTCCGCGATTTTGAATACAGGCCTTCAATCTGCGCGGCCAGTTGTCTATCGCAGCACGAACGAAGTCCATGCCAATATCGGCGGCTGCCTTAATCAAGGATGTCTTGAGTGACTCCAAATTGGGATGAGGCTTTGAGAACGCCTTTTCCTCCAAGTGTTGCCATATTTTGTAATCTAACGGATTCAAATCTGGACTGGAAGAGGGCCAGTCTTCGTGCCGGATAAAGTCGATTTCACGCGCCGCCAGCCAGTCTTGTGTGCTCTTCGCTCTATGAGCAGGCGTCGAATCTTGTTGGAATACCCAGTGCCTGTTATTGAACATGGTATGAGAAACAGGTTCCACAAGGTTCGTTAGGACTGTATTTTGATACACAACTGCATTCGTTTTTACACCTTTCTCACAAAAATGTACCTCTGTTAAGCCCCAATAAGAAACTCCCAACCATACCATGAGCGAGGATGAAAAATGACCTCGCTGGACACGCGGAATACGGTTGCTCGCTTCTTCACTACTGTGTGCGTACACCTTATCATTTTGTTTGTTGTAGCTCTCTTCTACGGGAAAAATTTGTTCATCTGAAAAAAGAAATTCCCGATATTTTTTTCACGCGTACCGCTTCAACAAAGCGCGGCATCTCTTCAGTCTCAGGTCCATTAGACGAGCATTCAAACGATGTCCTGTTTTTTTTCGATATGACCGAAGCCCTAAGTCTTCATTTAACACCCTTTTCACCGTGGTTGCTAACCCCATCTGAAGGGCCAACAGTTTCTGCTTACGTTTGGGATTTCTTTGAATTCGCGCCTTCACAGCTTTTATCTGCTGGAGTCCTAACAGACCGAGGGCGACCACTTCTTAACCTGTCATCTACACTAGAGTCTTCATTGTATCGTTTGATAGTACGATAAACGAATCTTTTGGTTATATTTCAAATTTTTCAGTATGTCAGAAATTTGAATTGGCGCGTTACCGCAACGATGCAACGCAATAACTGCAACACGGTGTTCTTTAAGCGTCCACTCCATATTTAAAAATGAGTAAAATTCTAAAAAGTATACATTTTTATTTTCATGAACAATTCGAAATTCGAATTCAATAAACTTTTTTGTGGCCAGCATTCTAAAAGAAAAGTTTTTACTGTGTGACAATACTTATGACCTGACTGTGTGTATATATATATATATATATATATATATATATATATATATATATATATATATATATATATATATATATATATTAACAAAAGCATGAACCAATAAAAAATATGGTGTCCCACACAAACATATAACTTCGATAAATCAGGTGCTCTAGGATTCGAACCTACAACCATCGTTTCGGTAGCCGCATCAGAGATATCTTGCTCATATAATGTTTCATAGAATTTTTTTGACATCTTTTGGGTTTCGTGAATCAAAATCGATAAATATTTTCCTTCGATATGGTGAAGTCCACACCATTTAGTTTTAGTACCTATTTGTCGGGTCCTTTTCCTCCGAGCATATTGGATACCTTATAATTTGTAGCCTCGTAGGTTTAGCAACAACATATACGGGTTGCATCTGTCAAGTCCAGAATTTGGATTCTGGATAAGGTTTTCATTTTGATAAAAAAATGAATACAATGCATATTTTTCACAGCACTTAATTATGTTCAACGAAAATTGATAGCATTTCTACCGTTAAATTATATTTATTTTTTCGTTAAATTGCCTATCATAATAACGCTTTGATAATGAAAATAATAATATGAATAAAACATTCTTAATAATCACACACAATCAGATTTTGAGACTAATCTAACGCGGCTTAAGAAATGATTGCCATTGGGTAAAATGTGTACAGTTTTCTCACAAACGTTGTTGTGTTTAAAAAACAAAGACGTTTCACTATTAAAATTCCATTAAAATTCCCCACATTCGTTCAAAAAACGATTACTCAATACACATAAACATTTTAATATAACAAAAATGCCCCGTCATCGCGGATACGCACTTGTGTGTGTGTGTTATCGTGCCACGTTCCGCCACCGCCAATTTTCGACCCTTTCGCCTCTTTTCGCCCGTTTTCGCCCCTTTCGCCTCTTTCGCCCCCTTCAGCCCGTGCACAAAGGGATACAAAGGATTTGTTGTACCTGTTAGTAACTTTACGAGTCGTGTAAAGATGCTCGGGAAATACAGGGCCGTGCCGCGGGCGTTTCGAATGTTAGGTTTTTTTGCGAATAATCTGCTTACTTATCCTACATACATTATAAAGATAGATGGGTAGAAAGAAACGTTAGATGAATGACTAAAATGGAACGTAATTTATGTGAAAGAGATGGCGAATGAAAGTACTAAAGATGGAAAGAGTTAGAGGATAAATGATAAAGATCAAAATATTCTTTATTCAAATAGTCTTTCACAAGATCTTTTGAATCGTTCTTTTCTGCTACCACCGCTTCGGAACGTGTTGTAGCTGTGAAGAAGAAGCGGCGCAAGAAACTCCCTCAGCAATACGAACTGTCTTCTTTTTTCTTTCTTTTTCTTTTAGTTTTTATATACAAATAAAATGGTTCAAGTCACAAGTTACATTAATGTTAGTTTTAAAACGTCAATTAATACAATTTGATGCAAAACATAATAAATTTATTCCCAAGTAGTTTTATCTTCCACATAATTTGAGATTCTATAGTATCCCTTTTACACAGCTTAACTCTTATTACTTTTTTAAACTTATTAATTGGAAGTTCTCTTAAACTGTTGGGAAGCTTGTTAAAGAAGCGTACACTTTGACCCATAAAAGAATTATTTATCTTGTGGAGACGAGTAACGTGTGAGACAAGATTATGTTTGTTCCTAATGTTCTTACTATGTATGTTACAATTACGCTTAAATTGAGTTATATTTTTACGAACATACAGGGTATATCAAGACTGCTACCGAAAACGAAGCCGGGTGGTAGTTTAGGTGACTTCAGACACAATGCAACAGAAAAAGTTGCAAAAAAAAGCGACAAATTTTTTTTTGTTATTTTTTTCATATGACCATATTTGGGTGGTAAATGCATTTTTTCCTAAAATAATTGTGTATACCTTTTTATTTATAAATAATCTAAGGTATAAAAGAGTTTAAATTATTATTTTAGCAAAAACTATGGATTTACCACCCAAAAATGACGATATTTAAAAAATCATAAAAAATAATTGTGGCGTTTCATTGCGAAATTTTTAGTTGCATTGTGTTTGTAGTCACTAAAACTACCACCCGGCTTCGTTTTCGGTAGCAGTCTTGAGATACCCGGTATAATAAATTTTTATAAATATATTGAGATGCAACGGTAAGAATATCTACTTCTTTAAACTTTTATCTCAATGAAACTCTTGGCCCAAGTTGATAAATGGCCCTAACAGCTCTTTTTTGTAAAATAAAAATACTAGCTATAAAAATACTAAAATAAAAATAATATACCAACAAAGACTGTAACTTGCAGAGGGATCAAAATATAAAATTGGAGGATTTTAACTTATGTCTGGAAACGTTAGATTGGAATTTGGTAAATCGTGAAGTGTCAGTGGATGGTATGATTAATACCTTCAATACTCTTATTACTTCTCTTTATGATAAGCATGCACCTCTCAAAACTCTTAAAATAAAACCAAAAAATAATTTACCTTGGATCACTGATACGATTAAAATAATGATAGATAAACGTGACAAAGCCTATAAAACATTCCGCCAGTTAAATACTGAACAAAGTAAGAATTATTATAAAGAATTAAAGAAATTGGTAACATGTAGTATACTATCTGAAAAAAAGGCGTATTTTGATACTAAAATTAACTCTAATAAGAATAACTCAAAATTACTTTGGAAAAACCTTAAAAGCACAATTTTAGTTAACAAAAAGATAACCGAGGGTCTACCTGAACATTTTAATGATCCATGTCAAATAAACGAATGTTTTCTTGATGTGCCTGGAAATATCATGGTGCCGTCTTCGGAGTTGCAGTACTTTGAAACACACAAATTCAATGATAGTATCTTTGTATTGAGACCCGTAGATGAAACGATAGTTAGTAAATGTTTCCTATCCATTTCCACCGGCGCTATCGGTGCTGACGGTATCAGTAGGGATATGATATTATTAACTTTGCCGCATTTATTACCGATTATAACCAAAATAATTAACAAATCGCTTGAGTCGGGTAGCGTACCAAGTGTGTGGAAGTCGGCTATCGTGACACCATTACCTAAAATACAAAACTCTGTTCATCCTAAAGATCTGAGACCCATAAGCATTTTACCCTATCTATCTAAGATTCTGGAAAAGATAGTATATACGCAGTTATGCAGTTACGTAGAAGCGAATAATATTTTGAGCCCATATCAATCTGGTTTTCGAAGGGGTATGGGAACAACAACTGCACTAATGGATGTTGTCGACAATATTCTCGGGGAACAAGATTGCGGAAATAGTACATGTCTTGTGTTGCTGGATTTTTCACGTGCATTTGATAGTATAAGTATTCCTTTACTTTTGTCTAAGCTGTCATATTATGGTGTTGATTCAAGAACTTTGGTTTGGTTTAATAGTTATCTGAGTCATCGTACACAGGCAGTAAAGTTAATTAGGGAGGACGGTAGTGCATATATTTCTTCTCTTAAATCAGTTGATCGTGGGGTCCCCCAGGGATCAATTCTTGGTCCTCTATTATTTATAATATATAGCGCAGATATAATTAAAAGTATAAAACATTGCCGGTATCATCTATATGCCGATGACCTTCAGTTATACATATCGGGACCGCCCCAAAAGTTAAATGAATCTATAATTAAAATAAATGAAGATCTCAAAAATGTGTCTTCATGGGCAGATAGGAACTGCTTGGTTCTGAATCTGAGTAAATCAAAATTTATGATCCTCGGTTCTAAGGTGCAGATATTGAAGACCCTGGCAAACAATCCGGTTATCAAAATTGGTGATGAATGTATTGAACGGGTGAACGAGGCTAGAAATTTGGTTATTTTGTTTGACAGTCAGTTGCGTTTCGAAAATCATATAATAAACTTGGTGAGATCGTGTTTTTATCGTCTTAAGATTTTATACCAAATAAGGAATCTGCTTAGTGAGAAGGTGCGTATTACACTTTGTGAATCATTAATTCTTTCCAAACTGAACTACGGAGACCTAATATATGGACCACGCTTAATATCTAAAACACGTCGACTTGTGCAACGTGTCCAAAATGCATGTAGTCGGTTTTGTTACAATATACCACCAAGAACACACATCTCTCCACACCTAAACAAAGCTTCAGTATTAAACATGAGTTCTCGTAGACACCTCCACTTGGCATGCCTGCTGTTCGACGTCATGAAATACAAGAAACCGGAATACTTATTCTGTAAGCTACGGTTTTCAAGTTTTCACCTTAGATACGGCTCTAGAGATGCGCGTGGCACTTTAGAGTCACATCCTCATAGAACTACGGCGTTTACCGGTAGTTTCCGCTATCTCTCAACCAAATGTTGGAATAATATTCCCCCACCTTTGAAACATATAAAATCGAAGTACTCATTTAAAAAGCATGTTAAAACCACAGTTAAAACCATGCTTCTAGAGAGGCAAAAATCAAATCTACCTAGTGGTTGGTTGTTAGCGGATTTTGCTGTGTGATTCACACTAATTTGTACTTATGATCATTTCCAAAATAAATCTTGTATTGTTTTGTTGTTGAGAGGTCTCTGTGGTGTATTGTGTGGTTTTATTTGCCTATTTCTTTTATTATTATAAATTATAATTATTATTCATATTAATATTACTACGCAATCGTTAAAGTATCTTGGTAAGAAATCATAACATGTTTTTGTTTACGTGAGCATAGGTAGTTTGGGTGTCATTTTTGTAGTGTGTACTTCTTAAATTGAATTGCGTCACAGACTAATGAATTCATTACTCCGCCACTATTCTCCAGCCGGGTAATGGCAGAATATCAGTGTTTGCTCGTGTGAGTGAACGTATGCTTAGTCATCACCCTTTTGTTCTGCTGCAACACATATGCTGCTACACTTTTTTTTTCTTGTATTTTTTTTTTATCTTTCTTTTAATCATTTTGTCCGTTGTAATTTGTAATAGATTTGTATTTTAGTTTTGTATCAGTGTATGTGTACTTTAATGAACAAATAAAGGTTTTTCTATTCTATTCTATTCTACTATTAATATCCGCAGCATTTCCCCAGAGAAGAATTCCATAAGACATTATACTATGAAAATAGCTGAAATAGACAATTCTTGCCGCTGCCTCATCCGTTAAATGCCTAATGGTTTTAACTGCATATGCCGCTGAACTTAGTCTACCAGATAGTTTATTGATATGCGGCCCCCACTGGAGTTTAGCGTCGACCGTAATGCCCAGAAACGTAGTAGACGCAACAGGATCCAATTCTTCACCGTTAATTTGTACAGTGGTAGATAATTGCCTAACATTGGGCAGTGTGAAGTGTGAAGATGTTGAAGGAACTATAGAAGTACTTGTCGACGATAGATGAAGATTTATTAAAATAATTTTAGAAGATGATATTATATTCAAGGTTATGCAAACCATGTTTATTTGATTTTGGGCCGAGACGGAATTATTCGCACATTTATATTATGTTTCATAGGGGAGGCAGAGACGTTTATGTTTACTTAACTAGATTCCATTAACATTTATGTGTCATATAGGTACTTTTATATTTTCCAGTATTCTCGTTGCTTCAAGGTACCTTGGATTTAACCTAATCTAATTATGTATACGTATTATCAACCTGAAGTGCGTGGTGGCCTGTTGGTAAACGGACTAGACGCGACTGCCAACATGTTCACGGTGGTCGCGGGTTCGAATCCCAGGGCACACATCTGACTTTTCGGAGTCATGTGTGTGTTGATAATCAATCACAACGCACTATAACGCTGAAGGAAAACATCGTGAGGTATCCTGCATACCATAATGATTTGTAAGAATTTCTATGGTATATAATGTCCACCAACCCGCACTAGGCCAGGGTGGTAGACTATATGGTCTAACCACTCTCAATCATACTTATGATTGTAGAAGAAGGATGTGCCTTGCAGTGGAACGTACATGCGTTGACACAAATACACATACAATTCTTTGTATTTCTCGATTTCATATTTAAGGTAAAAAAACAATGTTAATTCATGTCCTTTATGTCGTTAAAAACATTTGTCTTATTATTCTGAGTAAATAATTATGTAATAATATATAACGCAAGTGTACTGCGTATCGGGTTTAATTTCTTAAGCTAGACCGGCATTATTATAGCGTCTTACAAGACGCGATAATCTTTCAAATTATTATTTTCTTATAATCACTTGGCCATTCCCCGTATAAACATAAAAACCTTTTTTTTATTCTTACTTTGCACTTAATATTTAATAAGCTTAAAATGAATAAAGACGGGTTATTGAGGTCTTTGAGAGTCGGCCGGTCGCTTTGATAGCCCGAGGGTCGAAGACAACCGATATCTTTAATATAGAACGTAGATTAAACCCTATAGGAGAAAATATATACCTATCTTTTATCGTTGTGCGGGTTTGACAAAAATCTTCATCTTCTTTGGTCTATTTTTTTGTGAACATTATGACATATCTATATATATAAAAATGAAACCCGTTTCGCGTTGTCACGGCATCACGTGTGAACGGCTGAACCGATTTCGATCATTCTTTTTTTAAAATGTTTGTGGAAGTCCAAGGATGGTTCTTACGGCGAGAAAAAAATCGAATAATTGCCGGAAAAACCCTAAAACCAGCCCTTTTCTTTTTCCCATACAAACGTTTTCTAACTAAAACGTAAAGTCAATTTGAGCTTTATTGCTATTGTATAAAGTTCATATTAAATTACAAGCACTCACTGTTGTTTAAACAATGTAGGTATGTTCCTAACGTCAAAGAGTCAATTTGCACTTTATTACCGCTAAACAAAGTTCAAATTCAATCATATCTATCAAAACAGTATGCGTGATTTTCCCATACAAAATGTTCATGGGTTTGTAACTGTCAAACATTTAATTTTCACCCTGTCGATATGGTAAACTCTTCCCTCAAATTAAAGAACGTATTTAAATAAAGGTTTCGAATCGAAAACATATATCCACAATATTCGATTAATGGCGTATTTTAGATTTTAAAGAAGTAAAATATTGACAGTAGTGAAAATGGATTGACATTTTAATTGTTTGTAATTGTTTATGCATGCGTTCAGAAATTTATTTTGTATAAACTAAGGAGAATATATCAAGCTACATTAATATAGGACAATGAAATAAATAATGTTCACACGTAATGGTGGATTTACATGTTGGCTGAGGCTGGGCCAACGTCTACCAACTCCAAGCTATTAACTATGAAAAACATGGAAAACATCTTGCAATTGTTATGTACCCCTAATAAATGATAAACTTAATTAATTACTTTCTCCATTATGTTATATTCTTTCTCCATTATGTTATTTGATCACTTATTCAATTTGATCACTTTTAAAATGGACGTAGTTATGCAAAATGGATCCAGCCACAAAAACTTACTTTTGAGAAAACAGGAGTTTTAGTAAAATTGATATAGCAAAATAACAAGACTGTAGTTGGTTTTCGAATGCGTCTTAAATATTGGGTACTGTTATTTGCTTCCTATATAGTACTGTTTTAATAAGTTTTATGTTATTTAATATACTTTTTTTTAGTAAAATTGTCTTTGGATCTTTTTTACAATATTAAAAATGTGGGATGGATCTTTTTGAAATAAAACTATTATTTACGGATTTTATCGCGAATTTGGTTAAATTTTTACATTTTTTGACTTGCCGACGTTTCAATTACTTTACAGCTTTCGTGGTCACGGGCGGACTCGAAACGTCGGGAACTCAACAAAATTTAAAATTAAACCTAATCCGCGATGAACTCCGTAAACAATAGTTCTATTTCAATGTGTAACATTTGCTTAAATCTAAGAAACCATTATGGATCTTTTTATTTGAAGTTTACGCAATGTAGTTTGGATCTTTTTTCTATTCTTTTAAACAATTATCTAGGTCACCATGACACATGGTTCTATTTTAACTCTGCAATAATGAACAATATTCTGTTGGTATCATTAACGTTTGTGTTTTTTAATAGAAAAAAGATACTTTGCAGCTTGGATGTTTTTTGCATATACAAAGTTTGTTGTGTAGATGCCATTTATGAAAGTAACTCAAAAAGTAGTTTTTGTGGGTTGGATCCATTTTGCATAACTACGTCCAAATTACTTTATTATTTATTACTTAATTTGAATTTAAATTCATCACTTAATTGCAAATTCAGTCTTAATTATTTTTAATATATTTTGTCATTGTATAATTATTTAAATTTGCATCCTGTGGTCTCCTATAATTGAAGATCACATCGAAATGTAAACCACAACAATGCTATACCATTGTCTTCATTATATGTCGTGTATCCTTCCTTGGAGGTCCTCAATTTTAAAAAATAAAATAAAATAAAATAAAAATAAAAATAAAATAAAATAAAATAAAATAAATAAAATAAAATAAAATAAAATAAAATAAAATAAAATAAAAATAAAATAAAATAAAATAAAAATAAAATAAAAATAAAATAAAATAAAATAAAAATAAAATAAAAATAAAATAAAAATAAATAAAATAAAAATAAAAATAAAAATAAAATAAAAATAAAATAAAAATAAAATAAAAATAAAATAAAATAAAATAAAATAAAATAAAAATAAAATAAAACATAAGACCAGCCGAGCCAAACACTCCGTTTACACGCTGGCGTTGGTGGAGGCTGGCTGAGGTTGGCCAAGCGTGTAAATGCAGCATAAGAAGCGTAGATAGATAATACTAGAAGTTATAATTACTCCTTTTCAAGATCGAATGCCATTTTTATCACGAAGCTTTACAGTGGCCTTTCATTCGCTATAATTCACTGATAGAAATGTACATCGTATCGGAGTGAGATAGGTTATAATATAAATAAATGGGGTAAAAAAATGGTTGAAATGTTATGTCTAAGAAAATCGAAACCACTGAAGTTATGTCTATGAAATTTTATATTTTAACTCTTTATCACTAACATAAAGTAATGGCGTGCAATATTTTTTGGAAAAACAGCATTTTGGTGCTGAAATAAGGGAAGGAATATTGGATGGACAATATAAAACGCTAAAGTTTTTAATGTCAAAAATTCATAAAGCAATCTTTATATGTATATGTATATGGAGTTTTTTGACAACAGCATGACGAAAATACATTTTTGACAACAGCATGACGAAAATACATTTGCACGCCAAAACATTGTAGAACATATAAGCATTACATTGAACAAAGTGCTAACTTGTGAGGACACTTGTATGCCAAAGTCCTTGATATATTTTCTATGGTATGTGAAATTTGCCAACCTATACTTGATCAGTGTGTAGGACTATCCTCGCAGCCATATCAATGGCATGCCTTCAACAGGGGCTGTTGATTTCCATCATCATCATCATCATGTTAGCCATAGGAATTCCATTGCTGAACATATGCCTCCCCCAAGGATCTCTACATCGACGCCGCCTGCATGCAGCGACTTCCTGCAACCTTAGCCAGGTCGTCCGTCCACCTTGTTGGTGGGTGTCCGACATTTCGCTGTGGATGTCCATAGCTGAACATGCTGATAACATTTACGATGATTTTTATAAGCAAAATTCAAGAATCGATTTTATTTGTTGTGTGATATAGTGCGGAATAGCATGGTGATACAAACGAGTGGAGTGAAAGAGGATGTAGAAAAAACAATTGACAAAGGAATTTTACGATGATTTTGTCATGTAGAGAGGATAGATGAAAGGAGACTAACCAATCAAATGTGCAAGGCGGGGGTATATGGACGAGTCAGTAGGGTCGACCCCACTGATCCTATACCATTCAAATCCGTGATATCCGTGATAATCAACAAGAATGCATTAAGAGGTTGATCAAAGTGGATGAAGCGAAAGTAATATGTCAGGATCGAGCAAAATGACGATCTGTAGTCTCTGCCTACCAGTATGGGATAAAGGGGTGACGATTATGTATGATTAATTTCCCTGTGCAAGCTCACACTACTTTGTAGTTAATTAACATCTAGAAACTTTACAAAATTGCGGATTTCACATAAATCTGCGGCATATATTAATATACTCGAGACATAAAATGGTCTGTTGTGCTAAGTGAAGGAATTCCGTGCGGTCGCCGAAAATCATGAGGACTGACTGTTGTGAACGCCTGGGTTATTTACATAAACCTTACAGCCTTTGAATAGGCTAGTGTTGTAGATTAAGGCCTAACTCTTCTCACTTGAATTCTGAATTGTAGATAAGGCCTGTGCACTGTAGATTTGGTTTAATTTTAAAATTTTATATTTTCCCGACGTTTCGATTACTTTATTTCTTTGAGTCTATGGAAATAGTTTGAATTCTAAATTACATGCCATATATGAATTCCGAACTAAGATTTTTCAAGTAAGTAACTGAGAAAATAAACCGAGTAAAAATATCTTCTTTCCGTTGAATATAATTTATTGGGTTTTGGTGTAGCAAAGTGCTGACGTAAGACCAGAATGCAGTTTCAGCTTATGGAATATCTTTACCATCCCATATATTATATACCTTTGAATATGGTAAGACTTTGGCTTGTCATTGTTGAATTAAATTGCATGTAAATGCTATGAAAACAATTCATTTTCGTTATCAATGTATTTGTATCGATGGATGCGACTGTAACTCTCAATTCAATATCATTATTTTATGCAATTTTACCGGTAATTATCTTTTATAAGTAGCTTACTTTATGGAGATAAAAAATAGCTTATAATTTGATTCAAGGTATAATCTACCGAAGAAGACTCAATATCACTCCACGCGCTATGGAAAGGGCTATGCTAGTTGCTTGCCTATGAGACTGAAAAAGGAATAAGGAGATCCGTAGGAGAATAAAAGTAACATAGCCCAAAAGATCAGCAAGTTGAAGTGGCAGTGGGCCGGGCACATAGCTCGTAGAACTTATGGCCGTATGGGACGAAAGGCTAGCGCAGTGTCGGACGCCCACCTACAAGGTGGGTTGAAGGTCTTTGGATGCAGGCCACTTCCAACAGGTCGATGTGTTGAGATCCTTGGGGGAGGCCTTGAGGTCTATGTTCATCAGGGGACTTGCTGTAACTGAGGAGGGATAATCTACCTGCATAATAATGTTTAACGGTTTCATGGTGATAAAGTAGCAAACACAAACTTTCGTTTACATTTCTGTAATTATAAGTTATTACGTACCAGTATTCGCTTTGTAATATTCAGTGCTCATCAAACATTGGATAATTTGACGAGACAACCTCAAATGTCATTCACCCCGACATATAACGTAAGTAAGTAAATCATAGCGAATGTACACAGATTTTGAGTAAAATTTAGATTGCGTATTGTATTGGCCAGCGGTGGGATGGTACAAGCTGATGATGAACGAAAAATAAGATGAATTTGATAATCCCAGTAGAGAGCGTATGAGGATACAAAGACGGAGGTAGCTTGTTTGATGCATACAAGTCTTATGTTTTTTGGGCTGAATTAGATTTTTCTTATTATCATAATTTATAATTTTAGGTTTTAAAAAGCACGAAGTATTTACTTTTCGTCCTTTACAAAACCTTGAAGCAAAGTCCCAAAAATACGAAAAAACTTCAACTTCAACAAAATCTACAATTACAAAAAATATGTTAATTTAGCGTCTCTACCGACTCTATCAGCAACTTGAGTATGTAGAGTGGTCTAATGGAGGTATTGTAGAGTCCTTGTATACACTTAGCTCTTACTCCAGGCTCTACTGGGATAGAGTCGACGCAATAATTGAGTGGCCCTTGCGCTCTCTCGACCTTATAAGGTTGATGACGGGTCATTGGCATGATATGGTAAAACAAATTCAAATCTTGATAGGAGAAAATAGTAGATTTTGTTGATTTATTTATTTGTATAAGTTTTACTGTATACTGAAATAAAAGACGCTTAAAAACATTGAAAAACTAAACGCCTGGTTAAAATAGTTTACAGACTTACATAAAAATTAAGTCTTTGAACAGCCTCCGTGGTACAGTCAGCAACATAAGTCGCTACACATCCACGAGATTTGCAATGGTCTTATCATCCAAAATAATTATTATTTTCGATATCGTATGGCACTTTTCGACATAGACGACTTTACTTGGTTATATTTTACGACTACAGAGTAGTACGTACAAATTTTAATTCATAAAAAGGTTATCAAAAAATCTGAAGTGTTCAGCGACTTATGTTGCTGATACAGTTGGTTAGACAAAGACTTTGAAACGTCAGGCCACGGGTTCTAACTAAGTACACTTCACTAAAGCTATAAGACTACTCATAGTAAAAACCTACTAAAATAACATAAATCCAAAAAAAAAAATGCAGCAAAAACAGAATTCCAAAAAAAATACGAAAATTCTGACAAAAGACGTACCTCAATTTAAAACTAAAAGACTGCTGAGAAAAGCATTTTTCCAGTTTTTCTCGCATTTTCGCGAAAACTACGATCCCTCGGGGAATAAATCTGCGAATGATTATAAACGTCGGCCGGAGAAAGTTATGGCGGCCTTAGCATGTACCGTTGATTTACACGCGAATAGTATCTATGTTTAATGTAAAATACTGTTGTGTTTTTGACAATGGGATAATGTGATATGTGAGGCAGTAAGTTATTCCAATCTGTACTAATATATAAAGCTGAAGAGTTTGTTTTGTTTGTTACTTCTAATCTGAGGAACTAGTGATTCGAATCGAAATATTCTATTTGTGTCGAATTTGTCATTGAAATGAAATGTATTTATTGGTCATGTAGGCAATTAAATTGATATTCTAAATTGATAGTCGAAATTGAAAATGTCGTCCGCCATTTTGAAAAATATATCTGCCCCAGGGCGGAGCAGGGCCGGAGCTCTAGTTTGTAATATTTGTCATGATGAACAACAATATTTTTGTTTTATTGTAACAAATGGCGAGACAATCATGCCATTCACTTGATGTTAAGCAATACGACTGCTCATTTACATTAGCAAAACCAAACAATACCATGAAATAAAGTAATGCTTGGTATTCCATTGCGCTCGCCATCCTGAGACATAAGATGTTAATTCTCATTAAGTCCAGTAGTTACTCTGGCTGCAGTGTCCTTCAACCCGGAACACAACAGTGCATTTATACTGCTGTTTGGTGGAAATAGGCATTGCGGTTGTTGTTGTAGAGGTGGCCTCTCACATATAAATAAATAAAATAAATAACACCCAACAGTCACATACATAGTCCTGACCCCACATTAAGATCGAGTCTTGTGTCGTGGGTATCAGGAATTACGAGAGACTTTTCGGTCTCACAAACACCCAGACCCGAGAAAAATATTTGTGGGCCGCACAAACATTTCTCTCGGTGCAATATGAGATACCTGTCACCGATGAAGATAGCATATTATAGAAAATTGGTACCAAAACAAATTATTTGGCTTAGGAATTGAAATCAGGACTTTATTGATAAAACGATCACTATCTAAGAGCAATATAATAGTTTCATTGCTTCCATTGCTTCCAGTAAGAGGACTTCAATCAATCATCAACCATCACCATAAGGCTGTAGCTATTTTTTAAACGGTTTTATTTAGCTCACCCCGTTTGTTTGTTTGGGTCAAATTTAGTAATTGAAATTTAACCCTCTTTCCGTTACCCGATTGATCTGAAATTTGGTATACGCCTTTGATTCTGGTGACAATACAATTATCCATATTCAACATTATTGTGAATCCAAGATGGCCGCCGCTACAAGATGGCGGACAACTTAGTTTTTTTCAATCCCATCCATATGGGTATCAAATAAAAGGGCTTATCAAATAAAATTCAGTGCACTATACAAAATCAAAATCAAAGATGGCCGCTGCCACAAAATGGCGGATAATGTATTTTTCAATCCCATCAATATGGGTATCAAAATAAAGGGCTTGGTAAGTATAATGCAGTATACTATACAAAATTACAATATGAATCTCCCACCCAAGTCAAGATCTGGTATCCTGTCGAGGACTGTGTGGCATTAGGGTGGTTAAAAATGATACGTCGCTAGGGGTACACCACCCAAGCTAAGGTAAAAGGTACAAGCGCGCCGGGAACTGTATGGCATCAGGGTGGATAAAAAAAGTGAAAAAAAAAAGTTAAACGGTTTTATATTGCAGATAAATGTACTAAAAGCTAAAAAAGAAAAAAGAAAAAGTAAAATAAGTTAAACGTTTAACTTAAAAAAATTTTTTTACTCACGACATGCAAGCAATTGAGTACATTTCTTATCTCTCATCCATTGTTTGTTTAAATAAATAAATAACACCCAACAGTCACATACATAGTCCTGACCCCACACTAAGATCGAGTCTTGTGTCGTGGGTATCAGGAACTACGAGAGAATTTTCGGTCTCACAAATACCCAGACCCGGAAGAAATATTTGTTTATTTATTTATATATATTAGTTATATTTATTGATATATACTTTATTATGCTCATACTTATCTATATATACTTTATATATACCGTATACTAAGAATTATGAACACTTAAAACTTAACTGTAAGTAATTAATGAACATAGTTATTCCCTAAAGATTTGAACAGCGCGGCGGCGTGTTTGATGTATCGATTTCGGAATTCATTTGCACATCTATCTGTAGCGATCATATGGTCTCAATGTTATTAATAGGTGGAGGGTAATTCGGTTTGCGCAATAAATCAGTCAGCCGCTAACTCCCGTGTTTCATTGACATTACACTGGCGACGAGTACGGATTTTATTTTTACATCGATTCATTTGTGTGCAACTGTTATCAAGTGTTAGAAAAATGCCTATTGGAAAGTTAGAACCGTTTAACTTAAACTCGAAGCAGTGGCCGGCTTACATACGTCGAGTAAATCAGTACATTTTACTTAATGACGTCAAGGACGACCGCAAAGTACCCATGTTGATCACCGTCGTAGGCGAAGCTACGTATTCGCTTATGTGTGACTTGTGTTCACCTGAGTTCCCGGAGGACAAGTCTTACGACGAACTTGTGAAACTCGTCTCGAACCATTTGGAACCACAACGCTCGGAAATTGCGGAACGCCACGTGTTCAGACTGCGACGTCAACATCCTGGCGAATCGCTTATGGAATATCTACAGGCGCTAAAACACTTGGCCACTACATGTAACTTCGCAAAATGTAAAAAGTGTGCGTCCCTCGAAGAAAATCTCCGCGATCAGTTCGTGTCAGGCCTCGCGAGTGAAACAATGCGTTCGAGAATATTCGCGGAGAGAAATATTGAATATAAGCAGGCGGTGGAGTTAGCACTGGCTCTGGAGGCTGCAGAAAAACATGCAGAGGTGAGCGGCGCAACGGGGCTGAGAACGAGCCTAGGCGCAGGCGGCGATGCGGCCGAGGGGCTGCACTACGCACGTGGCGGAGGCGGGCGCGGGCCGAGGCGGCGCGGCGAGCAGCACGCGGCCGGGGCGGCGGCGCAGGCCTGCTGGCGCTTTGGGAAGGCGCATCGTGCGGATAGGTGCCGGTACATCAATTATAATTGTGATAAGTGTAACAAAAGAGGGCATTTAAAAGTGATGTGCAAAATGGTGCGCGACAGTGAAAGGCAAATAGATAGTCGACAAAATTATTTGAGCAACAGTTTGAGTGAAAACGAGTCCGATGACATTTTCAACTTAAACGTGGCGACCAAAGGTAACAAACCCTATTTCATAAGAGTGGTTATAGATAGCTATGACATGGAGTGCGAAGTCGACACGGGTAGTCGCATATCAGCAATTAGCGAGGAAATGTATAAACATATGTTTAGTTACAAAAAGTTGTTAAAAGATAATTTAATGTTACGTAGTTATTCCGGTTCACGAATCGAATCATTGGGTTATATTGTTGTTAATGTTAGATTGCGAAATGTAACAGCGAGCGATTTACGGTTATACGTAATTAAAAGTGGAGCCCGACCTATAATGGGTAGGGACTGGATGCGGGCTTTACAAATCACTCAAATTGATTTCCACGGCATAACCGATGATGAGTTCGTGAACAGTATTTACCGACAAACTAGGTACATGTAAGCAAACCATTCGATTACAGCTGACCGACAACGAACCCGTGTACGTGCGCGCGCGGTCCGTGCCGCTCGCACTGCGCAGCCGAGTCGAGCGGGAGCTGCGCCGCTTGGAGGCGGACGGCTCCATATACCGGGTTGATTACGCGGATTACGGTACACCGATCGTACCGGTAGTAAAAAAAAAATGGCGATATTAGGATTTGCGGGGTCTATAAAATCACGATAAATCCAAAATTAAGACGCGATTATTATCCATTACCCCGAATCGAGGAATTATTTGCAAATCTCAGTGGGGGGAAACAATTCACAAAGATAGATCTTAGACACGCTTATGAACAATGCTTGTTAACGGAAGACTCGCAGCCGTACACTACCATTACAACCCACATTGGGACATTTGCTTATCGGCGTACACCGTACGGTTTGTCTTGTATACCTAACGTGACCATACGTCCCGCTTTGGGCGGGACAGTCCCGCTTTCAGGAAGTCTGTCCCGGTGTCCCCAGCAAGGCAGAAATAGTCCCGCTTTTGCAAACATATCAAACGATATTTTAAAATGTATTTCCCGCTTGAATGCTTTACCGAACTAATGCTAAAAATAATGATTCCAGCACATTCGTAAAATAGTCTTGATTAATTTATAAACTAAAAAAAAAACTTTTCCACAATTATTGAGTACATTATGTGTCTGCCTGGAAGTAACGTACCTATCGAAAGAGTTTTTTCTCACATTAAGAAAACATGGACAAGTTATAAACATATAACATACAACACAGTTGAGTGCCGCAGTAATTAAAGCTATTCTGATTACGAAAATTGAGATTTTCAGAAAATTCAGAGTTTCACACTTATCTATATAAAAACTTTATTATTATTTCGTTCCATAGATGTCCCGCTCTGGCACAAAAAATAAATGGTCACGTTATGTATACCGGAAAAGTTCCAGAAACTTATGGAGCAAACATTACGCGGCGTTCCCAATTGTGTAGTTTTCTTGGACGACATTTGCGTGACGGGGGTAGACAGAGATGCGCACGTAAAAAATTTAAAAGCTGTACTCGAACGGTTACGGGCCTCGGGTTTGACAGTTAAATTAAGTAAATGTGATTTTTTAAAAGATAGTGTCAGATATTTAGGTTTTATTATAGACAAACACGGGTTACGACCCGATCCCACGAAACTGGAAGCCATTTCCAGTGCGCCAAGACCGGAGAATATTACACAGCTCAAAAGTTTTTTAGGAATGTTAAACTATTATGGAAAATTTATTAAGAACTTAAGTACACGACTATACCCTTTGCATAATTTACTGAAAAAACAGGTGGACTGGAAATGGAATTCGGATTGTGAAACGGCGTTTATAAATGCAAAAAGAGCTCTCCTGAGCGAACGGGTGTTAGCCCATTATGAAGAGGGACTCCCGCTGGTGGTGTCTGTGGACAGCAGCGCGTACGGGCTCGGCGCCGTGCTGGCGCATCGTTACCCGGACGGCACCGAGCGCCCGCTCAGCTGTGCGTCGCGCACGCTCAGCGCGCCCGAGCGCAATTACAGTCAACTTGACAAAGAGGCGCTTGCGATACTATTCGGTATTACAAAGCACCATCAATATTTGTTCGGCAGAAAATTTATATTACGCTCCGACCACCAGCCTCTGACACACATATTTGGAGCTAAGGGTGGGATTCCACAGACAGCCGCCAGTCGGCTACAGCGTTGGGCCGCGCGGTTAGCGGCATACGACTTCAAGGTCGAATTTGTACGATCAGCGGACAACGGTCCGGCGGATGTTCTGTCGCGATTACCGTTACCTCAGGAGGGTCGTACAGAGTGTTCTGATTCACTCGATTGTAATTATATAAATGTAATAGAAGAGTCAATGTCCATTAGTTTTAAAGATATAGCCAAAGAAACTGAAAAATATGTTTTGTTAAATAAAATAAAGGGATATGTTAATTTTGGTTGGCCGTTGGCGGCAAGTTGTGACGCAGAAAAGCCATTTTTTTCTAGAAAACAAGATTTAGTCGAACAGTTAGGTTGTCTTATGTATAAATATAGAGTTATTATTCCCTCAACTTTACAAAAAAACATTTTGAAAGAAATACACGAGGGACATGTAGGTATAAATAAAATGAAAAATTTGTCTAGAAGTTATGTGTACTGGCCGAGCTTGGATCGGGACATCGAAGAGTTGTGTCGCAACTGCGACGCGTGCCGGGTGGTGCGCGACGCGCCGCCGCATGCGCCCCTCCACCCCTGGGAGTTCCCGCTACATCCGTGGCAACGGCTCCATGCAGATTTTGCAGATTGTGGAGGCCAAAGGTATCTTATAATAGTTGATGCGAATTCAAAGTGGATCGAGGTAACTCGAATGCGAAGTACCGATGCTCGTTCGACAATAGCTACCTTTAGAGATATTTTTGCTAGGTTCGGTCTGCCGTCACAATTAGTAATCGATAACGGTCCGCCATTTTTTGCACAAGAATTTAAAACTTTTTGCCAAAAAATAGGATCCAGCATGTAACTTCGGCTCCTTACCGACCACAAGGGAACGGCGCGGCGGAGAACGCGGTTAAATCGGTTAAAAAAGCGATAAAGAGAGCGTTACATGAGGGAGCAGATGTCACCACGGCTCTAAGTAAATTCTTGTTCCAATACCGTAATTGTGAACACGCGACCACGGGTCCCCGGCCATGGCTTTACAGGGACGGAGGTTGCGCGGCCGACTTGACGCGCTTCGACCTGATATCGCGGCCAACGTGCGCGCCGCTCAGCAACGCCAAGCTAGGGCAATGCGCGGGACGGAACGACATATTGCGCCAGGCGCCACTGTACTGGCGCGCGACTATACCAGGGGGGGGTAAATGGTCCCCGGGGACCGTCTTCGATCAAACCGGACCGGTTTCTTTTAAAGTCGATATGGGAAGGGGCGTTGAGTGGCGCAGGCACGTCGACCAGCTTATCACGGTGGGACGTGATAATAATCGCCTCTCGTTGTCGCGTATGAGTAAAGCAGACTCTGACAGTAAAGATCATACAAAGCCACTTGAGGTCGGTAAGGATATCGAAGAGGTTTTAGACGATGCTCCGGGAGGCTTGGACCCGGCGGCTACGACGTCAGGATTCGAGCCCGATGAATCGCCGTCGCCGAACACGCCGCAGTCGCCAACCACACCACCCGGCACGTCAGCCCGAGCACTGCGTGCATATCGTCGGGCGCAAAGAGCACTGGCTCGAGTAGATTAAGTTAGGTTAATTTTTAATTGCTATATTTTTAGTATGTTATTCCATGTATGGTAAATAAGTTTAATTAACGATGTACTTAGAGGGGAGATGATGTAGCGATCATATGGTCTCAATGTTATTAATAGGTGGAGGGTAATTCGGTTTGCGCAATAAATCAGTCAGCCGCTAACTCCCGTGTTTCATTGACATTACACTATCTACGCTGTATTTCGACTAATCTGTTTTAGAATGAATCTCAACAACACAAAAAATCCTGCAAAACAAAAAAAATAAACGAACAAAACCTCTTAAAACACTTTCCCTCTCGGAGGCAAAGAATTTAATATTTCTCATTTGGCGCGAGTGGCGCTTGGAGCCTGTTTAATTGGACAGGTGGCGGACAGGGCGAAGCTGGGCGAAACGGGCGGAAAGAGGCGGAAAGGGGCGGAAAGGGCGGCTGGGCGGACAGGGTGGAATGAGGCGGAAACTCTGCGCGTTCAGCGAACAAAGGCTCGGAAGTCGGAGTTGTGACGCCAAGTTGGAAAATCGACGTTTATTTTGCATTTGTATTAGCTAATTGTAATTGTGTGGTTGGCTGGGTAATACTTAGAACTTCAATAGTTGCGTGAATTCATATAGATATTATAGGTACATATATATGTTCATGCCTTTATCTTTGGAGGGGTAGATAGAGATGTCACTCACAAATATTATATTTTGGGTGCACCTGTGAAAAATCCTAGATCTGAAAAACTCGCGCTTTCCTTGACTCAAGAATCGAACTTATAATTGCTCTTTGTTGCCTGCATATGCTTCTACTAGAGCAATACTTATTATAAACCTAATTATGTATTATATTATCAACATCAATCAGTATTCTTACCTCAGTACATAATTGTCCTGTCCTCAAGAGATCAATAAAGAAATCTCAAACAGACCCTTAAAACTCATGATTATTTTCTTCAAACGGTCCACGTTCTCACCGCTCTAACGATCAAAACTTGGTAAGGAAATAAAGAAGGTGAAATTACAGCCCTTGCCGGCCTCAAACACTTTCATTGCGGCAATAATGGCCAGCATTATAATGAGGCCTTCTTTAGATTATTTGAATGAAAGATTTTACGTGGAGACTCGTTGTTTTGTGATTCTCTTATCGGTATTAATATGAGGAATTTTGTATCCTTTTTTAATTTTATCCTTGTATGTCACTTTTGAACATATTAATATTTATAAGTGCGTGGTAGCTTGTTGGTTAAGGATCGCGGATGCCGATGTGGTCGTGAGTTTAAATTCCAGGATATGCCTTTGACTCTTCGGAGTTACGTGTCTTATATGGACTGATGTAGTACAGTTTCTGAATCATAATATGAAAGACACATACATAAACTCACAACTTTTTTAAAGAGGGGGTAGTCAGAGGCGATACCACGACACCCACATTTCGCCTTATGTGTTTCGTTCCACAATGTGATATGGAGTTTATCGCCATATCGGTACCAAATTTTTGATTCCGGGCTTAACAATAGAAAAATCGTAGAACTCCGCCAGCGAGGTAGGCGTTATTTATTTTAATTTACTAGTGTAGGCACTACGCATGCCTGTCTAATAGAAAGGTTCGTTGACCTTAGACAGAGCGACTAAATGCCCTCTAAATTGTGCCTAGCTTTGTGCCTTAGGCAACAAAATGCCTGGAGTATGTACTTAGCTAATTACTCCATTTAGTCTTTTAAGTAATGCCAGAGAACCATTAATTAATTCAACTGATCATTCTGTATCTGTCTGTATCAGCCCATATACGTCCCACTGCAGGGCACGGGCCTGCTCTACAATCGAAAGTACGATTGAGAATGGTTAGGCCATATAGTCCACCACGCTGGCCTAATGCGGATTGGCGGACTTACATACCATAGAATTTTTATAAATCGCTATGGTATGCAGGTTTCCTCACGATGTTTTCCTTCACCGTTTTAGTGCGTGGTGATTGACTATCAATACACACATGACTCCGAAAAGTCAGAGGTGTGCCCTGGGATTCGAACCCGCGACCACCGTGAACATGTTGGCAGTCGCGTCTAGTCCGTTTCCCAACAGGCCACCACGCACTTAAACGATCATTAACGATTGGTAATAGTTAAAGATAATTTAGATAAATTACTGTTTACTCTAAAACAACTAGAACATAATTGAAAGATCTCCGAAAGGATTTTAAAGGATTCTGAAGTCCATGAATTCGCACTAGGCTAGCGTTGTGAATTATAGCCTAACCCCTGTCAATCGAACTTTTGATTATGAATGAGATTAGCAGTTGAAGATTATGGGCTGATAATGTAGTATTAATTTCCGTCTTTGTTACTTTTTAACGAGGTATATTTAATTATGGTCTACAATTTCTGGGGAAGGACATAAGTACCCATGTCAGGAAATAAATATTCAGTACTACCTTGCCTTTGAAAATCACATATTACAAGAAATTGTGGAATTTTAATAACACTACACAGGGTTTGTACTCACAACCCAGCCAGCCGAAACGCAGTTAATAAAACCTCAGAGCCCCTGACACGCGAGAGAGAGATAGACTATTAAAAGGCACTTAAGTGTCGGCTGTTAGTTCGGCGAACTCGCTGCGGCGCCACTCCGCTGACACAGCATGATTTAATGGCTACGGACTGGCTTACCACTGGTTCTAGAATGGATCTCGTTTTTGGAAAGTGCGACTTACTACTGGTTCTAGAATTTATCTCGTTTTTTTGCAAGTGTGACTGCCTACTGGTTCCAGAATGGATGTCGTTTTTGGAAAGTGTGAGTTTTGGGTTTGTAGTAGGTGTTTTATTGGCGGCCTTATTATTTTCTAAAACCTAAAGTCTTAGTAAAGGGACAGAACATTCGAAAGGTTAAATAAATAAAACTCTCTATGAATAAGCCCGTGGTACTATAAGGACTTTAATGCAGCTAATAGTAATTACAAAGAATATTTTTTTATTGCATTTTTTTTATTGTCTATCTTACAGGTCACCTGATGGTAAGAGATCACTGCCGCCCATGAACATTCACAGCGTTTGGATCATAAATGTGTTGCCAGCCCATCAAATCGGGAAAATAGCGGGAAGGAAACAGTATGAGAAGAGGAAAACGGTATTGAGCGTATTGCGGCAATTACAAATTGCAAACAGAAGAATCCGAATGGTAGCAAAAAATGGCTGAAACTAAATGACGCCAAAAAGTTTATAAGTCCAATGAAACATTAATTTTCAATTCCAATGTAAAAATTCCATCACAATCTAATTTAGTTTAATATTTTGACAATTTCACAATGTTAGACACCATAAACTCATGTATTTAGGTATACGAATTCTAGGGACCAAACTCGAAACGAAAACGATTTTTTAATTTTTATGACTGGCGAGACGAACATGCCATTCGCCAGATGGTAGCAAAACCAAAGAAAAACATGAATTACAAAACAATGCTTGGCAAATTGCTTACTACTTATGTACTGGTGGAAGGTCTCTCATATGTGAGAGGCCACCTGGGTAGGTACCACCGCAATGTCTATTTCTCCCGTGAAACAGCAATGTAAATGCACTGTTGTGTTTCGGACTGAAGGACATTGTAGCCAGAGTAACTACTGGACATATTGAGACTTAACATCTTATGTCTCAGGATGGTGAGCGCAGTGGAATTTTGCTACTGTTTATGAGTGTTCGTATCGCTTACCACCAGGCGAACGGACTGCTCGTCTCGCCATTCATTGCAATAAAAAAAAATTGCACATGCCATCTTGAGGCATAAGATGTTAAGTCTCAATATGTCCAGTACCCCTGACTCCAATGTCTTTTAAACCTCAACTTCTCACGAAGGTCCATCGAGAACGCTTAGTACGGGTCCATAAATATCATCAAACTCACTTCTAAACGACAAACGAGAACCCTTAGTACCATTACGATTCCATAAATACCAGTAAGTCGAGTCTGTTACTATATCACTCGCAGCTGGACTTGATATCGGCGAATTAATAAAAAAATTGCGAGTTTCTATCTGGCAGTTCATAAATCGCTGAAGTTACTTTACGGAAAGTTTCTTCGGTTTATTAAGGATTTATTTACTTAGTTCTGTGGGTTGGTTAAGCGCAGTTTTATGGGCCGTTTTTTATACCGTGGCTTGGATAGGAAATAATGATTATTATCAATGAAGGTAGGATAGATACATATTAAGTAATGTTCGCTACTTTAAATAAACAGCTAAACAAAATACAACATTGATACCAATTGTCGTCTGTCGCGCTTTATAATAGCATGGTAGAAAATTGTGTTCCAAAATTCATAGAAGACAATAGTAACATTTCAATGAATTTTTTTAACTGCTCGACGTTTCGATTAATTTACTGCTTTCGTGGTCACCGGACCAATCAAAGAAACAATTAAAAGACAGTCATTTATCTGATGCGCAAAAATATGTCTTGAAATTCTCGAAACTCTTAATAATATTTGAAAGATTCTTCTTTCTTCAAAAATATAGTAACAAATCTTACCTGTAAGCCAAGTCCCGTTAAAAGGCTTGTAGTGTTGCGTGAGTACATCCTGAAGGGTAGGTCTCCTGCCTTTGACCCTGCCCCCATCTCCTGCAGGGGTCAGCAGGGCGATGCTGAACACAATGAGGCCCAGTACAGCAGCAATCACCAGCAGGGCAATGAGGATCCCGCGCCAGTTGCGCTGGGTCGGCGTGGCAGCTGCCAACTCCTGGAATGAGGAGTAAGGTTAATGATCAGCATGAGAGAGATTGAGGGTGGATTGAATTGGAGTTATCGGGTGTGGGGCTGTTACTTGGTGATGCATAAGAGGTTGGAAAAATAATTGAGTATAAAAGTGGTTTGATATAGATCGTAAGAAAGATAATTTTATGTCCTACAGATTTCATATAGGAAAGGTAATATTATTCTTTAAAGAATATATTTTATTTGTGTACTATGTGCTTACGGAGGAAACAGGAATAAATATAAACTGTAAAGAAAAAGTGCACATATGTAAATGCCTGTAGTTATTAGTTATCTCGGATTGTGTGAGAGCGGGACAGTCTTCAATCCATGTTTATACTTTTTTCCTAGTACTACAATATAATCTACGCCAACAAGAAAATACTCCATATACCTATGGACAGTAAATTTCCTAAACTTCACCCTAGATTGATTGAGAGCACATCCCATATCATTAGAGCATTAGCTGAGAGCAATTAGCGCGGCCGCCCCGCAGTGACAACTCGATTAGCGTGGCTCCGTGATTGCCTGACCGGAAACCTACACGTAGTTTAAAGCTACATACATTTAATTAACGAGAATATTTTTTGATGAAAAGAAAGTAATGGTTTCTTAGATCCACGAGAATGTTACAAATTGAAATAAAACTCTTGCTTACGGATTTTATCGCGTGACACAGTGAGCTTCTTTTGCGTAGATCGGAACGCAAAAACTAAATAACATTTCTAAATTGACTATTTTTAAAATTAATAAGGGTAGTTACATTGTAACAGTTACTGAGCGGATGACTAATATCTTAGTCTACCCCGTGACCACGAAAGCTGTAAAGTAATCAAAACGTCCGGAAGTGCGTGGTGGCCTGTTGGTAAACGGACTAGACGCGACTGCCAACATGTTCACGGTGGTCGCGGGTTCGAATCCCAGGGCACACCTCTGACTTTTCGGAGTCATGTGTGTATTGATAGTCAATCACCACGCACTAAAACGGTGAAGGAAAACATCGTGAGGAAACCTGCATACCATAAGGATTCATAAGAATTTCTATGGTATGTAAGTCCGCCAACCCGCACTAGGCCAGCGTGGTGGACTATATGGCCTAACCACTCTCAATCGTATTCTCGATTGTAGAGTAGGCCCGTGCCCTGCAGTGGGACGTATATGGGCTGATACAGATAGTTAGAAAGTTAGTTGTTTATTCACACGATTATTGGACATATACAGCACAAGTACAAAAAGGAAAATAATAATAATAAAAAAAAACAAAATTACGAACAAAAGTAGACACTACCAAAGAGAAATAAAAAAAAAATTACCTATTTAAATATGCTCGTTTTGCCATTAATTGCAATAAAAAAATCATTGCTCTGTAATTGAAGGTGTTGTTTGGTTTTGCTACTGTTTATGAGCGGTCGTATTGCTTACCATCAAGTGAACGGCATGCTGGTCTAGCCATTCATTACAATAAAAAAAATGGTATTCGAAAATTCCCAAACTGGACAATGCCAGCTTCGGACGTCTTACTCCTCTCAATCGTAAATGAGGCTAGAGCCATGCAGTGAGAGTTATGCATTATATAGTAAGGCCTTTATATCTTGGAATCTGCAAATTGCAGAATTAGAAATTAATTTTCATCACTTTTTGAAATATATTATGTAATATTTGT
Source organism: Hyles vespertilio (assembly GCA_009982885.2). NCBI lineage: Eukaryota > Metazoa > Arthropoda > Insecta > Lepidoptera > Sphingidae > Hyles > Hyles vespertilio. Next base: position 7,176,599 of record CM042823.1, on the reverse strand, counting down.
ATGTAGATATATAATATGGGTATGTATTTACCTGCGTAAGTATACACCTACTTTGTACAACCTCTGCATCACCCAAGTCGCCTGGTAGAGAATGCCCTAAGCATTAAGTCCGCCATGATACAACATGTATAAAAACATTAAAAATAAATTAATAAATATCTTACATTTGTTTGTTTGTTGGGTGTATTATTGCAGTTGCTAAATGTTTAGTTTTTCCATGACTCCAACGTGAAGATTATTGATTTTTTAATGTGAACGAACGAAGCAAAGCAGGTGGTTGTATTCCACGCAAAAGGACGCCACGTGATGTTGTTCCCACGATTAGTGACAAGAACAAAGAAACTACGATGCAGAAGGAATTAATGTAGAATTAAAGAGCTTCTATAGATCTATACCGGTACTAAATTATAATAGTAAGTGGCAAAACTAATTCCAGTAGAAAGTGGTTAAGGTCGCAGGAAGCGCTAGATGCAGGCAGCTTCCAACATGTCTATGTGGCGATTCTCGAAGGAGGTCTTTGTTCAGTTGTGGACTTACTGCGGCTGAAGAGAGAGAGAGAGACAAAAAGACAAAGCGAGAGAGATAGTAGTGACCAATAAATACTTAGTGACAATGCTCCTGATGGTGAGTGGTGAGGAATTATAATAGAATATCTAGAGGTAAGAGAAAGCTCGCCAGAAGTTAATTTTGGCAGCAAAGTGGATGTGAAAGACACGAACAGGCAAGCAAATAGTCGGACGCCCGCCTACAGGCTGGACGCAGGAAGGAAGGATGCATGAAATCGCTGGATTCAGGCCGCATTCAATAGGCCGATATCGTTTGGGGTGGGCAACATATGCTAAACTATGGACATTCTGTGGTTGAAAAAAGAGAGAGAGAACGACAAAGAGAGATAACAGCTGAGGATAAGTTAAGTTGAGAGAATACTCCAAACGCGACATACTTGGGCTACTATAACGAGTTTTCGATCACTGTATACTTTAGTCGGTTTGTATACAATACACAAATGTCAAGCAATAATCAGCAATTTAATAACAATTGAACCAAATTTCGAAGACAAAGCCTCTACAATGTCTATGTGGTGCCAAAAACGAAACGAGCGTCTCATTTCGTATGCCATCGGCTGAATAGAGGGCATTATAGGCTTCGTAATGTGCTTGTTCGACATATGTCAGCCGCATGGAGCGAAATCGGGGTGTGAAAGGCGGAATGGGGTCTTAAAATGAAGTGCGGTTGTTTAACTTTTAAATTATCTAATTTGTGTTAATTTATATACCTATATATCGTATTGTATAAATAAGAAGTAATTCGTCGTCTATTTTTGAAATGGAGTAATACTAATCTGCGTTTGACAAATAGTTGTTCCAACTTTACAAATTATATTAAAGTTACATATTTTATGCCAATGAAACATAAATATAACATATATTTCGTTTTTATATTAAAAATTGTATTATCTGGATAGCAATATTATGGAATTCAAGTAGTTAATAAATAATTAAAAACATATATTGACACTGAAATATACAATTACGAAGTTAATGTTGACAGCCTCCTTGGCGCAGTCGGTTAGATGCCGCCTGTGAAACGAGAGGCCGCCGCGCTGGTTCGATCCCCGCACTGAGAGAAATGTTTGTACGGCCCACAAATATCTCTTTCGGGTCTGGATGTTTGTGAGACCGAAAAGTCTCTCGTAGTTCCTGATACCCACGACACAAGACTCGATCTTAGTGTGGGGTCAGAACTATGTTTGTCACTGTTGGGTGTGATTTATTATTTATTTATTATTAAAGTTATGTTACATTTATACACATAGCACTCATGTTTGATGAACACTAGCACTAAACTTCTCCTTTCTTTTTGTTGCATTATATTCTTCGACCCCACGTATAGTAGAATCGTTGTACTTTGATGGCTGAAGTCAGCTGAAAATCAGTGCTGTTGCAAAACAGCGTATACTGATCTGGTATCCATTCTACACGCATATGACAGCAAATATTAGTATGGGCCTGTTGTTACCTTATTATTAACTTGTATTGTTATTTAGTTGTACTGGGTGTATGAAAGGAAGAAATAAATGGTTTAAATAGTTTAAACTAAGCTAGTCATTTCCTATGACATTATTTTATAAATAGGATACTGAATATGTAATGTAAGATACTACAGACTAAGTTTACAATATTGATGACTGGATACCGATGGGCGAGACACTTACCATCAGGCAAACCATTCAGTCGTCTCGTCATATTTCTACTTATAATCTTTCACGGAGTCTTTGAGTGAATCCATATCATAAACAGCATCAAAATCAAACACACATATTACAAAGCTATGCTTAGCATTCCAATGCGCTCGCCATTCTGAGACATAAGATGTTAAGTCTCAATATGTCCAGTACTCTGACTACAATGTCCTTCAAACCAAAGCACAACAGTGCATTTACACTGCTGTTTGGCGGAAAGTTGGTAATCTAAACTGGTTGTTTTCACTTCTCTCTCCAACAAACACAATACATTTATTATGGAATAAATATGTTTGTCTAAAAAATATTACGTAAATAAGTTGAATATTTTTCCTTGTCGACAAGTACCTACTGTTAAGAGTTATGTAAGTTAAATAAAAGGAAAACGTATCCAAACTCGTACACCGTATAGTGACGCAATATCGTTTATCGTCAAAAATAAATAAGATTAATTTAAAGAACAATAAATTTAATTAAATTCGCTTGTTTTTGGTAGCGGAACAGACGCGGCCGCCAACATATTTATGGTGGTCGCAGGTTCGAATTCCAGGACACACCTCTGACTTTTCAGAGTCGTGTGTGTATTGATAGTGAATCACCACGCACTCTGACGGTGAAGGAAACATCGTGAGGAAACTTGAACACCATAGTGATTTGTAAGAATTTGTATGGAATCTAAAGTCCGCCAACCCGAACTAGGCCAGCGTGGTGGACTATATGGCCTAACCACTCTTAATCGTATTTTCGAATGTAGAAGAGGCTTGTGCCCTGCAGCGGTACATATACGAGGTGATACAATATAAGTACTGAAAACATTTTTGTTTGAATAAATTATATTAAATCAATAAGCTAGGTTTGAATGAATCTATCCAAGAACCATCGAAATCAAATTAAAATCGAACCAAACTTGAGAGAAAAATAAATCGTACAGAACAGCTAACGTCGACTACAATCGACACAAGGGTTACTGAAGACTCGAGAGATGCCTTACAATATGCAAATCCGTTGGATCCGGGTATTCGATTCAATGCAAATATAAAATAACTGTTCGGTGCATTAATTAATGCTGGAATTCGAGATGGTTGGTTTCTTGTATTGTTTAGTTAGAGATTGTGGGTAATAGTTCGTCTGTTCCCTTATTGTAGTGGGAATTTGAGGTTTTGCCTGCACGTTTATTCTATTGTCTTACTGGACATTGATGTATATTTTTTTTATCAGTCAGGTTAAAACAAAACACGATGAGGAAAAATCGCGCGCCACATCGTGTCAGCGCGTAGATGACGCACGATCAGGTCATTAGTGATCGCCAACTCGGCCTGCCTGCAACTCAACTGTTAGTGCTTTGTGCCGATCTGTGCATTAGACGTATTATTTGTGATACTGTATATCAGTGATGTGTTTTCAAACGCATAGTTACACGCCGTCTCCGTAATATCGAGGTATGCTGTTGTCCAAATATTAGGAAAAAAAATCTCACTTCCTATTTTATTATACCGGGTATCTCAAGACTGCTACCGAAAACGAAGCCGGGTGGTAGTTTTAGTGGCTACAAACACAATGCAATTAAAAATTTCGCATAGAAACGCGACAATTATTTTTTATGATTTTTTAAATATCGTCATTTTTGGGTGGTAAATCCATAGTTTTTGCTAAAATAATAATTTAAACTCTCTTATATCTTAGAGTATTTATAAATAAAAGGGTATATACTATTATTTTAGGAAAAAATGTATTTACCACCCAAATATGGCCATAGGAAAAAAATAACAAAAAAAAAATTGTCGCTTTTTTTTGCAACTTTTTCTGTTGCATTGTGTCTGAAGTCGCTTAAACTACCACCCGGCTTCGTTTTCGGTAGCAGTCTTGATATACCCTGTATGTATCTCACTTCCTATTTTGTTATAAAGTGCGTGGTGGCCTGTTGGTAAACGGACTAGACACGACTGCCAACATGTTCACGGTGGTCGCGGGTTCAAATCCCAGGGCACACCTCTGACTTTTCGGGGTCATGTGTGTATTGATAGTCAATCACCACGCACTAAAACGGTGAAGGAAAACATCGTGAGGAAACCTGCATACCATAGCGATTCATAAGAATTTCTATGGTATGTAAGTCCGCCAACTCGCACTAGGCCAGCATGGTGGACTATATGGCCTAACCACTCTCAATCGTATTCTCGATTGTAGAGTAGGCCCGTGCCCTGCAGTGGGAAGTATATGGGCTGATACAGATACAGACAGATTTTATTATATTACATGTTAATATTATTAGATCACGAGTATAAGTGTTTGTTTTTATTTATGTTGGACATGTTAATATTATCAGATGACGAGTATAAAAGATTGTTTATGTTTTATAAAAACATACCTCAAACAATGAGTGACATTTTTCAATTTATTAATTGCTTAAATAATTTCTTAACATGGGCATGTCGTCTGTCATAATTTACATTATATGATATATATTTATAATGTAATGTATATTATGTTAGATAAAGAGTGCATCTCGCCATAAAATGTAAAAGTTTGGCGAGTGTAGTTATGAAAGAATATTATTACGTTGATCACTTTGTTGAAAAAAACAACTAATCCGCGGTATTGGTAATAAGCTACCAATACCGCGTGGGTATAGTGGAATTGGAGAGAAATTAGTGTGACCATGTAAAAATTATAGAAACAGACATACTACATGTGCCGTTTCTTCCGCACATATTCTGTTCGGGGTTTAGTATAATTTGTGAGATGCGCTGTCACGCGGTGTGTTGAGTCCAAGCCAAAGTACATATTTTATTGAAATAGTCTCTCACAAGATCTTTTGAATTGTTCATTATTGCAACCATCGCTTTGGGTGTTATAGCTGACGAAGAAACGACGCAAGATACTCCCTCAGCAATACAGTTTTGTGTTTGGTGATACTTTTTTAAAATCGTTGCTATTTCAAATTAATGAAACGAATTTGTGACACAAAATTGGCTACCTGAAAAAAGTTCTTACATCAGAGTAAATACTTTTGTTTCAATATTTCTTTTCTTTTCTTTTTTTCTCTTTCTTTAGTGAGGCGATGAGGGTTGGCTTTGAGCTTTGGTGTTGCGTGGCGCTTGCATCTTTGGCGCCACTCTGCTTGACGGAATCACTACGGCCGCACTGCCCGCCTTCTGCCTCTGATCGCTGCCGCTTTCAACATGAACCTCGTAGGGGAACATTCTACTTTAAAATATCAGGTAACTTTAGAAAATAAGTCAAAATGCCGTATTTATCATCAAATATAAAGATTCGTCATATAAATTTCTGCTATGCTCGTCCATATAAATTGTAACAGTGTCATATCTCAAGCTTCTATGTGGGCCTAATGCTTTTGAAAGTGTTATTAAATTATTCTGTCAGACTTTTTTTCTAGTCAACAGTACTTGCTGAATCAGTAACGAAGGGCCTAAAGCGATAAGTAACATTAAAATGTTGGCAGGCGAAACCTATAATTTTGTGGATACCTCAAAAGAGGTCTTTGTATATATCATTTTTTGATAATTATATATATTTCTCAGATCTCAGATAGATACATATATTTATCTAGCACGACATAGCCCCTGGTTCACTACACTGGCTTAATGCGTGAGGGCGATCTTCACATACCAAAAAATTCATAAAGATCTTTATGGTGTGTAGATTTCCTTACCATGTTTTCTGAAAAGCATAGCCCTGAAAATTCAAAAGGCGTCCTGGGGTTCAAATGATTTAGATCTGGTGCTATGGCTCTCATACTTGAGAGTCTTATGAGTCTTATGAGTTGTAGCTGATGTAGACAAAATGTAGTTAACTTATAAATCAGTTAGTCTGATACTACTGACTATCCTAAAAAGTACTATTGTACGTGCATTGTTTTTTGTGAATGTTTATAAACTTATTGAGTGATCTGATATCGTTCTTCTTACTTCACAGATCACTGGGTGACCGTATATTTCACCGATAAGCGCTATTTTTACCTGGATTGCAGCAAGTACGAAGGCCTATTACAGAATCCAGCACTGCCACGGTTCCCGAGCCTGGTTCACGTCACCTCCGTGACTTTTGAGCACTGCGGGCTGTTGCAAGACGGTTCCTATGCCGACCTGCTCGCCACTCTCAACATCACCGGCTTTACTGATCTCTTCCTAGCCGCCGTACCATCTACGGGGATCATTACGAATGAGCACTTTGTCGGCCTCAACAGCTTAGAAAAACTACATGTGAAGAGTAGTGGTAATATGACTCTTGCACGCAATGCGCTTCACGATCTGCCCTCGTTACAAGAATTGCGCCTTAACTCCGTGCGGATGCCGTCTTCAGCGCTGGCCAGCGCCTGCCCCACACCCTGCAGGAATTATATCTAACGCGAGCAGGATTGGGGCAAGTGCATCTCACCTTACCCAATTTACAAATATTTTATTTGCAAGAAGTCTTTCCTGTCACTGTGAACTTGGGCACTGTATTGACGCTTGAGCGTTTGGATATAGATACTCCTAGCACGGTGGTGCCAGAGGCGGCGTTACCGCCGTCACTTCGTGATGTATCGTATTCCGGGTGGAACGACACGCTCACCGCACCTCTTTCATACTGTGCAGAACTCGAAAAGTTTTCTGTAACTGGTATTGATAACTCGACAATCTTGCTTCCGGATGCTTGGCTGGCGAATTGTCCAAAACTTAGTGAGCTGAGTATAACCGGCGTCCCACTGCGCACGCTGCCTGTTGGACTCCTATCCCATGCAACCTCGCTTCACACGTTCACGTGTAGGCACTGTTCCCTGACTGAGTTGCCTCCAGGATTGTTCGACAACACACCGCAGCTGATGGATGTCTACTTGTCTTATAACGAGATCAAATCTTTACCGAGGTACTATATCAAATAACAATATCAAATAGACTTGCCATACTATCGTAGAAACAATCAAAATATTCTATATTCAAATTCTATTGTAAGATCATTTAAATCATAACATGCTACCACCACTAATGTAAGTTTAAAGTTTGTGTAGGCAATTTATGATGTAAAAAAGAGACATGTAAAAGCGACTGACTTCGGTTGCTACGCGCGGATAGCTACCGGTACCGTTTGATTGTTTCTGCAGCACAGAGATTATTTTTTTTTAATTTTATAAAGTTTTAAACCAAACATAATTTATAAATTCCATTGATGACTATCCTAATTACTGTCAAGCCAAAATATATAATCCAATACGTGGGGATTAAAGCGATAATGCAAACGATCACACTAACTGAATTGAAAGATATTTAACTTAATGTAGGTAGGTAAACATTTTGGACATGCGCTTATTTTAGCTAGCAGTTGGCAGACCACTGCAGATCTGCTGTGCGCTGTACATAATGTGCTGATGGCTTTTGAGTTGTTACAGGGAACTGTTCAAGTACACGCACTCTCTAGAAACACTCGACTTGTCGCACAACCAGTTGACAAACGGGGTGGTGGACTCGCTTGCCGATGTCCGCTCCTTGTATGTATTGAACCTCAATAGCAACAAGAATCTCACTGATCTATGTGACTACCACTTCGGATTGTCAGAATACTCAGGGTTAAGCTCGCTGGTGGAGCTCATCGAACTAAACCTGGACGACACCAACATAAAGCGCGTGTGTGCAGACTGGCGGGAGTGGCTGCTCAACCTTCAACTGCTCTCCATGGACCGCATCGCCTTTGAAAACCTTACGGTGCGTATTTACTATTCTGAAAGTTTACTATGAGCCCAACGTGAAACTAGTACTTTACTCGCATGCTTCGCTGAGTGAGACAGCAAGAGGCTCAATACCGATTTATTATCTTTTATTTTATCCTTCCTTTCCCATTTTGAAAGAACGTATCACAACGTAAGATATATTTGTTTTAATTATTCATCGTTTTGTCATCAGGTGCGCATTCCTTATTTGCTGGATCTATGCAATCAAAAATTAAGCTGTTTTGTTAACGTAGGCTGTATTAGTGACCAATCCATTGGTAGGGGTCTGGTCTTTGTTTCTCATAAAAGCATTATACACTGTTCACAGTTGATGGACCTGCAGTATGTTCGCGATAAACCTGACTCAAATGTATATCTTGGTATTGAAGGCGAGTTCAATTTGTTGTACACGCGGAAAGACTACGAGGAGGTGGTAAACAGCACCACGCTTGCGCCCAGAGGAAAGGTAAATTTGCATCAAATACTCGCACGTTAGATCAAATATACATACAATATACATAATATGTTTAGCGTTTGTGGACTATGAGAAAGCCTTTGATTCGATCGAGACCTGGGCTGTGCTACAGTCTCTTCAGCGGTGCCACATAGACTATCGGTACTTCGAAGTGTTGAGGTTGTGGCGGTTGCAATACGCCAACTTAGATATAGCTTTTAAAGCGGTTGCAATACGCCAACTTATATTTAGCTTTTAAAATAACACGCTTATTAGTTGTAATTTGAACATTATTTAAACACGCATTTCATTTTAAAATATGACTGCAGATGTTTAACCATAAAACATCTGCGAGTCGTTTTATTTAAGTAAGAATTTTTGTGTACCTTATTGTATAATATTAGTTAAAAAGATGCTGTTCTAAATTATTGTTTCCTAATTGTAATGACCCGTTCATGCCGGGGCAATAAAACTGTATTATTATAGAACTAAGTTCTTTAGTGGCGGTAATCCTTTGCAACAAATTTATGTTTTTTAGACAATAGTACACATGTTTGGGTAAACCTTTCTGTTTGGACAATAGCCCAGATGTTTGGGCCGACCTTAATTTTTAGTTGAAAGGATAGACCCTATTTTATGGCTTAAATATATTTTCTGGAAGATTTATCCCCACCGATCCTCATTCGGGTAGTCCTATAAAAGGGTCGGTTTATTTGGATGAAAGAAGATAGTCTGCCATCTTTCGTCACGAGCACATCTCGCTCCGAGTCGCATAATTATAATTTTACTCTGTCTGTAAATGTATTAAGTGTTAATTTATAAAATATACAATAGTTAGTTCCTGGAAGTGAGTGCTTATTCTAATACCTACACTTATAACCACCAAAAGGTGTATATACAACAACGCCACCATGTCGGTCCGAGTACAGGATCAGAGCACGAAGGCTATTCCACTACAGAGAGGCGTGAGACAGGGAGATGTCATATCTCCGAAACTGTTCACTGCCGCGCTGGAAAATGCCTTCAAGCTCTTGCAGTGGAAAGGATTCGGCATCAACATCAACGGCGAGTATATTACTCACCTTCGATTTGCCGACGATATTGTAGTCTTGGCAGAATCGCTGGAAGACCTTAGCACTATGCTCGAAGACCTTAATCGAGTTTCCCAACAGGTGGGTCTTAAAATGAACATGGATAAAACGAAGATCATGTCGAATATCCATGTTGTGCCCACCCCCATTGGAGTTGGGGGCTCGACTCTCGAAGTTGTAGACGAATATGTCTATTTAGGACAAGTGGTCCGGTTAGGCAGGTCCAACTTCGAGAGAGAGGTCAATCGGCGAATCCAACTCGGTTGGGCAGCGTTCGGGAAACTTCGCGACGTCTTCTCGTCCAAAATACCTCAGTGCCTAAAATCGAAAGTCTTCGATAGTTGTGGGTTACCAGTGATGACATACGGCACCGAGACGTGGCCTCTCACTGTGGGCCTCATTAAAAGGCTCAAAGTCACTCAACGAGCCATGGAGCGGGCTATGCTCGGTGTTTCCCTACGAGATCGAATCAGAAATGAGGAGATCCGTAGGAGAACCAAGGTTACCGACATAGCCCATAGGATTGGCAAGTTGAAGTGGCAGTGGGCCGGGCACATAGCTCGTAGAACCGATGGCCGTTGGGGCCGAAAGGTTCTCGAGTGGAGGCCACGTACAGGCAAGCGAAGTGTTGGACGCCCGCCTACAAGGTGGACGATCTGACTAGGGTCGCAGGAAGTCGCTGGATGCAGGCCGCTTCCAACGGGTCATTGTGGAGATCATTGGGGGAGGCCTATGTTCAGCAGTGGACTTCCTGTGGCTGATATGATGATGATGATGATGATGGTTCAAAAACATAATAAATCTTAATTTGAAGGAATAAGGTACATTGTTGTCTGAAGTTGATTATAATTTAGTGCGAAATGTGTGTGACCTGGAACCTTGGCCTACCCCTTCTGGGAAATGTACGAATATTTCCTAAAACATTTCTTATATTAGTGGAACTTACTTTTAAATGATTTCTCTGCATCATGTAAGTCAAAGTATTATTATTTAGTTTCAGGCCTCAGTTACCATAACTGGTTCATTGCGATGCGACTGCCAAACTTATTGGGCAGCACTGGCGTTCCGGAGTAATAAACACCACGTGCCAGTTAAAGGATTGGAATGCGGGACAGTAGAATTGAGTGAGGTGGATGTGGACACGCTTACTTGCCACGCCAGCTCACAGTGCATGCCACTGCACCTGCCTGAGCACTGCAATTGTTCTACGCGTGATGATAAAGACCATGGCACCATTGTGATTATGACGTGCGAGCGAGCCAACCTCACAGCTCTGCCGCGTCTGCCGCACGGCCGATACAAGTGGCGCCTACACCTCGCGCATAACAACATCTCCATCATTCAAGCGGCCGACGTGGCCGACGACATCGTGGTGAGTGCCCACATCATCACCGTTGCCACTTGTAAACTAGGAACTTAATCCCGCCATCATTTCTAGGAACTAGACCTGAGAAACAACACCCTGAATAAAATCGACGGTGAGGCCGCAGCCAAGCTCGCGAGGATCCCACTGCAGCTCGCCGGCAACGATCAGCTCGAGTGCGGCTGTGAGGCGGTCGAAATGCTGATATCACTCCTCGGAACCACATCCCTACTGCAAGACGTGGAAGATGTCAAATGCGCGGGTGGCATAATGATGAAAGCAGCGTCGTTAGTGCCATGCGCGTTACTTGCTAGTCCCGCTTTGGCGGGACTGGTGGTGGTGCTGGTCGCCATCGTGGTCGTTGTCGGCATCCTCGCACAGCCCAAGATTCACCAGCACATTAAGACCATTCTGATCGCGAGGGGCTGGCTGCCACCTCCCCCGGAACCGAAAGAAGATTGCCAACGAAGATACGACGTGTTCGTCTCCTTTGCAAACGAGGATGAAGAGTTTGTAGTGGAGCAGCTTTCGCGGGAGCTGGAGAGCGGGCCCAAGCCGTACAAGCTGTGCCTGCACTACCGTGACTGGGCGCCGGGGGAGTGGATCCCAGCGCAGATTGCAGCGTCAGTGCGCTCGTCACGACGCACACTAGCTGTGGTGTCACAGAAATATGTGCGTTCGGCGTGGGCGCGTGCGGAGTTCCGCGAGGCTCAAGGTGCCTCGCTGCGTGACGGAGTGCCTCGCCTCGTAGTAGTACTGCTAGAAGACCCTGACAGTCTATCCCTCGATCCGGAGCTCAATGCCTACGTTCGCCACAACACCTACGTGCGATGGGGCGACTCGTGGTTCTGGGAGAAGCTGCGCGAGGCTCTATCGCCGCCGCGTAAGCCACCGCTGGAAAAAAGTGTCATTATTGCCGCCCCACTTGAATCACGTGAGGATGTGCCGGCTATTCCTCCCGCGCCGCCCTAGCAGTGATACGGAGTTAAAATATTATAAATTGTAGTCGTAACATTTCAAATATATAGTCACTATAATTTAAAACGATTGCGCATTTTTTTTAATGCTTAAGTCTGGCAAACCAGCAAACAGATCATCTGATGGTAAGTCATTGCTGCCACCCATGAACATCAACAACCTTTGGATCACGGAAAAAGGATAGGAATAGGAAAGGGGTATTATACATTCGTATGGTTTTTTTTTATTGTTTGTTTTTGTTACCACAGCCTACAGTGTCTACAGTTCTCAGCTTATAACATAAAGATTTGAACGGTTCCGTAAAACCTTTGTTTTTCAACTCTCGCCTCATTGTTTGCGATATAATATACTCATTTTCTTATTACTTTTTGAGAGGTCCAGAACACACACACAATTGTGTTTCAATACTTTATATATTCTCTATAAATGCTCGAAATGGAACATGACCTTTTATCAGTAAATATTAAATGAAAAGTCTTGTATTACCCGTCATCTTTTCAGAACTAGCAGAGCCTTACTGTAAATCTTTAAAGCTACACGAATGACTCGGCTCGATCGGGGTGGTACTACTGTTTCACAATAGAGTAACTGAAGTTACATTTGTTGTTACCTTACGTTCGGTGAAAGATAGTTCTGGAGACCGAGTTACCGAAAACAAAGTACACAAAGGGGGGAAACCCATCATAGCCAAACATAAGCAGGTCGTATTCCCGATACGGACAGTGTATAACCGATTATTTGCTTAGCTAAAATAATAGAAAAAGTCCAAAAGTAAGTAAAAGGGTTGAGCCCGAAATGTAATAATCGAAGAATTCTCCTTGGCAACAAATAACCCGAAATTATATATTAAAATTCAGCTCGCACTGAGAATTTAACATTGGAGAGGATAAAAATTGGGCTGTTTGCCAGTTCAATGTATTTCTATTCCATTTAAGGTAATCTGCAAATCCGTATTATATGAGATTTTATTCGAGAAATGAACACTTTTCGTGAAAAAGAATGTAATGTTTTTATAATTTGTTTTCCAGTTTAAGGCACTTCTTTTTATTTAAAACGTTTAGAGTAGTGAATAATATATAGAATGATAATAGCTTAAATAGTACCGGACTTGAGGGGCAAATCACAGATCGGAGGTTCGACCACAAGGCATAGAACTTTTTTTTTAGTTTTTGGTTAATGCATGTCGTTCGCCTGACGGTACGCGAGACGACAGCTCATGGACAGTAGCAAAACCAAACAACACCTTAAATTACAAAGCAATGTTTGACATTCCATTGCGCTCGCCATCCTAAAGATTACAAAAGTAGATGTTAACCTACACTAACCTACATTTGAAACCAGCCATGATCAATATCGGTTCACTAACCCTCCAAATCTCGCTAAACAATAATAGATGTCAAACCAATCAAAGGTCATTGGCCCGAAGAGTTGTGGCAAGATGTACTGAGTGACAAACCGAGGCGATATGTCGACGTCTCGGCCAGATGGCGCCAACCTCCCCTTTTCACCTCCTTCCCCCTTTCCCCTTTTGTCCTCCTCCGGGATGTGGCTCCGAATAATAATTCACTCACGTTAATTTTTTTGTTAGACAGTACATTAATCTTTATTTCTGGCAGAAACGTGTTTTTGATACGATCTTTTTTTGTCGTTATTTTTGTAAATGTTTTTCATGGTGTTTGGTTTGACTGATGTGAAGATTTGTTTTCTTTTTAAGGTTTTATGGCGTTGGTATTTGCGACTACTTTTGTATCTGTGAAGCCTTTTAATGTACTATGGATTATATTTATTCTATAAAAATATTAAAAAGAGGAAAGATTTGATTGCTTGCATTGAATAGGATCTGAAAGTACTCGACCGATTTTTAAAATTGATGTAAAATAAATGTTTTTTATTGCCATGAATGGTCGACGAGAATGCCATTCCCTTGATGGTAAGCAATACGACAGCTCATGGTCAATAGCAAAACCAAACAACACCACGAATTATAAAGCAATGCTTGGCATTCCAATGCGCTCACCATCTTAAGACATAAGATGTTAAGTCTCAATATGTCCAGTAGATGCAACGTTTCATCTATTAGCTCTACTAAATAGCATCATGAATCTGTAAAACCATCGAAAGATATTAATTAGCATTAATTATAACAAAGGCAATCTTTAACACTTCACTGTTCCATCTTTTCAACATAAATTAACAAGCCGGGTCTAAAAGGCCCTTATACTGTAGGATGTGAAGATGCAGGATATTTTAAAGCACGCACCTATCGATCGACTCGTCGCCGGCAGCAGGGGGTTAACAGGGGCGGGGCATGAGTAGGGGGGAGTCTAATAATAGTACTCTCCCGTCATACGTGGCGGTCGTTGAGGACCTCTTCAATGTGTAATTGTGTTATTATAATGTTCAGGCTTTTTTGGCAGTGTTAAAGTGAAAAGGGTGAGGGTTAGTTACGTTTTGAATTTCTGATGGAGTCTTTTGTAGTTGGCAGAATTAGGGTTGAATTCAGTTATGGTAACGTTTAGCGTTGGCAAAAGAAGGGTTAGTCAATACTTCCAACAATCATAAATATATATAGTTCTGAAGCCAAACTAAGTGTCTTGTGTTTTAGTGTGTACTAGGAGACATTTTTTGGTCTTATTAACATCATAACTCGAAACAAACATCTAAATTTAACCAATCGCTTGCTTGCGCGTTTTCAGTTTCGTTATATAAAAAGTATTTCATTGATATTTAAATTCAAATTCTCACCATTCTTAGACACCAGTCGAAAGCGTGTAAGATCATATGTCAGACATCTTACGCCTCAGGATGGCGAACACAATGAAATACCAACAAGCATTGCTTTATCATTCATGGTGTTATTTGTTTTTTCTAATTGTTACTGTCCATCGGTCATATCGCTTACCATCAAGCGAATGGCATGCTAATGTCACCATTCATCACAATAAAATAATAAAACTTGGATTCTATTCATGCCCAGAGTCAGGAATTTGTGCCCGATATGGCGATCGGCTCGCCACATATCACATTGTGGGACGGAGTATATAAGGTGCAATGTGGTTGCCTGGCACCTCTGCTTAGTGCCTACCCCTTCTTGGAAAAAGGCGTGAGTTTATGTATGTATGTAAATATAAATAAAAAATATTTAAAATTTATCACAGAATTGTTACAGCAGCGATTGAGAGAGACATTCAAAATATGCGAACAATAAATCCTTAATCTACCCGAGAATGCAAGATGGTGCAGTATATTGAACAGTTAAGGCATTGCGAGTGCATTTGTCTACGACATACAGACTTGGATCTGACAAATATTCCTGCAGATTGTACATTGGAGTAATACTGTAAGTAATTTTTATTTATACTAGCCGATTGGGCCGCCTTTGCCCGAGTGCAGGGAGTTTTTGTATCCACATTTTAGAAGATATCACAAAATATTCGACGGTCTCCGTGGTACAGTAGGTTAGACGCCGCCTGTGATACGAGAGGTTCGATCCCCGCACAGAGAAAAATGTTTGTGTGAACCACAAACATTGGTTTCGTATCTGGGTTTTTGTGAGATTTAAAAGTCTTTCGTAGTTGCTGATACCCACAACACAAGACTCGATTTTAGTGTAAGGGATATGCAAGGTGTATTTATTTATTTATAATTAAATGCAGTTTGTATATAAAAACAAAAAATATATAGTTATTTAAATTTCCTCTGTTTTTCACTAAGTAACCGGGCCATGTCATGTTTCAACGGCACCGATGTCTGGCTGATAAAATGTTTCCAAGTTTACACTGAAATACATTCCATAAAGCACTTTTTAATGGCCAGTGAAGGTTTGGATACACCTACACCTACAAATGTAGATATTCATGTAATTTTGTTTCTTTTTAGTTTGTCTACACAGTCACACGATAATTATGAAAAACTGTATT
The DNA here is from genome assembly GCA_009982885.2 of Hyles vespertilio. Taxonomy (NCBI): domain Eukaryota; kingdom Metazoa; phylum Arthropoda; class Insecta; order Lepidoptera; family Sphingidae; genus Hyles; species Hyles vespertilio. The sequence goes on along the minus strand of CM042823.1, from coordinate 7,160,844 downwards.
ATAAATCCGAAGCGGTACAAAACATTTTTGTAAGTATTTTTTAATGAATAATATATACTTGCATATTGTTGACTAGGTTTTGACGTTGAAAGGGTTTTGACGCCATTCTACTTATAACACTGCCGACATAAAAATTGAGATTAAGTATATACGAGTATCAGCCGGCTCTACTTGGCTGCTACCTCTTTCAAAATAGTCATCTCTCATACAAAAAGAATTAAAGTTACAGATTTCCAGTAACTTCATAATCGGACCATGACTTCATTAAACGCGACCTCTTTACGCTCTAGCTTTCTAACATTATATTTAACAACAAAAACTGGACCCTGAATAAATTACATCACCTAAAAAATTAACCCCGAGAGATTTACTAACATAAAGCTCGTACAAACATTACGTTGATCGTCTCGCCGAGACCTTACCATATCACCCTCGCGGGAGGCCAACACGAGACTTACAGGGGTCAACGAATCATTGGTAATGATTAGTGGTAGTTAATGGCAGTGAGAAGTACGATTTAAAAGCCTTTTTAAATAGCTTGATATTTAAACTGTATCAAAATTTACTGCCTCGGTGGCGTAGTTGTACTAGGGTACGATTACAAAGCTGAGGTCTCGGGTTCAAATCCCGGGTTCGGCAAAGTGGTATTAGATTTTTCTATTCATTATCAGCCCAGAGTCAAGAATTTGTGCCCGATACGGCGATAGGCTCGCCACCTATCACATCGTGGGACGGAACATACATGGCGAAATGTGGGTGTACTGGCACCTGTGCCTACCCGATCTGGGAAAAAGGCGTGAGTTTATGTATGTATGTATGCAAATAACTTTACTGGTAGTAGGTTTCTCATATGTGAGAGGCCACCTGGGTACCACTGCAATGTCTATGTCTCCCGCCAAACAGCAGTTTAAATGCACTGTTGTCATTCGGCTTGACGGACATTGTAGCCACAGTAACTACTGGACATATTGAGACTTAACATCTTATGTATCAGGTTGGCGAGCGCAGTGGAAAGTCAAGCATTGCTTTGTAATTTAAGGTGTTGTTTGGTTTTGCTACTGTTCATGAGCTGTTGTATCGCTTACCATCAGGCGAACGGCTTGCTCGTCTTGCCATTCATTGAAATAAAAAATAAGTATAGCTGCGCATACAGATTATCGTCTGATCGTTAATATAATTTCGGACCATCCGAAAAAAAAATGCTTAATTTTTTTTTATTATGCTCTGTCCATAAAGCAAAATAACTCAAAAAATAATCGCTTTATGGTTCATCATCGGCAAATTAGAGGGGAATTCATATAATAGAATCTTGTCTGCGACCATGAACATCGAAATTGAAGATTATATTGAGGATAATGCTTTGTTCGTCTTTGAAAATGGACAAGGAAAACGCGATTCAAGAACCGAATGACTAGGAGAGGGACGGAGGCAAAATAAGGATAAAAGAACTAATTACAATATTTAAAGAAAAATTTTTGAAAGCTATTAAGCGAGTAAAATTTTATCTATTGGAAAAATGATCCCTAATATAATCATTAAAATTAAGCCTTACAAGTCAACGTCTTTTTCAAGCTTTTCCAATATTTTTCTCAGCGGCCAATATATTTTATCGTATTTCAGAAATTGTGAATACTTATGCAATATTCTTTAATTAAAATATTGCTAACTTTAATAGCTAAAATAATGCACAAACAGCGTAGCATTTCTACGACGTAGCATACCGCAGCGCGCTACGAAAACTAATCGTAGGCACTTCGTAGACAGTTATAAAGTGCATACTTGACTACATATCTTTTAAATTAATGGGGCTCTATTAAATATTGCTTAATACAATAATAGGGAAATTAAATAATTAATTACAAAGTATCTATGTTACTACGGTACAAGAATTTATAACCTTATACGAGAAAAAAATTGTCCTTAGTTCTTTAGCATAAAGTTAAGATATGAAAAATGGATGATTTTATAAATAATATTAGGTACTAGCCTTTTGTCCCTGTTTTTTCCAGTAAAATAGATATCCATTATGCTACCACTTAAAATTATTCTAAGAATAATATTACTACATATCCACTCTGCTTGATATTCTTTTGATCCTCCCGAGTCTGAATTTAGTAATAAAAGTTAGATTTAAGCCTATGTAGGTACTTCTCTGGAGAAATAGGTTTTCTTCAGAGATTTCAGGCTGGTTCAAGCCTACTCCTTTTTGGGATATTTAATTTATTATAGCTATATTTGTTTAGTAGTAAAAATGTGACAAAATAAGAGTTTTTTTGTTACATTTGTTTGAATTTATAATATGTTATTTGTTTTTCCATTGCTTCTGTTTATTACTGATTGCAGATGGGCCCAGCAACGCAACGGTGCACATGCCCTTTTTCGAAAATATTTTATCGCCTACGGTCATCCGGAGTAATGTTATAATGGCGAAAGAATTTTTCAAATCGGTCCAGTACTTTAGAGTATACTCAATGCAAACAAACAAGCAAATCTTTTTATTAGTATTATTTTAGACAGTTATACGACTTTTAAAAGAAGAATACCCATTCATAGTATTTATAAAAAATATCTTTGATCCGGATACCAATATTTCTTAAAATTAATTCTAGAATTTGAAACGGTTCATCGTGAAAAGTTTTCCTGTTCTATACATGGCGACAATTTTTTTATAAAGTAAGGTAATTATAATCACATTTAACATTTTTTTACAAAGCCGAAGCTAAAAAATATTTTTTTATTGCACTTCAAGTTCATTTCTCCAATAACCTCGAGCCTGGGGCGCAAACTATGTTTATATTTATTGAAAATATATATTTTTCCCTACACAAAAAGTAGGTTTGATCTGGGTAAGTATTTGTTTGAAGTTTGAAAATGGCGTTGTCCCTTCTTTTCGAAAGATTACTATATAAAAAAGTGTTAACAATATATTTGCATTTAAAGTCGATATCCATAACGGTAATACGAATTACGATTCCAAGTCGATCTTCATGGAATATTAAATATTACTGGAATAACCCGGCGTGAGGAAAAAATGTGTCCCGGGGGAGCAGCGGGATAGTCGGCAGCGGGATGCGGAAATAACGTTATGCCAGGAGGTAATATCTAAGAGTTAGGTTTTTATAATATTTTATTTAAGGGCAATATGAAAACTATCGGTGTTTGGAATTGTAAAGGAGGTTATGTTTTGTATCATGAGCTATTTTGAGGAAGATTCTGTTCAGATTTGGATAGTTCGAATAGGATGTTGACAAAGGCAGTCAACTGAGTGGTCTTAGGTTAAATTTTTTACTTAGGCAGTAGTTTATCTGAGATTTTAGGTACAAATAATGCTATTTTTTATGCATTTAACTATTTCCTAAAATAAGAGTAATAAATTAATGAAGTACTTATTTTAAGTTATGTTCATTATCTGTTTATAACGATGATATTTTTATGAATTAATCAATGTATAATTGTTTCTTAGATTTAGGCGTAGTAAAAAAAATACAAGTGCGTGGTGGCCTGTTGGTAAACGGACTAGACGCGGCTGCCAACATGTTCACGGTGGTCGCGGGTTCGAATCTCAGGGCACACCTCTGACTTTTCGGAGTCATGTGTGTATTGATAGTTAATCACCACGCACTAAAACGGTGAAGGAAAACCTCGTGAGGAAACCTGCATACCATAGCGATTTATAAAAAAATCTATGGTATGTAAGTCCGCCAACCCGCACTAGGCCAGCCTGGTGGACTATATGGCCTAACCACTCTCAATCGTACTCTTGATTGTAGAGGAGGCCCGTCCCCTGCAGTGGGACGTATATGGGCTGATAAAGAAAAAAAAATACGGATTTATCGCGAGTTCGGTTTAATTTTAATTTTATTCTAAGCGGATGATTAACACCTCTATCCACTACTAACCACTAAACTATACAAAGCAACCGAAAAGTCGCGATGTTCATTTTTTATTACCAAAAATACCGCGGAAAAATACGTTTTATTTTTTTCATCTGGTCATTGTATTTCATTTCCCTATAATAACTTAATTTAGCAATTGCTTCATCTAAGCCTCTCAGTTTTAATCTACACATTCAGACTCCGAGTCAACAAAGAAACTCCTCAGCAAATTTACCCACACCTTAAACCCAAGTAAACAAAATTCCTCCGATTAAGTTTTGAGGCCTCACAGACCCGGCTTTACTGCCCATCCAAATTAATGGGCGGGACTTTAATTGTGGCCTTTGGGATAATATCCCGATTTTTCCAGGGTTGTGAGGGGCTTCATCTGGCGTTTGACTGTACAAGGACCCTTCCGATATAATGAGCGTACTTGAGGTATAAAAGCGGTAATTAATTTTATTGGATTTTTTGTGGCGAGGCTTTTAAATGCTTCCGGCTTTCATAGACAGTTTTTTAAAGTATTTTAGAAAGAAAGAAAGAAAGAAAATTATTTATTTGTAACAAGTAGAACTAACAAAACCAAAACATTAAAAAAGATAGTGATACAAATAATGCTTGTTACCAAAACGGACCACACTTTGCATGTGCTGGTGTTACCAGCGCTGGTCTTCCGTGTGTGGCTGGTGTGGCCATTTTTTTAGTTTTTTCTATCGAATGTTTTTTCTTGCAATGAATAGCGAGATGAGCATGCCGTTCGCCTGGTGGTAAGCGATACGATCGCTCACGAACTGTAGCAAAACCAAACAACACCTTGAATTACAAAGCAATTCTTGGCATTACACTGCGCTCGTCATCCTGAGACGTAAGATGTTAAGTCTCAATATGTCCTGTAATTACTAAAATGTCCTTCAACTCGAAATACAACAGAGCATTCACACTGCTGTTTTTGGGGGAGAAATAGACATAGACATAAATCTTAAGAGAGACCGCCTGTTCCAATTATAGTATAATTGACTCAAACAGTAGATTCGCTACTTCGACTGCACTTACAATCAAATGTATGCCACTTCGTACTAGAATAAAAAGAAAATGTACGAACTCAATTCCGCATAGCCATTATTTTCCGATGAGCTGTAAGAGCTCTTACGTCGTCGACGATATTTTGCATCAATGTGTGATGAATTACATTGTATGTAGACTTGTTATATTCCAATATTGTGACGGATTTCACTACAATACTTTATGTTCTTGGCGATAGCAATGTTTCCGCAGTCACACCGTAGTGTAAGCTTGGTATCTATATATGTATAATGAAGTTTATAAACATATTTTCTATTGCTATCTATGGCGCGACGAGCATGCCTTTCAATCTGATCGTTCATGGACAGTAGCAATACTTGGCATTCCACTGCACTCGTCATCTTGAGACATCAATTTTAAGTCCCATAATGTCCTGTAGTTACTTTGGCTACAATGTCCTTTAAATCGGAACACAACGGTGCATTTACACTGCTTTTTGAGAAATAGACATTGCAGAATAATATATTTTGGAGAATATTTGTCAATTTAACCACCAAACAACAGCTTATTAACCATAGAAAAAATCTAAATAGATGCCGTGAGTTACGCTTATTACAGCTTTAGCCAATTGCGATCTAATGTTTTGTCTCTTGCTTTCTGATTGAGATATCGAGATATTAGTACGTCTAAAACGCTTTAATTACATTAATTATACCGGGTATCTCAAGACCGCTACCGAAAACGAAGCCGGGTGATAGATTTAGTGACTACAAACACTATGCAACTAAAAATTTCGCATAGAAACGCGACAATTATTTTTTATGATTTTTTAAATATCGTCATTTTTGGGTGGTAAATCCATAGTTTTTGCTAAAATAATGATTTAAACACTCTTATACCTTAGATTATTTATAAATAAAAGGGTATACACTATTATTTTAGGAAAAAATGTATTTACCACCCAAATATGGTCATAAGAAAAAAATAAAAAATAAAAATTGGTCGCTTTTTTTTGCAACTTTTTTGTTGCATTGTGTCTGAAGTCGCTTATACTACCACCCGGCTTTGTTTTCGGTAGCAGTCTTGATATACCCTGTATACCGGGTATCTCAAGACTGCTACCGAAAACGAAGCCGGGTGGTAGTTTTAGTGGCTACAAACACAATGCAATTAAAAATTTCACCTAGAAACGCGACAATTTTTTTTATGATTTTTTAAATATCGTCATTTTTGGGTGGTAAATCCATAGTTTTTGCTAAAATAATAATTTAAACTCTTCTATACCTTAGAGTATTTATAAATAAAAGGGTATATACTATTATTTTAGGAAAAAAATGTATTTACCACCCAAATATGGCCATAGGAAAAAAATAACAAAAAAAAATTGTCGCTTTTTTTTGCAAATTTTTCTGTTGCATTGTGTCTGAAGTCGCTTAAACTACCACCCGGCTTCGTTTTCGGTAGCAGTCTTGATATACCCTGTATATGGGCTCCTCATGATATGTCAGGATGGACGTAAGCTAAGCGAACTGAAGGTTGGTATCGTACTCTCTCTGCCTACCAATTTGGTTAAACAGGCTTGAGTTTATGTATCTATATATGATTTATTATGTTTTATAATCAAATTACGTTATTATATATTCTATAATCCCAAATACTAACTGTACAGCACACTATTTTAAACAAAAAAAAATCATTTCAGCTAGAAACAGACAATCATTTGGTTGGCACACGTAATAATTTCGTGTAATTCGGCAAAGTTTTTAACCCTCATTCGCTAGGTCGACCCGAGTGGTTGTCATGCGGCAAACTCACTGCCAAATTGCAGTTATCAACACTGCAATAATTAGTTCGCAAGCATCCGAGGTCGGAGGTTTTTATGATACCCGTACTGTTATTTGAATAATACGGACGGGGAAATAAGATAGAAAATTGACTTCTTCTAAAATACGTGTAGTAGGATAAATATAAAAGTACTTATTAGCCTTGGTAAGTTGCATCGGATGTGTAACAATGAGGTCGGCATAATTGTGTCGTTCGGCGACGATAAGTAGTTCACGTCAGTGGTCACTCGATTGCATATCACTTAGCTTCGACTTCTTCGACGAAAATGAAAATAATATCTTGAATCCATTAAAATTTTAAATTTTAATGGAATTTAAACATTTTAAATTTTAACATCATTTTTGGAACCAAAAGTAATTTTTTAATCTACCAACCTGGTTCAGTAAGCGGTTTTTACTACAGAAGAACGGGCAAGAAACTCTAAAGATAGAGAGAGAGAGAGAGAAAGAGAGGGACAGAGACAGAGACGTCACTCAATCAATTCACGATAAAAAATTAATCCAGAAATATGTCTATACTTACATATATCAGCGAAAAGATTGAGGAAAGCTCACATCTGAATTACACCCTAAAAGCATCGATCTACATTTGTCTATTTCAAATACTTATCTAGGTAAAAATATATATCGAAATAAAACATAATATTTATTCTAGTGCCTAATAATCTTCAAGGCAAAGATTTTCGTTTAAGCAAGTAAATATGTTTAACCACAGTCAAGGGCGGTTTCAGGGAGAGGTCATGGGGGTCATGACCCCCCTGGACTGGCTCCAGATTGATAGAATTTATTTATTATATTGTTGATAAAATTTCTATGCATGCGTGTGTTGAAATATAACGGCTGTACACTGTACAACAAACTTTCAAAAAACATTATTAATATAATTTGAGTATTGAAATCGGACTGCCTCGGTGGCGTAGTTGTACTAAGGTACGGTTACAAAGCTGAGGTCTCGGGTTCGAATCCCGGGTTGGGCAAAGTGATATTGGATTTTTCTATTCATTATCAGCCCAGAGTCAGGAATCTGTGCCCGATATGGCGATAGGCTCGCCACCTAACACATCGTGGGACGGAACATACAAGGCGAAATGTGGGTGTCCTGGCACCTCTGCCTACCCCTTCTGGGATATAGGCGTGAGTTTATGTTATGACCCCCCCCTAGGGTAAAAGCTGGATACGCGTTGGACCACAGTACAATCGTCATTGAATGTTTCAATTACGTTACAGTACGGTGTGAGAGGCGGCGCATTTTACGTCGCCCATAAACTGCGAGTCAGTTTGTAATGGCGACGACTGCGCTCGTATCACACAACAATAAACTGTATACACCCATAACATCGCTCAGTACTGTTTATTTTTTAACCTCAGAGTAATTTGGGAATGCATAGTATTTTTATAAGTGCGCGGTGGCTTGTTGGTAAACGGACCAGACACGGCTGCCAGCATAACAACAAGTTGCGAGTTTCCACTCTCAATCGTTCTCTCGGTTGTAGAGGAGGCCCGTGCCCTGCAATATGCGGACATCCATCCATCCATCAGCCAAAGGAAGTCCACTGCTGAACATAGGCCTCCCCCAATGATTTCCACAGAGACCTGTTGGAGGCAGCCTGCATCCAGCGACGTCCCGCGACCTTTACCAGGTCGTCGGACAATCGTGTGGGTGGACGTCCTACGCTGCGCTTTCCGCTACGCGGCCTCCATTCGAGCACTTTCCGACCCCATCGGTCATCAGATCTCCGCGCTATGTGCCCTGCCCATTGCCACTTCAACTTGCTAATCCGGTGGGCTATGTCGGTTATTTTAGTTCTCCTACGGATCTCCTCATTTCTGATTCGATCTCGTAGGGAAACCCCGAGCATAGCCCTCTCCATAGCTCGTTGAGAGACTTTGAGCTTCCTAATAAGGCCCATAGTGAGAGGCCACGTCTCGGTGCCGTAAGTCATCACTGGCAACACACAACTATCGAAGACTTTCGATTTAAGGCACTGAGGTATTTTGGACGAGAAGACGTCACGTAGTTTCCCGAACGCTGCCCAACCGAGTTGGATTCGACGATTGACCTCTCTCTCGAAGTTGGACCTGCCTAACCGGACCACTTGTCCTAAATAGACATATTCGTCAACAACTTCAAGAGTCGAGCCCCCAACACCGATGGGGGTGGGCACAACATGGACATTCGACATGATCTTCGTTTTGTCCATGTTCATTTTAAGACCCACCTGTTGGGAGACTCGATTGAGGTCTTCGAGCATAGTGCTAAGGTCTTCCAGCGATTCTGCCAAGACTACAATATCGTCGGCAAACCGAAGGTGAGTGATATACTCGCCGTTGATGTTGATGCCGAATCCTTTCCATCGCAATATGCGGACATGCCGGAATTAAATTAATTAATTTGGAAAGTGTGTTGTCTTATGCTCTGCTTTCACCAACCCACCTGCCTTGCCGAATATTAGAAAATCCCCGTCCCCCTTCCTAAAATTGATTAAAAATGCGGAGGTATGGTATCAGCAGACGACTTTCGATTTCTGAAGATGACCATTACGATAAAAATGTCTGTACACGTCACATAATTAAAATAAGTACATATCACTACATAGTATAAAACAAAGTCGCTCTCTCGTTCCCTATGTCTCTTTGTATGCTTAAATCTTCAAAACTACGAAACTGATTTTGATGCGGTTTTTTTTTAATAGATAGAGTGATTCAAAAGAAAGGTTTTGATGTATAGCACGTACATATTATTGTACAGAAATCTATTTGTAGCCGGGCGAAGCTGGGCCGGGCCGCTGGTTACTTATAAAATAACAAATTAACAATGAACTGCTCTAATGATCAACTAAAAATCAATTTGTAAATGTTGAAATAATAAATAATAAATAAATAAATAAAATATAATTACTATATTGTAAACTGGTTTTAAAAAGAGCAACACTAGAGTTTCTTGCCCGTTCTTCTCTAGTGAAAACCGCTTTCAGAACCGAGTGGTAGATCAAAAAAAAAATTATTGAACTTAAATGATGTTGAACATTTGAATGAATTTGTATCAATAAATTTTATTTTTATAAACATCAAATGACAATTCCGAGCAATTTCATTGTGCACAAATGCTTTCAAGATTCAATGTAGTCAAGATTTTAACATACACAAAAAGGAATTCTATCATACAATAATACTTTACTGTACAATAAAGCACCGCGTCCTGAACCAAAATAAAATAAATATATCTACGGAGGAATAAAATCCCTGAATATCCGTGCGTTTGCAATAAAACTGATACGGACCGTACCGCTTTATGTCGGCCTGAATCTATGACAGCATGCTCGGCTGGGAGAATTGATATTTACGGTAAATTTAATTTAGAGGTATCTGTAAATTTTATGTAGTTGATTAGTTTAGTTTTACTGGTGGTAGATCTCTCAAATGAGAGAGGCTGCCTGGGTATGTAACACCGCAATTTCTATTTCTCCCGCCCAAGAGCAGTGTTATCGCACTGTTGTGTTTTATTTTAAAGGATATTGTAGCCAGAGTAGCAGGGCTAGGGGCATACTAAGACTTAATATCATATGTCTCACGGTGGCGAGCGCAGTGCAATGCCATGCAAGCTTTGTAATTCAATGTGTTGATTGGTTTTCCTACGGTTCATGACCAGTCGTGTCGCTTAATATCAGGCAAACGGCATGTTCGTCTCGTAATTCACAGCAATATAACAATAAAATAATGTATTCTGTATCAGCCCATATACGTCCCACTGCAGGGCACGGGCCTCCTCTATAATCGACTACCGATTGAGAGTGGTTAGGCCATATAGTCCACCACGCTGGCCTAGTGCGGGTTGGTGGACTTACATACCATAGAATTTTTATAAATCGCTATGGTATGCAGGTTTCCTCACGATGTTTTCCTTCACCGTTTTAGTGCGTGGTGATTGACTATCAATACACACATGACTCTGAAAAGTCAGAGGTGTGCCCTGGGATTCGAACCCGCGACCACCGTGAACGTGTTGGCAGTCGCGTCTAGTCCGTTTACCAACAGGCCACCACGCACTTTTTAATGTATAGGTACATGTAAATTTTAGGTAGTCGATAAGTTATAGTGAGATATATTTAATAAATAGATGTTTATGTAATTAAACAGTACGCAGTCAGCAATTTATATTTTACGGCGAATATAAATTTAATTTAAACGTAATTACGGCAGTTATAATGTTGGGATTTTTTTGGTTTGATTCTTTCGAACATTCTAATTTAATAGAATATTGGTTTACGAGAATTTCAATTTGCCCGAGAAGAATAGTTCAATGGTTTTCGCCAATCAGAAGTTACATTCCCAGAAAAAAGGTAATTTATCTCCAGACGGACTAGATGTTTGAATAACTTATTGATTACTCTACTGTAATCGCAGTACTCGTATATAACAGATCTCAGGTATATGTACATATGTTATACTAGCGGTCCGGCCCAGCTTCGCCCGGGTACAAATAGATTTATGTACAATAATATGTACGTATTATACATATAAACTTTCCTCTTGAACTCACTCTATCTATTAAAAAAAACACATTAAAATCCGTTGCGTAGTTTTAAAGATTTAAGCATACAAAGGGACAAAGGGACAGAGGAAAGCGACATTGTTTTATTTATACTATGTAGTGATTACGTATGTATATTTATTTTGTTACGTATAAGTGTTATTTATGATTATCTATTAAATTATTTATACCTATTGGATCTTTTCTTATCTTTATTATTACACTGTCCTTTCTTTCTTCTTCTTTTATATCCATCCAAAGGTTGTCTAGTACAGATCGCTTTTCAGCGATAAGACCGCCTTTTGTACTTTCAACTGATGTCATTTATTTATATTGTGATGTTCTATTTGTTTAAATAATAAAGATTAAATAAACAAAAGTAATATACACTGTCGATTGTAGCCAAGAACAATACAATTACAAACAGAAATATTTATATGGACCATTTCAGAGTAATTAATATTTAACAACGTACAAACATGTTATTCGCTAGAAATATCTCATTTAATGACCAACTACAAAACAACATTGTTAATAATATCACTTGGAATTCCAAATCTTATTTATAGCTTACGTAAGATTGCGGTCACTAACGTAAATGAAATGAAAAATCACAAAAATCTTTGCTGTCGTATTTCGAACCGTCTAGTTAGTGGGATTACCAGAGGCTCATTATTCCTTTTATTTTCCCGTACTTTTTTCTATCAATTTCCCTCCTATTTTGACTACCCATGAACGTATCTACGTTCTAAGTATATTTGATGTTCATTGGTGGCGATATTCCCATAAGATGACAAATTTATTCGCCGTCTAGTGCATAAAAAGTTATGAAACTAAAAGCCGTGAGGTCGGCAAACTTAAGTAAATTATATGGTGCCCAATATATCTCGTACGGACGAGGGTGTTTTAAGACAAAAAGTTTTCCGAAGTTTCTGATTCTTTTGCCTTCGTAAACGAATCCTTAGTTTGTTTTTTCCACATTTAAATGTTGACTAACAGCGCTACGGAGGCTGCCGATTTATTTTTTCTTGCATTTGTCGGAAGTACGAACAATCAGGTCATCTGATGGTAATTTGTTGTGAATATCAAAATAGGTAATAACGCCATCTCTTAACACGTAGTTGTACTGAGCTGTATTGTCTTTTCACTGTCAATTGAACATAATAAAACTTCCGTATCTGCGTTTTAGTTGAAAACAGTGTTTCATTATTTATCCCAGCAGCCCATGAACAGCCGCGACGCTTTCGATCATGAATGTGCTGCTGGCCCATCAATCGAGAGGAAAGCGGAAAGGATGGGAAGAAGAAACGCGTATTATGCATCCTGCATATCGAAAATTAATACTATAATATTCCAGTACCCAGTATGATATACATGTGAGACCAGATTAGGTAGGTATGAAAACAAGCAGAACCGCGGCAGATCGCTAATTAGCTAATAAACCCACACCGCAGTGTAGTCAGTACGCGAACAATAAAATCGATACGCGCCGCATCTAATTCCGTTGATGTAACTGGGTTAATTGCTATTGTTTTGTCGGGATTTAGTTTAGAATGTTGTTTCAATGTCTTATCTTAGTTGTAGGGTTTGATAGTAAATTTGTTGAGACTTTGTATGTATGGAGAAGAGTAAGGAAAGTGGTTGATTCAGGATATATCTTTTCTAGCATAGGATTCTCAAAGTTTATATTTAAGTTATGCGTCTTTAATAATGGACTGTAAGGAATGAAAGTAGGGTGAAATTGTAGATTACAAATTTATTGTCTAATTTTCTAAGCAAGCCTATTTAAAAAGCCTGTTGGTAAACGGGCCTGACGCGGCTGCCACCATGGTGGTCGCAGGTTCGAATCCCAGGGACACCTCTGACTTTTGGAGTTACAACACGCACGTTAACGGTGACGGAAAATAGCGTGAGGAAATCTTACATTTACTATAGCGAATTTGTGAGAATTTCTTGGGTATTTAAAGTTCGCCCACCTGCACTTGGCCAGCGTGGTCGACTACATAGCCTAACCACTCTCAATCATACTTTTGATTGTAGAGGAGGCCCGTGCCCTGCAGTGGGACGTATATGGGCTGATAAAAACAAATTTTAAACTGTATATTTTTAAATTTATTTAATGTCACAGTGGTGCCAAGTTTAGTACAATATCCACTCTTGCAGTTAAAACAATACAACTCTTCAAAGTGAGCAGCTGCAATTTGCAGCACCTCTTGATAGACACGCCACTATGAAATTCAAATTAGCAACAGCTGGCGTGGAGGTGTTTCCAGCTCTCGTCACAAGCCGGCATAAATGTGTCAAATGTCTAGTGGCAATCTCTTGGTAGTTGATGCTCTATTTGATGTTGTCATGTTCTTTTTCGTTTCTTTGAATCGGTAATTGATACTGTTGAAATAAAACTATTATTCACGGATTTTATCGCGGATTTGGTTTAGTTACTGGTGCAAAGTTTTTACATGTGAGAGGCCGTCTGGGTAGGTGCTAACGCAATGTCTATTTTTCCCGTCAAACATAAGTGTAAATGCGTCTCGTCATTCGCAGCAATATAAATAAAGTTTTTATATTTTTTTTAATTTTCCAATTATTTATTTTTCCAAAAGATATTTATTTATTAGTAATAGGTATGTAAGAAATATAATAGATGGCTTCTTCGGGACTTTATAATTCAAAACTATTGCACAATCGCAATCTAATCAACCTGAGCCAAAGCCCGAGGTACCTACGCAATAATGTAAATCTATCGAAACTTCCAAACAATAGCAATTAACCTAGTTACAAAATACAGTCCCCGCATGATTCCAAATGCTCGGTCAGTTGTTTATAAACCTTATTTAGAGTCGATAGTTTGTACCCATTGAGATAATGTTTGGACATACTATATCATTTATAGAGGATATACAACCATACATACAAGTTTTTAAGTTGGTATTTTATGTATATTTATTTTGGATTCGGATTACGTGAGGGTGAGATGTTTATAATTTTTTCGATATTACGAAAGATTTTTGTATCTTACTCATTCGGGAAATTTAAAGTAGTTGATAAAAGCAATTCGAAGTATTTGAACTGTCACACTATCAGTTCAATTCAAATAGTCCTAAAATCTCCCATCTCGCCGAAAACATATATTAATTTTTACGTCCTTACCGTGACTTATAAATAAATGGACACAAAGAAAATCTAAAGCTAAATTTTTCCATTCAAAACCCTGCTATCTTAAGCTCAACATTTCACATTTCCCAGCTGTCCCATCCAGAATCATTTCCCTACCAATAAATAACCAATAGCGCCGGCGCGGAGCTAAATCATGGATCGGACGTCGACGCCACGCAGATTTATGGGACGTGCCAGATTTACAACCCAAACTACCCTCGCCCTTTTAAATGTCGCGGAAAAAACTGGATTAACGGCTCTGCCTATCCTTGTGGAGTGAATTAAAGGTTTTTATCATATCTTCAGGAAGGGTTAAGGGATGGAATTGTTGAGATAAGATAGGGATTTATTGGACCTGGATAAGAAAGGGTTTTTGGGTCAGGAATAGATCACTGTCAGGAGTCCAGTGGTCGAAATACGAAATTTTTTTGAAAACTAAACTTGACAGAAACCGGATCAATAAAAATGAAACTAAAATGGCGACCATAATTTGCATATAAAATAATTAGGGTGCCTGTTAACTTTTTTTTCATGAAAACACCAAAATGGCGCATCAAACATCTGTATCAGCCCATATACGTCCCACTGCAGGGCACGGGCCTCCTCTACAATCGACTACCGATTGAGAGTGGTTAGGCCATATAGTCCACCACGCTGGCCTAGTGCGGGTTGGTGGACTTACATACCATAGAATTTTTATAAATCGCTATGGTATGCAGGTTTCCTCACGATGTTTCCTTCACCGTTTTAGTGCGTGGTGATTGACTATCAATACACACATGACTCCGAAAAGTCAGAGGTGTGCCCTGGGATTCGAACCCGCGACCACCGTGAACATGTTGGCAGTCGCGTCTAGTCCGTTTACCAACAGGCCACCATGCACTTGCATGCATCAAACATCAGTTTATATAAATTCACTCATGCGCAAATTAAACTCACTACCTTTACATAAATACATAATTATTTTTGAATACCTATTTTCTCTTTTTCTTTTGTGGCCAAAATTACAATTCATATCAATTCATTCATTCGAAAATAAGATTACTTTGGACATGGGCATGTATGCTCCCTTCATCTTTAGATGTCTTTGGTAGCTCAATATTACTCACATACATACATAAACTCACGCCTTTTTCCCACAAGGGTTAGGCAGAGGTGCTAGGACACCCACATTTCGTCTTGTAGATTCCATCCCGTCAATCGCCGTATCGGGCATAAATTCCTGACTCTGGGCTGATAATGAATAGAAAAATCCAATATGACTTTGTCCATCCCGGGATTCGAACCCGAAATCTCGGCTTTGTAATCGTACCCTAATAGAACTCCGCTACCAAGGTAGTGGATAGCTCAATATTAAACCCCAATATTATGAAACAAGGCAGGTTCACAAAAGCCCGTTATAAAGTATATTGTATTTTCATGTGTGGAGCAATATTTTCTCATATCACCGAACCCGCTTGTACGACGCGCCAAATTATATCACCCTGTCATATTTATAAATCTACTCTGATCTTGAAACGTAATTCACTTTTATATAAACTTTCTGAAATATACATTTTGTACTTGCCACTTCTATAAGTTGGCTGAGAGGGATTGGGTGATATACTAGACTATGACTTGGACTATTTACCTGATTATTTTTCTATTTTCTTTATTCAACAAAATCCACAGCCCTTAATACTAATATAACACAACTGGTGTGCTTATCTTACGGCCAATGATGGATTTACATTTTAAAACATAACTTATATAATCATAGGTAGTCGAAAAGTTGTTAAAATAATACAGATAATAACACAATATATTTTAGAATGGGTGATTGTGTGTGTTTGTGTGTGTGAGTGTGTAGGTGTGTGTGTGTGTGTGTGTGTGTGTGCAAGTATGTGAATGTTCATATGTGTTTATATGTGTTTATACATTGTCTTCGTGAAGGAGTTTACAATGTTTGTTTTAAATTTTATTTTGCTATCGGTGAAAAATATCTATTGATAGAAACTTCTTATTATAAACTCTTTGTAAGCGACTGACTATTGAATTCTGTGCATAATTCGTAGATGAGTGAGGGACTGCAAACAGGCTCGGATTTCGTGTATGGTGTTTTGGAGTATAAAAACGTAGCATTTTATCCGCGACATCAGGACAGTCAATGTATGCATTGCATATGCCATGTAGAAATGCCATGTCCATAACTGTACGTCTGTTTTGAGGCTAATAAGTTTGCGATGGCTGCAGGAATCACTGTAATTGTCGAAATGTTTATGTGTCTTGTAATTGAGGTGTTTAATAAATTTATACTGTATTCTTTCAATATTATGGGAGTATGTGATATAACAAGGGTTCCAGATAATACTGTAGTATTCAAGGATGCTTTTTACATAACAGTTGTATAGTAATTTCACACAGACTATGTCTGTGAATGGTCTACTAACTCGCAAGATAAATCCAAGGTTTTTATAAGATTTTGAACTATAGTATCAATATGTTCGGAGAATGTGAGTTTTACATCTAGTAGTACGCCTAAATCTTTGACTAGTTGTTCTTTCTTTATGTTACTTTTACATATTTGATAGTTAAATGATACGGGACTTCTTTTTCGGGTGAAAGCCACAAAGTGGCATTTACTGACGTTAATGCCAATACGGTTTTCTTTCATAATAATCATTAAGTCGATCAAGATCTGCTTGAAGTTTTATGCAGTCATTGTGATCCTTTATTTTCATGAATGTTTTTTTGTCATCAGCGTACATGAGAAATTTACAGAAGAATAATAACAAATTCATAAACAAATCTTACTTTTATATTTGATTACTTTTTTGGGTAAACAGAACTAACTTATGACTGACAAAGCAAGGATTAAAAATTATTCCCGGGCAAATTGAGATTTCACAAACCAATATTCAAGTAAATTGGAATGTTCGAACGAATGAATCTAAGGTATTTCCCAAAGTGCGTGGTGGCCTGTAGTGCGTGGTGGCCTGTTGGTAAACGGACTAGACGCGACTGCCAACATGTTCACGGTGGTCGCGGGTTCGAATCCCAGGGCACACCTCTGACTTTTTGGAGTCCTGTGTGTATTGATAGTCAATCACCACGCACTAAAACGGTGAAGGAAAACATCGTGAGGAAACCTGCATACCATAGCGATTTATAAAAATTCTATGGTATGTAAGTCCGCCAACCCGCACTAGGCCAGCGTGGTGGACTATATGGCCTAACCACTCTCAATCGTACTCTAGATTGAGATTGTAGAGGAGGCCCGTGCCCTGCAGTGGGACGTATATGGGCTGATACAGAAGGTATTTCCCAACATTATAACTTCCGAAGCGTTGTTGCCATAATCACGTATAAATTTAATTTACCGTAAAATATAAATTCCTAACTGCCTAAGTATTCTGTCAGTTTGTATAATTATATACAAGCATAGATTACATTTATCATAACCATTAATTAACCATAGATTACATTTTACTGGTGGTAGGTCTCTCATATGTGAGAGGCCGCCTGAGTGGGTACCACCGCATTGTCTATTTCTCTATCTCTATCTATCTCTCTCTCTATATCTGTCTATTTCTATGAAAGAGAAATAAGATGTTTCTGGTGTGGAGTAGAGGAAATATTACAGGATGCAGGGGCGAAAGGCTGCTAGAATGAAAATATATATATGGTTAGTTAGTTTCGGTTTTTCGTTCCGGTTGTTCAAAATAACTCGTTTATGTAATAGTATGTATCAGCTCATATTCGTCCCACTGCAGGGCACGGACCTCCTCTACAATCGACAGTACGATTGACAGTGGTTAGGCCATACAGTCCACCACGCTGGCCTAGTGCGGGTTGGCAGACTTACATAAATACTTACATACTTACATTACTATGTAATAGTATTTAATAAAATTAGTAGTTCAATACACCATGAATCGTTTAAATGGGCACATCTCAATGTTTCCAGAAATATAAAATAGTTTGTCAAACTTCACCGCGCGAAAGTAGTTCAAACTTGCGCCGCCAGATAGTGCTGTTAAATTCGGACTGCGGTTGCAATTAATTATTCTCTTGACGGATACTTTACAGAGATATACCACCATCATTAATAACGAAATAAGTGTGGCTGTGACAGTTGGCCTAGATGTTAGTAGTAGTAGGTTGCAGTACTTGAAATCGTTTTTTTTTATTTCGTTTAATGGCTATACGAACATGCCGTTCGCCTGATGGTAAGCGATACGACCGCTCATGAACAGTAGCAAAATCTAAAAACACATTGAATTACAAATCAATTTTTGATATTCCACTGCGCTCATCACCCTGAGACATCAGATATTAAGTCTTCGTATGTTCGGTAGTTGCTCTGGCTACAATAACCTGTTTGGACGCCAGCAACGCATTCGGGTTAAGGAAAGTTTTTCCTCTTGGTGCCGTGTATCTGCTGGCGATCCACAGGGCGGCGGGCTGTCTCCTTTACTCTTCGCAGTTTTTATAAATTCAAAGCAATGTTTTTCATTCCATTGCGCTCGCCATCCTGAGATATAAGATGTTAAGTATCAATATGTCCAGTAGTTATTCTACCTAAAATGTCCCTTAATTCGAAAGGCTACAATGCATTTAAACAGCTGTTTGGCGGGAGACAAATAGACATTGTGGTGGTACCTACCCAGGCGGCCTCTCACATATGAGAGACCTACCACAAGCAAATAATATACCACCAGTAAAGGGGTTTGAATCTATCTATTTTTTAATAGCATAAGGCAGTAAACTAGCAAATAACTTATATGATCAAACATGATTACAGTAACCCATAACTACAATTGGATCATAAAAATATTATTGGTCACTTATGTAAGGCCTCTGGGAATGACAGTTTTCGTCATTTCATGACCGTCATTTGAACTCGTTTTTCTATGAGACCCAGTAAAAGTGTATATTCATTGTTGGACAATAAGCAGTGTAGCACTACCACCTTTTAAATTCACATAAACCAGTGGCTAGGTTTCGGATGCAACCTTTATACAGGGTATATCAAGACTGCTACTACAAACACAATGCAACTAAAAATTTCGCAAAGAAACGCGGCAATAATTTTTTATGATTTTTTAAATATCGTCATTTTTGGGTGGTAAATCCATAGTTTTTGCTAAAATAATAATTTCAACACTTTTATACCTTATATTATTTATAAATAAAAGAGTATATACTATTATTTTAGAAAAAAAAATATTTACCACCCAAATATGGTCATAGGAAAAAATAACAGAAACAAAATTTGTCGCTTTTTTTGCAACTTTTTCTATTTAATTTTGTCTGAAGTCGCTTTAACTACCACCCGGCTTCGTTTTCGGTAGCAGTCTTGATATACCCGGTATGTGTGTATATATTTGATCAAAGGGTTATCTATACAAAACCCAAATTTCGCCATGTATATTCCATCCCACGACGTGATAGTAGCAAAAATAAAATAACATTTATAAGTGCCATAGAACCAAAACATATCCTAATATCATATACCTTTATTAATACAGTGAAAAATGACGGCTAAGCCATCCGTACAATATCACAAACGACCCTATCAGTCAAGCGCGGTGGTCCACATTATTGTGTGAGATAATACCGTGGCTTATGTCTTGTAGTTTTTGTTAATGGAAGGGATTTCCCTCGGCTTTATTATGTTTTGGTCATTAGTTTGTGATTAGTGGACGGGTATTATTTATACTTGAGGGTAATGTGTGGTATATCTTTAATTAGTAGTCCGGCCAGTTCCACCTAGATGTAAAAAGAAAGAAAGAACGACAAAGACATTTATTGTTACAATAGAGATACAATACTAGATTAACAATAATATAAAGTCAGGAAAATATACAAGATATTTGAATGTATAAATACACTTAACTTAACTTTTCCCGACCTGGGAGTCGAACTCGAGATCTCAGCTTTGTAATCGTATCGTAGTACGCCGTAGAGGCTTTACAAGAAATTATAAGAGGATTTTGGTTTAAACTGTACCTTTACCTAATATGACCTATAGTTAATGAACTGCTCTGATTTAAACCAACTTGTATTTTTTGTAATAATCACTACATTGTGAACTGGTTTTGAAAAGAGCAACACTAGAGTTTCTTGCCCGTTCTTCTCTAGTGAAAACCGCTTCCCGGACCAGGTGGTAGATCAAAAAATTACTGGGTCTAAACGATGTTGAACATTTTAATGGGTTCAACAAATTATTTTCATTTACCTTTCATATTCAATAAGATTATTAAATTTCCTTTACTTATCTTCATTCAAGTCAACCCGTATATCTAACAAACTTGCGAGGAACCTGAATGCAAAACTTAAAATATTTCTCCAGTTATTCACTTCCATTAACTGCAAGATCTTGTGTCCTGATACCAAGTTTTATCCCAAGAGAACTCAACTCAACTTATCCCGTATTGAATTATGCTTGTTTTGCAAGAACTAAAACTTTCATACGGAAAACAAGTATGTATGTTCGCTTATATCTTAAAAACTACTAGTCCAATTTACATTATTATTTTCAAGTAGGTAGATATATTATTTGGCTGGGTTTTTGTGTATATTTTATTGTCATAGGTAATACGGGGATTTAGCAGTAATACATTTAGTTGATATCGGAAGTGTAACCGTGGCGCGTTGCCAATGTATGGCGAAAATTAGCAATATTGGTACGTGCAACCAACACTGCGAAAACGGCAAACCATTTACATTGCAAGCACCAATTATTCCTAGATATTGTTATTATATTCACGTTTTGTATAAAACAATAATAAAGACGGGTTTAATTTGGACCTTAAATGTATATTTCAACGCAGTGCGGAAAGGTCAACTTCTTGGACAGTACCCAAACAATTTGAATTAAACTTATATATTTTTGCGTGGAATTCTAGTATTTTAAACTTATTCAGTCTTATTTTTGCCTTAAGCGGAATAGTGTATCGAAACGGATAAAGCCGGGAATAATATATAAATTCATTTTATTTATGCAATAAGGTTTTTGTTGTTGGGATGAATAGCGAGACTAGCATGTCACACTCCTGATAGTATGGGATACGATCGCTCATGGACAGGAGCAAAACCAAGCAAAACCATGAATAACAAACCAATGCTTTGTATTCCACAACACTCGCCATCCTGAGACATAAGATGTTAAGTCTCAATATATCCAGTAGTTACTCTGGCTACAATGTCCTTCAATATGCAATATAATAGTGCATTTAAATTGCTATTTCTTGTTTGCTAGTAATAGCACTGTTTTACATATTTTTGTAATTAACTACGCACGGTAAGTAATTAACCAATCGACAGCGACATAAATTATTTTCTTTCTTTTGGACAATATTCTATTCTAGTGGTTTCAATAAATTATTTGTTTGTTTCAATAATTAGTTATCATACTTGTGAATGAACCTGGGCCCTTTGAGTATCTATAATACAGAGGGAGCGCTGGTACTTCAAAAGCGTATATAAAAATGGTGGTGCCGGGCCACCTTCTGCCATCCTATTAACATACATATGTACATGAATTACTTGGAAAAGAAAAGTAAACATAAATTGTTTAGAGCTATTTAATTCAACTTAAACTTGTTTTAAAAGGATAATAGTTAAATTTAATTTTGGTTATACTTTATAGTAATTTATTGCATAATAATTAATTCAATTTTCACTAATATAGGATCGCTATCAACATTAAGCACAAGAAAATATCTACGTTTTTCATGATAGCGCTATCTCTATATTATAATCACTCTAAGCTTGGTCCATATGTTTTATTCTCTGCGGTCCTTCCATATGAAGACAAAATTAAAATAACAGTAAAGTTTTACACCGAGTAAATAGCTACTTATGACGTCAATTAAGACCGTACCGGGTCTGCCCGGGTACGTCCCGGCTGTTAGACAAAGGACATCCCTCGGGAAATCAGGGAGGCGAGGAGCTTGATCTAATACTCAGCTAAGTGGATGTGATTGCTTTTAGCCACATATCTAAAGGAGGCTTGAAATTGCTTTGTAATAATAGTACTTATTATCTGAAGGGCGAATAATTAAAAACACCCAACAGTCACGTACAAGGACATAGAGCAACACTTAGGTAGATGCTTGGACACATTTGAGAGGTGGACCCAAAGGCGTCTTTTGTTAGTATCTTAGACTCAGAACTTCGATTAAATATACACTGAATTATAATTAATGGCATAAAAAACGGCAACAGAAAAGAGAGGAAATAAGAGTGTAGTCTTATTTGATTTTAGTATGGTCATAAACATAATACATTTTAATTTAAAGGAAAAAGGTTTTTTGTTACCTGAATTTGATTATAATGTAAGACTTTGTGACATCTCGTAGTACGAAATTCAAATGTATTAGTATAAGCAATCTCGGTCACTTTTGGCATGTGATATGTTCCGGATCCTGTATCTAGTAAATATTTGATAGAAGACTCAGAAAGTGAATAATGAAGAAGTACGACGAGTTTTTCAAAACCGCAAACTTTTGAAAACCTTCAGCAAAGAAAAGTTTCATAATTAGAACATGTGCTTAGACATGATAAGTACTCATTCAACTTATAATGATGGGGAATGTAGCTGGTAAAAGGAAAGTCGGTCGGAGGAAAAAGTCATGGCTACAGAACATCCGAGAGTGGGCAGGGATTGCGGGCGCCGCAGATCTCTCTCCCTCCCCTCCTCTCCATTCCTGCACAGAACCAGGCTGGCTTGCGAAGCCATAGGTTGATGGTCCAAACCATTTCAGCACGAATCAAAAGATTCGCAAATTATTTTTTGTGCCGCACCGTCAAGCTGTGGAATTGTTTGCCGTCACACGTGTTCCCTCTTTTCTATCCCGGGTCCGTCCACCGTATTGTGAAGAGGCATCTTATCACGCCGACATAATTGTATCGAATGGCTTGGGAATGCCACCCGATGGCATTTGATACTCTGACTGGCCGGCATTTGCGATTACAATCAGGCGCTATATTGTCATTATGCCGGGCCAGTATAAATAAGCCGTGAGGCCTGGGTAGGTAATACTGTAATATCTATTGCACCCACCAAATAGCAATGTAAATGCACTGTTGTGTTTTCGTTTGAAGTACGTATATATTATAGCCGGAGTAACTACCAGACATATTGAGACTTAACATCTTATGCCCTAGAATGGCAAGCGCAGTGGAATGCCAAGAATTGCTTTGTAATTCAAGGTGTTTGGTTTTGACACTGTTTCAGAGCAGCGTATCGCTTAGCATCATACAAGCAGCATGCGAGCTCGCCACAAATTGCAATAAAAAAACTGATGAATCCCTTACAATTTTTCCGAACGAAAACATGTATAATTATTATAAATGCATCAAGTAAAAAATCCTAATGGCACAGAATATTTCCAACCTCTAACATTAGTTGCTATCTGACTCCAATGTCATCTGTATACATTATTTATGAAAGCAATATGACATCCCCGTGGGAAATCCCCGCGACTCTGCTAATAGACTTTTGTTTGTTAATTCATATTGTAAGTGACAAATTACTGGGTTTTATGTTTGGAATGTCGTAAGATATGGTAGGCTATGAAATGATTGCGGGTGGGAAAATTAGTTATACATACCGGGTATCTCAAGACTGCTACCGAAAACGAAGCCGGGTGCTAGTTTTAGTGGCTACAAACACAATGCAATTAAAAATTTCGCATAGAAACGCGACAATTTTTTTTTATGATTTTTTAAATATCGTCATTTTTGGGTGGTAAATCCATAGTTTTTGCTAAAATAATAATTTAAACTCTTTTATACCTTAGAGTATTTATAAATAAAAGGGTATACACTATTATTTTAGGAAAAAATGTATTTACCACCCAAATATGGCCATAGGAAAAAAAATAACAAAAAAAAAATTGTCGCTTTTTTTTGCAACTTTTTCTGTTGCATTGTGTCTGAAGTCGCTTAGACTACCACCCGGCTTCGTTTTCGGTAGCAGTCTTGATATACCCTGTATAGCTAATTATGAAGATTTTATATTTATATATAAATATTTTATTATACATCATACGAATTACAGATATTAAACAATACAGAAAACCACTTCAAAACGTTTTACAAACGGCGGTTTTATTGCTCTGTCGGCCATTTCTTCGAGACAACCTTAGGATGGACTGGATTGAACGGTAGAACGGAAGAAATGGGCGGTGACAGTACGTAGGGAATAATAGTAAAAAGTATGAATATAATTTTGTTACTATTTTCAAAAATAATACATTTATGTACTCTATCCTCTTATCTCATCTATAATTTATGTACGTGCTAGACAGCCTCCGTGGCGCAGTTGGTTAGACGCCGGCTGTGAAACGAGAGGACGCGGGTTCGATCTCCGCCCCGACACAAATATTTGTGCGAACCATAAGTATTTGTTTCGGGTTTGGGTGTTTGTGAGACCGAAAAGTCTTTCGTAGTTACTGATACCCGGAGCCTAGGTCAGGACTAGGGAATGCAAATCTCGCGAGATTGAGGCTAAAGTGATATCCCAATCTCAAAAGATCTCGCCAATTTCGAGATCTCGCGAGATTAGTAGTTTAGTGAGATGTTTTGTATATAATCACACTAATAGAATAAATTAGGAAGAAAAAAAAACAAAGATAAACATTTATTTTCACGAGTTTTTAAATAGACTTTGCATCAAACATTGTTTGACGTATCTGTCTATAATTTTTTAATAAACTTCTTACAGCCGCTGCCAATAAACAATCCCAATCCAAAATTTGCTGTTTTAGATTGACAGCTCAATCTTTTTTCTGATACTATATTGCCAATAATCAATCTCAGTAGTGAAAAAACTATGGCAACATGGTAAATGACAAATCGAAAGTAGAAAACAATTCAGATTAACTTCAATCTAATTTTTCCGATTGATTTATTGGCATCGGCCGTAAGTAGTAAACTCTGACATACGTATCTATCAAATAACAAATGAAAGAAATAAACAGTCTTCTTTTCTAATATCAAACAAAAATCTTTTAGTAATACAACAGTTTTTTGAACAATGAACCTCAATCACGTTAGCTAGCAACAACTATTAGTAAACAAATCAAATGTTTTTATGCTCGAGTGCAATCTCGTTAAACTCGCGAGATCTCGCCTTTTTTTCGTGCGAGATCAATCTCGCTAAAAAAGGCCGAGATCATGCGAGAACGAAATCTCGCGAGAACGAGATTGCATTCCCTAGTCAGGACTATGTATGTAACTCGTGGGTGTATTTATTTCATTTTATTTTTTTATGTATTGGAAATGTAAGGCTACTTAGATCAGTGTTTCTTAACCGGAAGTTCACGAACCACAGTTGATCCCTGGGAGCATCTCAAGTGTAAAACTTAAGCACATACTAAAAATAATTTTGCACGTTTTATGTATGGATAAAATAACCCTTTATTTATTTTAATTTCGGTACTGTATTAACATACAACCAAACCAGTCTACCAACTGGGTGGTCAGTGATTGGACAGAAATAATATCAAATGGTCCCTCACGAGTAACAGCCATTCTCTATATCCTATCTATCTTTAACAAGAAGTTATAATAGCTACCTTAACTATGTTTATACAATTCTAAGCTTCCTGAAACAAAGATATACATATACATTTATTTTACCTAGTTATATACTGGGTATCTCAAAACTGCTGCCGAAAACGAAGTCGGTGGTAGTTTTAATGACTACAAACACAATGCAACTAAAAATTTCGCAAAGAAAGTAACGAAAATTATTTTTTATGATTTTTTAAATATCGTCATATTTGGGTAGTAAATCCATGGTTTTTGTTAAAATATTAATTTAAACTCTTTTATACCTTAGATTAATTATTATAAATAAAAGGGTATACTTTATTTTAGGAAAAAATGTATTTACCACCCAAATATGGTCATGGAAAAAAAATAAAAATAAAAAACGATTTGTTTTGCAACTTTTTCTGTTGCATTGTATCTGAAGTCGCTTAAACTACCACCCGGCTTCGTTTTCGGTAGCAATCTTGATATACCCTGTATAAATATATACACTATGTCCCTACCACTCTATGGGCCCTACTATATTCATCCGAACGAACGAACGAACGAAGTTCGAAACTTCGGACAAACTAAGTTTTTTATACGATACGAATGTATCTATTCTGTAAAAGTTCGAATTTGTATAACGTACACCGTAACTATAAGTCTATGGTTACGACCATAAATCAATAACGACCATAAGTTTTATGTAGGTACATTCGTATCGTATAAAAAACTTCGTTTGTCCGAAGTTTCGAACTTCGTTCGTTCGTTCGTTCGTTCGTTCGGATGAATATAGTAGGGCCCTATATTAGTTAACTGAAACAGAAAATGGATCGAAATACCTTACGAAATCTCTTGTTGAAGAGAACGGTTGTAAAAGATTAAAAACTACTGATTAAGATAGATAGTGCTATTCTTAAAAAAAGCGTGTAATATCGTGACTGCAGCAGTTTCCTGACATTTATCTGATTCTCGCCACTGAGACAATGATAAAGCGTCCGGCGCGGTGGTGCCGCGTCCGCGACGGGTACGTAACGATCTTTTGTAATGCGACGATAGTCGTGAAGTCATACAGACATTACTTCTGAAGTTTTTGTAATATAATGAAACTGAAATAAAACTATTATTTACGGATTTTATCGCGAATTTAGTTTAATTTTTACTTCCCGACGTTTCGATTACTTTACAGCTTTCGTGGTCACGGGGCGGACTGAGGTATTGGTCGTCCGCTTTGTGACTGTTACAATTCAACTACCCTTATTTTACAATTATTAAATTAAATCAAATCAATTATTAAATTAACTCGAACGTAGGGAAGTCAAAAATGTAAAAAATTAAACTACATTCGCGATTAAATCCTTAAATAATAGTTTTATTTCAATGTGTAACATTCGCGTAAATCTAAGAAACCATTATAATGAAACTGGTTTTGAAAAGAGCAACACTAGAGTTTCTTGCCCGTTCTTCTCTAGTGAAAACCGCTTTCCGAACCGGGTGGTAGATAAAAAAAATGACTGAATCTAAACGATGTTGAACATTTTAATGAATTTGATCCAATAAATTATTTTTATTATCGTGATCATTTTTATTTTCAATGGTTTCTTAGACTTAATCTTTACTATCTATACTAATACATAGAAGTGATTAATTGTTTGTTACTTCTAATCTTAGCAACTACTGGTCAAATAGTTTTTTTTTTTGTATAGTCATTTATAGAGAAATGCTGTAGGCTATAATTATATCATTGTGCTATGGCATATAAGATGGAAGCAGTAGTGGAAAATCTGCAAATACGAGGTTTTACTCGTTTTTCGTGGTCCGATTGGTCGATACTTTATATTGATAGAATTGAACATTTTGGCCTCCATTTTGAAAAGTGTATCTGCACCCGGGCGGAATTGGGCCGGGCCGCTAGTATCTAATACGAGTATATACAGAACAAACCAGATGCGTGGAAAAAACTAGATTTGAAAAATTCTTTCACCATTAGAATCCTATTAAATTCCAGATAGACATAGGCGATAAGGTATTTGTTAAAGTGTATGCACACGGGTGAAGCCGTGCCAGGCTGGTAGTATCAAATAAAATTAAAGGGAAAAATCGACCTCACATAAACATATATTTTCTAACTACGTATAATTTACATACGCAGGTGTTTTCTCGGACTTTCATTACTGTTTTTATTGCCGACGGAATCGAACCCGTGACCGCTATGTAAATAAATACATGGGTTTATGGTTCGTAAACATGTGGGGGAAATTTGATTGAGGCGGTTCGATGATATCGACGTCATAGATAACAAAAGAAATAAAATGCGGCTTTGTATATCTTTTGCGATTGTAAGAAATAGTTCTGGATTTGCATTTTTTAAATGCATGCATTGTAGAGAAGAATTAGTTGGAAGCTGGACCCTGGAAGGTTGGAAGGTAGAAGAAGAAGATATATTTGTATTTAGTTATACTACGGAACCATGACAAGGCTGAGGACTTCTGCCTTCCCCTATGGGTAAAAAACTTGATGTTTATATGTATATTTGTAATAGTCTATTTAAGTTCCCACGGCTTGACGGGATTATTACTGGCTAGAATGTAAATATATTTCTATAGTTTAAAAGCAGGATTTTTTATTTCAATGTATGGCGAGATGAGATTGCTGTTCCCCTGATGGTAAGCAATACGCTCTTGGACAGTAGCAAACCAAACAATACCTTGAATTACAAAGCAATACTTGGCATTCTACTGCGCTCGCTATCATGAGATATAGGATGTTAAGTCTTAAGAGGAGGGTAGACGCCGATGACCTTGCTCGAACGGGCGGCACCAAATCTCATGCACCGGCGCACGCTGGCTCACGACGTGCGAGCGAGCGCGCTGCTTTATACCTATTCATTCATTATTTCGCTGCGGACAAAACGATATATTCGTAGTGTTATTTCACTCGATGTTCCCATCAAGTACAGTTAGGAGCGGTTGACCGTAGTGTATGATTAATTCACTTACAATCGTCACAGGTATCGTGGCAGAATTGCTCGAACGCTGACTGTTAAAAGAGAAGACGCGGGTTCGGTCCCCGCACTTGTAGTTCAATTTTTGTGTTTACTTATTTCATCTATCTATACCAATATTACATTTTAGATTTTAATATTTTTATTTTTGTTTTTCTTTTGTAATATTATAAAGAGGATAGATACATTTATATTTTTGGATTTTTATTTACAATGAAACTCAAAAATTACTTGACCAATTTAAAAAAATATTTCGATTTTCTAATGGTAATTATCCGGGATTAACAGAAGCTATATATTTACCTGAAGAGGTTGAAATAAGGGTTTAAATGGAAAATAAAAATATTTAAAAAAAATTATCTCGAATAGTTTTTATTTTTCATTTCAACCCTTATTTCAACTCCTTTAGCCAAACATACAGCCAATGTTACTCCAGGATAATGTTGGATTCGAATGGTGAAAGAATTTTAAGATTAAGTCGGTCGGTTAAATAATTTTTGGATTTATTCATAATAAACAAAAATCGAAATATTCAAAAATCTATAATACAAAAATGTAAAAATACACTTGTTACAAAAATGCAAAAAAATAAATGTTTCTTTTATAAAATATTATAGGTTAGACATACCGGGTATATCAAGACTGCTACCGAAAACGAAGCTGGGTGGTAGTTTTAGTGACTACAAACACAATGCAACTAAAAATTTCGCAAAGAAACGCGACATGAATTTTTAATGATTTTTTAAATATCATCATTTTTGGGTGGTAAATCCATAGTTTTTGCTAAAATAATAATTTAAACTGTTTTATACCTTAGAGTATTTATAAATAAAAGGCTATACACTATTACTTTAGGAAAAAAATGTATTTACCTCCCAAATATGGCCATAGGAAAAAAATAATAATAAAAAAATTGACGCTTTTTTTTGCAAATTTTTCTGTTGCATTATGTCTGAAATCGCTTAAACTACCACCCGGCTTCGTTTTCGGTAGCAGTCTTGATATACCCTGTATAGATGAATTTATAAACAAAAACAATTGTATCGATGCGGGGATCGAACCTGCGGCCACATCAATCATCAAGCGATCGGTCACTCCTTCGGGCCAACAATACTTACTTCCCGGCGACCAAATTACCGGTAACTATCTATTATATAAGTGCCTATTTTGGTGTTTAAATGTTACCTTCTATTTCAAATATGATCGGAACATAACAATTCATTTATTTATATGTTGGGTAGGTCTCTCATAAGTTGCATGAAATTCAATTGAAATATTAAAACATCGCACGATACTTATATTTTGCTATGTAGGTACAATATTATGATCGTTAACTTTAACAAAATAAATCTACTATTATGGTACAGTTACTTTCTACTAAGAGCATAAATAATCATTTTATAAAATATGGTAGAAGATATTTTTCAAAAAAATATCTTCAATGATTTTTATTTTCCATTTTAACTCATGTCAACCCCTTTAGGCAAATATACAGCCTATGTTACTCCAGGATAATGTTGGAATCGGATGGTGTAAGAATTTTAAGATCGGTTGAGTAATTTTTGGTTTATTCATAATAAACAAAAATCGTAATATTCAAAAATCTAAAATACAAAAATGTAAAATATAAATGTTACAAAAATGCAAGAAATAAAATGTTTCCTATATAAAATATTGGGTTAGATAGTAGATAGATGAATTTATAAATAAAAACATTTGTTTCGATGCGGGATCGAACCCGCGGCCACACGTTTTAATTTGGCATCCAAGCAACAGCGCCACAGTTGCAGTGACGTAGTATAGTGATTTACTACGGTTAGACCGGCCGTAACCGTTCTCAATGAATGTGTCGAGCGAAATAGCAATATTAAATTTACGTTGATATTGCGAAGACAAGCGACATAGGTCCGTTTAGCACGGCGGTTCGTCCCGCACTGATTTGTTGGGCGACAGCGGGGACGTGCTCGCGATTTAGAGTATCGATAATGTGAAAAAATTCGTTAAAAATAAATGAGACAGAAATTAGAAAAAATAAAAAGAAGGTCCCATCCGCCTTGCATTTCTTAATATCCTGATAATCATAAATAATCCTAGTGCTCGTAGTTTAAGAGAAAAAACGTTGTAAATGCGAAAATAGAGGTCACTTTGCAATTTTATTTCAAGTACTTTTAATACACTTTTAAGAATTCTGAAAAGAAGGGCCCATGCTCCATATAGTGTAGATCAACATATATTTTTTTTGAAGACCTAATAATAAAGATCACCAAGAAAAAACGTTGTGAAAAAGGCCATTTCACATAGACCCCCCTCTTAATACATATAGTAGTTAGTCTGGCTGCAATGTCCTTAAAACCGGAACAAAAAATTGCATTTACACTGCTGTTTAGTGGAAGACATAGAGATTGCCGTGGCACCTATCCAGGCGGCTTCTCCCATATGAGAGACTTACCAACAGTATTAAGTATTCAGCACAGCAGATAGAAAACCATGACGCTTAGTTTTCATACATGTGAATGAATTTGGGCCATATATTTTATTCTTAGCGGTCCATAACAATATTAAAATAATTAAATTCTTTGTTTCTTTTCTTTTTATTTTAAAGGGGTTTTTGTCACTTATGAAAGGGGTGACACCCCTTAAATTCTCTATTGAAATAAAACTCAATTTGCTCCAACAATTTAAAAGTCGCTGGACGCAGGATGATTTCAACAAGCTGCTAAGAAAATATACAATAGATGCTCTCTAGTTATTCTCATAAATGATAATAATAGCGACAAACTAACAAGATTACAGTCAAATAATCATACATAATACTCGTGGAATCGCAGGTGTGCTGCTAACCTTTAATAGGGTATAAAAGAGTGAAGGCAAGGGTAAGAATTCTTTGGAATCTTATTAATGGACGAAACCTGGCAGTAAAGCTTTTGACATACGTTCAGTTATTCTCATAAAAATATTTTTTCTTTGGATAGACTGCCTCTGTGGCGCTGTTATACTATGGCACGGTTACAAAGCTGAGGTCTTGGGATCGAATCCTGGTCGGGAAAAGTGATTATTGGATATTTCATTATCAGCCCGGAGTCAGGAATTTGTATCCGATATGACGATAGACTTGCCCCCACATCACATTATGGGACGGAACATACAAGGCGAAATGGGTGAAATGAAATGTATTTAGTTATTGGTCACGTAGGCAATTTAAAAGCTCTTATGACACATAGAACTTAATATCTATATACAATATATTTCCTATACTTAGTATTACTTATTTAGTTTCTTGCTTTAATAAATTTATTTATGTAATTTATTTATTTTAAATTAAGTTTGTGTGGTGGTGTGGTGCCCTGGTAAATCCTCTTCTCATTCTTCCTTTCCTTTCCTTTTAGGAAAGAGGCGTGATTTTATGTATGTATGTATGTTCATTGGATATACGAGTATAAGTAAATAAAAACCAGAGGTAGTTTTAGTTTAAACCGCCTGTATAGGCACCACCGCGATGCCTATTTCCGCCGCCAAACAGCAGTGTAAATGCACTGTTGTAATTCAGTTTGAAGCACATTGTCGCCAGAGTAACTATTGGACGTAATCAAACTATACATCTTATGTTTCAGGATGGCGAGCGCAGCGGAATGTCCAGCATTGCTTTGTAATTCATGGTGTTGTTTGGTTATGGTTTATCCATAAGCGGTCTCATCGCTTACTATCGGGCGAATGGCATGCTTATCTCGCTTATCAAGAAAAAGGACATATACGATTAGCAAGAAATGTATATTGAGTTCCGCATTTCTTCAATTATACAGAAAACAACATCAAGATAAGGTCAGTAATAAAACAGAAAACGAAAACAAAATTGACTTCACGATAATCACTCACAAAACATTCCTCACAATTCAAAGGAACCCGAGTCCATTTAAACAGGGGATTATTTGAATGAATCTAGTTAAGTAGAATCAACGAACAACCGGCACGGAGGGGGAAATAGAAAAATGAACGAGAGTTATATTCATCTGGATTATTTCGTGACTTTACTGCTGATAATATTAGGCCATGAAACATAGGGTTTTACGCTTTAGTGTAATTATTTGGGGGTGCAAAAATGATTCAAATTAAAGGGCAAAAATAATGTGATTTAATGAGGGCGTTAAGATTGAATTTAATAATAATATGGAAATCCGATGAACGATATAAAATGTTTAGATACTTGTTATTACACGCTTTATATTAGCTTCACTTGTATGTTTGTTTGTATGTTTGTAATCGACTCCTTAAGACGCGATTTTGACCCACTTTAAACGGACAGATTTCATTCAAATTTTGCACACCTTTCAAAGACCGATGACAATACAAGAAACCAAACTAAAAAGTAGGAGACTGTCCCGCCCTCACACCCACCACTGTAACTCCTGTGAGCCAGGATCAACAGTGGCACGCAAAGTAATGACACCGACCATTGAAGCTCGGCGAGTCTCCGGGAATGTCTAACTTGTCTTTAACCCGCAACGAAATTAATCAGAAAGTTAAATTAATAGGAGGAGTTGGAAATAAATTATTGTCCACTTCCCTCCGTGCAAAGCGGGTGACAAAACATTGAACTGAAGAGGTAAATAACCTCGCAAAAAGACTTTCACAGCCGGAGAAGCCAGCTGTAAAGCACCACGGATCAAATTATTATTACATTTAAATGGGACCTATTATGTGAACTGTTATGCTTGAATCCAGTAATAGGTATGGCAAAAACGCCGGAAAGCACGGAAGTTCTTTCTAGTCTCTACAAGGGCCATGTAGTATACAACTCCAGATGATATTTGCATACTATCTAGCATGGTTTTACGCTCATTATGCCAAAGACTACACTCCCAAAGTATATGATGCGCGGACTGCTCATACTCGCAATTAGGTGTTGAACATGGACACGCAGGCGACGCAACAAGCTTAAAAGAGTATAGTTTAGACTTAAAGTTACCATGGCCCGTGAGAAATTGTGATACGCAATAATCGACATCTAGCCATGTCTTTGTTAAACGATCACGTACGCAAGGAAAAAATTGGTATAGATGCCGGCCCTTCAAAGATACCTCCCATCTATTTTGCCATTCATCTAATAGTTCGCTATATACCACTGAAACCGGTTTAAATAATCTGTCAACTTTTAAAAGTTCACGTGCGGTGAAAAAACTTTTATCCATATTCTCTCTATTAGAGTAAAACTAAAAAGTAGAAAATAAATAATATTTTATAAAAACTAAAAAACACACTTTATAAAGAAAACCCAACTAAAAAATAGAAAATAAATTTTAATAATACTGAATTAAGGATAGGGTAAAAAATTAATAAGAAAAAAAAATATTGAAAAAAAAGCGTGGGGTGCTTTTTAAGATATTATCAAAATGATAATACTTCTACTTATATCTGTCGATAAAATAATTATATCTATTGAAAACATGCACCCAACGCTTTTTTTACAATAAAAAATATTTTTTCTTATTAATTTTTTACACTATCCTTAATTCAGTATTATTAAAATTTATTTTCTATTTTTTAGTTGGGTTTTCTATATAAAGCGTGTTTTTTAGTTTTTTTAATTTCATTTTAAGTTTCTGTCATATTGTACTTTAATAATTGTAACTACAATAAAATATTAAGAAAAGTATGTTTGCAATGGGTATCCCATATTTGTGTGCTTATTTGTACGAATGAAATTTTAATCTTAAAAACTTACAAACATGCATACATTTCCAAAATATGGTATACGTGTTCAGACGTTGGTACTCACAGCTCCCAAAAATTGTGCAATTCTGATAAAATTACATACATACACATCAAACTGAAAACAGAAGCGGATCTAAGAGCTATCTTTGAAGATAACCAAGTTGTCTCTTTCTATCTTCAGAAGCAGGAAGCCGTGCATAAGAAACGAATAGCACGTAGAATCATTTTGGAAACTTATCTAACTTTAATTACTTCCATTTTTTTTGCCTTGTATGGTATGCCCTTCGCAAATCCTAACAACATCATGAATTACAAACCAGTGCTACGCTATCTACTGCGCTCGCAATCCGGAGACATGTTTCCTTCAAATTGAAACACAAAAATGCATTAACACTGCTGTCTGGCAGGAGAAATAGACATTGCGGTAGTGGACCTGCCACCAGTAAACTTTCTGATATCTAAACATATTTTTAGCGAACACATACTTGAAATCGACATTATAAAATACAGTGAAAACAAAGAAAGAATAAACGCTTCCCCAGCCACGATCTCCACACTAACAAACGAAGAGAAACTTCACATTCAACCGCACAGCTTTAAAAACTTAACTTTTAAACTCTAGCGAATTCTGTTCTGTCATTAATCACGCGCCCACGTCGTGGCCCCACAGGATCGGATCCCTTATAAGTCCATTACTGAGGTGTTGCAGGGGCGAGGGAGGGGGTGAGGGAGGGAGGTGAGGGGGGGGGTCACATTGCCCGATCTTCATTCATTTCACGTCACTTCTGCTAATGGCTGCTTTATTTTTGTCACATCACTTGCGCTTAGTTTTTCGCTTTGTGCTTATGTATTGAAATCTGGGTTTTTGTATAGAATTTTGTAAATGTGTTTAGATAATTGATTCGGTTATGTTTGGTTAATTTTATGTATGAAAGGTTTTGGGATGAAGAATAAGTTTAGCGGCTACCTACGGCTTGTCTACTGCGGCCCAAAACATTTGAAAACCAACTGATTTTTTTATGTTTTGGCAGTTGTGGAAGCTATTTTGGATTGTTGAAGGTGGAAGATTTAGATAGAAACAAAAACTTTGGAGTCTCCGTCGATTTAAATCATTGAATAATACCTAGCAACTATTAATATTATAATTTAATTTTAATTATTTTAACCAAACTGATTAACTAACTGACTGCCTCGGTGGCGTAGTTGTACTAAGGTACGGTTACAAAGCTGAGGTCTTGGGTTCGAATCCCGGGTTGGGCAAGGTGATATTGGATTTTTCTATTCATTATCAGCCCAGAGTCAAGAATTTGTGCCCGATATGGCGATAGGCTCGCCACCTATCACATCGTGGGACGGAACATACAAGGCGAAATGTGGGTGTCCTGGCACCTCTGCCTACCCCTAAAAAGGCGTGAGTTTATCTATGTATGATTAACTAACTTAACTGTAACTTTTGTAATAATCACTATATTGTAAACTAAATTGAAAAGAGCAAAACTACATTTTCTTGACCATTATTCTTTACTCAAAATTTTTTGAACCAGACGGTAGATAATATAATGTCTGAATCTTAATGATGTTCAACATTTAATGGATTCAATAAATTATTTTCATTTTCATATTATGCCAAACCCATTTGTACAGTATCCAGAACTATGAGTAGTTACTATTTTGCCACATGCAATACGTAATTGAATAGTGTAATTTATGTTTAAAATCGTACTGTTCACATACATAAACAAGTAAATACAATAAATAAATTTCTCATCCTCGATATTTTAAAGCAACGTTTCCTGGAATATAGAATGCTTGGAGCGAAACTTGAACCTAGTACGAACCACTTAGACACAACAAAAGATCTAAATAATTCCGTTTTCAGTTGGGACGAAATTGAGGAAACTGAACGGACCCTGTAGGGATATCGCTATGTAAAAAGAAATTACTTTGCCAATGAAAACAGCAAAGGAAGCAAGGGAAAGAAAGAAAATCCTTTGTTGCGTCAAAGGTACTGGAGGAAAAGGATAGTGGTATAGATTTGTAAAATGCTTTATGTTCGTAGTAGCTCGGCTGTTGTCGGGTATTGTCGGAAATCGAAGGTTCTAATGACAGCTTCGCCAATCAATTCCATTCCAATTTTTTGTATGATGATGCTATCACTGGGTAAAATACATTTCGCTTAAAATCTCCAGGTGACAAACATAGTACAGTGTTATGAAATGAGTAATTATAATCTTCATATTTACAACAACTTCACATATACAACATTTTCTGAAGCGGTGGTAGCAGAAATTAACGATTTAAAAGATCTTGTGAAAGACTATTTTAATAAACAATATTTTGATTTTGATTAATTATTTAAATTATAAGGGGGTTCATAAATATGAAGTGGGGTTCATAAATTTTACTGGTGGTAGGTCTCTCATATGTGAGAGATCGTCTGGGTAGGTACCCCCGCAATGTCTATTTCTCCCGCCAAACAGCAGTGTAAATGCCCTGTTGTGTTTCGGATCGGAGACTTAACATCTTATGTCTCAGGATGGCGAGCGCGGTGGAATACCAAGCATTACTTTATAACGAGAACGAAGAACGGCATGCCCGTCTCGTCATTCATTGCAATAAAAAAAATAAGAAAAAAGTGGTGTTGTCTGTTTTGAAAGATGCGGTACCGTATACTAAATGGCGAGTGACCTGCTCGTCTCAACATTCTCATGTTACAAAATTGATTATTCCTGATATTTAGAAATAACTGGGTTAGCTTATCTGTGAGAATACGTAAAGAAAATAATTGTAAAAAAAATCAACTGAATCCGCAGCAACTGTTCCTTTGTGTCGGTAAGAAACTCATAAAGTTAACGTCAAAGGAAAATGTATGGCACACGTACGCTTGTACGCAGTTTACACGCGATACGGAGAAAAAAAAAAACATTTATATAAAGGAACGTGGAACGTACAGCCTATAGGCTTGGATGAATATTTTGCACATTTTCTTTCGTATTTGTGCTGTTATTATTGATTAAAATTCAAATAAATGTTGCATGGATTTTTATTAAGACAACCTCCATGGCGAAGTCGGTTAGTTAGCTGTGAAAAAATAGGTCACAGATTCAAAACCCGCTCGAAGATAATTAATGTTTGTATGATCCACAAGTATTTGTTTCCACTTTTATTGTTGAGGCCGAAAGGCCTTTAAGCTGTCCTAGATACCGAGGTAAGCAACATTTTATACTTTTTATAGATAGTTTCAAATGTGTTAAAGTCTTCAGCACCAAAAATAAGAACCAAAAAATTACATAAACTGTACAAAGAATATCAAGACGAAGCAATTAAATTTCTAAATTGTTTGGTTATAAATCATCACGTTTGGTTGGTAAATCTCTGAAGTCACTAAAACTATTACCTGGCTTTGTGTTCGCAGTTCCGATATATGTATTATCACACAAATAATGTTGGTATATGGAAAAAAAGTACAAAAATCAGTAAAACTGATAACGCTTCAATTGATTTTGTTGCGGGTTAAAGACAAGTTAGACATTCCCGGAGACTCGCCGAGCTTCAATGCTCGGTGTCATTACATTGCGTGCCACTGTTGATCCTGCGACACAGGAGTTGCAGTGGTGGGTGTGAGGGCGGGACAGTCTCCTAAAACACTTCAATTGTCTTGGAAGTCGCTTATAGCTTACTGAAGTATTGTTGATGGAGCTAAAAATAGAGTTTAATATGTTTTCAATTAGAATTTTGTAGATGACCCTGCATACAAAAACATGAACATAAAAACTAAGTAAACAATATTGAATATAAAACTTTCGCTGTAAACATAAAAATTGGGAGTTACAGCGCCATATATCTGGACACGGTGACAGTCGCAACGCTTTCAATGCAGCTCGGTAGGACGGATTTGGGTCATCACTTTATATATAACAGATAACTTATATTGATATCATAAGTTATATTACTGGATTCTTTTCTGTCCGAGTTTCAATAGTATGAAGTAGTGGAATGAAAGACGAACGATAGACATAGGACTTAGTTATATTTTTTTGTTTTTTATTGCTGCGAATGACCAGACGAGCATGCAATTCGCTTGATGGTAAGCGATACGACCACTCATGAACTGCAGTAAAACCAAGCAGAACCTTGAATAATAAAGCAATGCTTGGCATTACACTGCGCTCGCCATCATGAGACATAAGATGTTAAGTCTCAATATGTGCAGTAGTTACTCTGGCTACAATGTCATTCATAACGGAACACAACAGTGCATTTACACTGCTGTTTGCTGGTTGGAGAAACAGACACTGCAGTGGTACGTGCCCAGACGGCTTTTCAAATATGAAAACCTTCCACCAGTAAAAGTCTCAAAGATATGTACTTACTTTATTTATCCTGTTGATTTGCAAGAATTTCTATGGTTGTGTAAAGTCCGCCAACCCGCACTAGGCCAGCGTGGTGGACTACATGGCCTAACCACTCTCAATCGTACATCAGAATTAATTGAGCTGGCTTTTTCTACTGTAGTCCAAAGTAAATACAAAGTACAGGCACAAAAATGTAAAAGATTTGGGAGCTTTACGACTTTGTTCAGCCGTGGACTTCTTGTGGCTGAAGAGAGAGAGAGAGAGAGAGAGAACAAACAGCAATGTAAATGCACTGTTGTGTTTCGGTTTGAATTCAGAGTAATTACTGGACATATGAGACTTAACATCTTATGTCTCAGGGTATCGAGCGCAGTGGATTGCCTAGCATTGTTTTGTAATCCAAAGTGTTGTTTGATTTTGCTACTGTTCATGAGCAGTCGTATCGTTACCATCAGGCAAACGATATGCCCGCTTCACCATTAATTACAATAAAAAATAGAGAGATTAAAACAGTGAAAACTAACAAAAATATTTTAATTGCTTCGAAAATAGGACCCAAAAACACACACACACAAATCACAATACCAGTATCAAGGTGATGTCATCTCCTAATTAAATAGTTCGGGAGCTGTAAATCTTATCGCCGACGGAATCGGGAGTGCTGTAACACGTCACGACGACGTAAATCAATCACGCGGCGTGCAAGCCCGTGCCTGGCTCCTAGACAAAACAGAAAAATATTTCTAACTCGATATCACACGCATGTCAAGGGAAATAATATTTTGCTCTTTTTTTAGCATTTTAGCTAAATGACTTTTTGTGGGAGTTTTTTAAAATATCTTCAATCCGATTTCAAATTTATGAAAAGCGTCATATTAGTAATATATTATTGATATTAAATGTACAATTTTATCTATAGCAATTTTATAGGTTATTTAATTTAAGTACCGAGTTAATCTTGCCTACTCACTAAGATATAAATTTTATTTATTTTATTTAAACACTTTGTACAAATTAATAGTACAGGCGGACTTAATGCCTAAGGGCATTTTCTACCAGCCAACCTTAAGGTAGTGCAGAGAGACGGAAGCAGGTGCTTATTAATTTATAAGGAAATAAATGAGAAGAGAATATATATTTATAAAACATAAATAAATAATAATATTTATACGAATATATATCTATTTAATTATTATTATTTACCAATACAATTATATATATACCTACACATACATACATACACATACATATAATATATATATATATATATATATATATATATATATACACTACATATATATAAACAAGTAAATAAATAAATACTTACATTAGTGGTGAGAATCTGCTACTTCGGCGAGGAGTAATTGTCGAACCTTCATCTTGAAAGCCTGCCGTGTTGTGCACGACCTGATTTCGAGTGGGAGTGCATTCCAGAGAAGAATGGATTGGACAGTAAAGGAAGAGTGAAGGAAGTCATAACTATGAGGAGGACATTTTAGAAGGAGATTGCTAGACGAGCGCAGATTTCTAGAGTGAGTATCACTGAGGTAAATGAATTGCGGAGACAGATAAGAAGGAGGGGAAGGAGACTTTAGAATAGAAAAAAGGGTAGTGAGGGCACGCAACGAACGGCGCTGGCGGATGGGAAGCCATTTTAACTGCGATCGGTAGGAAGAGATATGGTCAAACTTGCGAAGATTAAAAACAAATCGAATGCAGTTATTTAGAAGACGGTCGAGTTTGTTGAGTAAATCTGCATTCAGATCAAAATAGCACACATCACCATAGTCGATAACCGGAAGGATTAAGGTTTGATATAAATCGTGTCTCCTTTTTTTCGTACTAGTAACTAGAGTGTTTTAAGTTTCTTAGCACAAAGAATTCGAGTCTTTGTATTATGGTAAAACACTATTTTCAATGCGGGGATTGAACCCACAACCTTAAGTTTCACAGCTGGGTTTTAACCAACTGCACAACCAAGAGTTAAGGAGAATGAAACCTTTTTATTCTGTTTTATGTTTTAACTTGAATTATACGATATTTTAGTCTTTTCTAGTTTATTGTTGTCAAAATTTTTCCCGTAAATACATTATTCATTGTTTTTCTTTGGGCTTGGCTATTTCTGTTCATGTTTTAAATATTTTCCAGATATTAATATAATAATTAAATACACTAATTATTTTCTGTATCAGCCCATATACGTCCCGCTGCAGGGCAGAGGCCTCCTCTACAATCGAGAGTACGTTTGAGAGTGATTAAGCCATGTAGTCCACCACGCTGACCTAGTGCAGTTTGGCGGACTTACATACCATAGAAATTATTTAATTTCGTCTATTTTAACTTCAAATTAAATCCTTGAAACAACACGTGGATATTAAGGTCGGCAGGCACACGCCAGAGAGTACTAAAATTTGAGACGAGCAAATCACGCGCCTGATTTATACGTCGCGTGAGCTCATAAACAGGAGCAAAACTACTTAGAAATACTAAATACAGCATGAAACTCCGCTTTTCGTCACCCAGAGGTATTAGGTAAGTCTCTTTATACCTAGTAGTCATTGGCTGCATTCAGACTCGATCTTAATGTTACTGTTGGGTGTATTTATTTAGACTACAGAGCCTTTATATTATTATTCTTTTATTTTGTTTTTTTTTTTTCGAATCTAAGCTTATATTGTAAAGAGGAAATATTTGATTGTTTGTATTGAATAAACTCTGAAACTACTGGACCGATTTGAAAAATTAACATACCATTTTAACCCTACATTATCCTTGATGAACATAAGCGATAGAATATTTCCAAAAAAGTGTATCTGCTTCCCAACTTCCCAATGCATACATGTCACTATTTCATTCTTATGTATAATTAAATAAGTAATCGAAGACGGGTAGTGAATAAAGTATATTACCGTACAGTCTCGACCTAGTTCAAGACCCTCTTACTAAAGAGTGAACTTCCAATTAAGAGGTTTTTAATTGGCTCGCAAGGTTTCCCTTCTCAGCGAAATACTTATTTACTTCTTATACTCGTATTACTTGAATGTAAAGATGTTACATGAAATGCCATCTTATATTTTAGTTTTTGTATCTTGTAGAAATAAAGGGTTTTAATTAAAAATAATTAATAAATTAAAAATTAATACTAGATGGTCTAACCACTCTCAATCGTATTCTAGATTGTAGAGGAGGCCTGAAGTGGGACGTATATGGGCTGCATAAATTAAAAATGAAGTATCTGCCGATATTCATATTTTTATCGCTCTTTCTAACATCAGATGTAAATGAAATCAAATATAGACAGTTTAAGATATTTTTATTCTGATAATGAAGATTTACGGCTGATGCCAATCATCAATCGAAAAAATTTGATTGAAGTCAATCTGGATTGTTTTCCTACTTTTCGATTGGTCTCCTGTCATGTTGCCATAGTTTTTTCAATACTGAGATTGATTTTGGCAATATAGTATCAGAAAAAAGATTGAGCTGTCAATCTAAAACGGCAAATTTTGGATTAGGATTGTTTATTGGCAGCGGCTGTTATTGGAACAAAAGATTGGTTATGGGATTTTTAGCTTCAGGTGAATGTTACACTATTAAATAAAACATTTTTTTGGTATTTTATCGCGAATAGAAATTGTGAATTAAACATACGTCTAATACCTCAGTCACTCCCGTGCCACAAAAGCTACAAAGTAATCGAAAATTGGGAAGATAAAATATATAAAAGAAACTAAATCCACGATACAAGCCGAAAAAAATATTTCCAAGATTATTAGAAATACAGGTATCCTTTGTTTACATGTTATGTTGTTCTATCATAGAAACTGTAAGCATTTGTAGATGTCACGCACTTTGCCAAGTTTCCGTGACGATAGATGGGAAGATTTGTCCCTGATAAATCCAAAGGAAATAACGTAAATCCTTTGATACGTTTTGTAAACGATAGGACAAACTATACTTTGTGTTTATCCGACTTCAATAAACGAGGAGGTTCTCAATTCGACTGTATGATTTTTTTTAAATGTTGATACCTCAGATGGGTGAACCAATTTTGATGATTCAATTCAATTGCAACGGCACACAAAAAAAAAAATCTCAAAAGATACTGCAAATTAACAAAAAAATACAGATCGCTCTAGAATCTATGCGATATTTTAAATACAAGAAATTGTCAGGCGAAAGGCAGGCTCGTCTCACCGTTCATTCAAAATTAAAATGAACCTTTAGATGACTTTATGAAACCGAAAAGACAGATGATTTGACTGATATATCAAAGGTTGCTGGTTCAAAATTACGTTTGTAATCGTAATCAATAATTACAGATAATCTTGATAATCAAATAAACATCACGAAGCAATTGATACCACGTAGATTCTGCAAGATTATTACGGTATCTGAAGTCTTCACCCCGCAATTGACCATCGTGATGGACTATAGCCAAGCACTCTAAATTATACACGAAGCCTATGCGTTGCAGTGACATATATTGCTTATTA
Organism: Hyles vespertilio; assembly: GCA_009982885.2. Classification (NCBI taxonomy): domain Eukaryota; kingdom Metazoa; phylum Arthropoda; class Insecta; order Lepidoptera; family Sphingidae; genus Hyles; species Hyles vespertilio. The sequence goes on along the minus strand of CM042823.1, from coordinate 7,117,325 downwards.
ATTTACATATTTTCTTCATCAGAGCTGTGACCAAATTTTTCACCCGACACCCTTCAAAACTACCCAGCAAAACGATATCAAACTAACCAACAGAACACAGCCTCTCTGTAGAACAAACAGTAGAAATATCATGTATAGAGTCAGAGCAGTTTATCATTGTCAGTGTATACAGACCTCCTTTGGCATCATATGACAGTTCTGAATGTATAATTGAAGATGCATTGAGGAAATTAACTAAATCAAATAAGAGATTGCTGGTGTGTGGAGACTTTAATATTAATTTATTAGAAAATACATCAATGACTGTAAAGTTGAAGAATCTATTTTTGTCATTTGACTTAGTAAACCTTTTTTCAGAACCAACTAGGATAACTAATATCAGTGCTACCTGCATAGATAATGTGTTCACTGATATAGTGCCTATAAATAGTTCTATCTTAATATATATAATTCACGTGTCACGTTGTTTGTCCGCGATGGACTCCTAAACCACTCAACTGATTATAATGAAATTTTGTAGATATGTGTTATTTGTTCCAACTTAAAGGTGGGATAGTTTTTATCTCGATTGAATTGACGAAAGTATAAAAAAAAGGAAAAAACATTTTGCCATACAAAATGTTCATGGGTTTGTAACTGTCAAAGATTTAATGTTCATAGCGTCGATACGGTAAACTCTTCCCTAAAATTAAATAACGTATTTAAATAAAGGTTTCGAATCGACAACACATAGCCACAATATTCGATTTATGGCGTATTTTAGATTTTAAAGATGTAAATTAATGACAGTAATGAAAAGTGGTTGACATTTAAATTGATTGTCAAATATTTATGCATACGTTCAGGAATTTATTGTAAACTAAAGAGTATATTATGATGCTACATAAATATAGGACAATTAAATAAATAATATTCACATACAGGGTATATCAAGACTGCTACCGAAAACGAAGCCGGGTGGTAGTTTTAGTGAGTACAAACACAATGCGACTAAAAATTTCGCAAAGAAACGCGACATTAATTTTTAATGATTTTTAAATATCGTCATTTTTTGGGTGGTAAATCCATATTTTTTGCTAAAATAATAATTTAAACTGTTTTATACCTTAGAGTATTTATAAATAAAAGGTATACACTATTATTATAGGAAAAAAATGTGTTTACCACCCAAATATGGCATTAGGAGAAAAATGACAAAAAATAAATTGTCGCTTTTTTTTTGCAAAAATTTCTATTGCATTGTGTCTGAAGTCGCTTAAATTACCACCCGGCTTCGTTTCGGTAGCAGTCTTGATATACCCTGTATATTAAGTTTTACTTCTTTTCAAGATAGAATTTCACTTGAAAATGAAAAATCTTTAATAAAATAACACATAAAATAAAAACTGAACTGAACTGAATAAAATAAAAATTTATATAATTATGGAGAATATTGCAGGGATTCTCAAATTAAACGTTGCCTGTGTCTTGAAAACCAGTTAAATATAATTGTTTCTACGTTAATTGTGTGTGTGTGTGAGTGCATTTCTACGAAAATTAATATTTCATCTCTTTATTACTAACAAGAGTAATGGCGTAATATTTTTGGAAAAACAGCATAGTGGGGGTGAAATAAGGGATGGGATATTGCATGGATAATCAAAATCGATAAAGGTTTAGAAAGTAGAGAGAAACTGGATATAATAGAGTGGGAGGTACGGGAGAAGACTGGATAGCTGACAGATTTAATAGGACGAAATGTAAATGCACGGTATAAGATGGGATGGTTAATTAAGAGAAAGGACGCGACGTATCGGGAAGTGAATGAACAGACCGGGATGGGACGGAATTGAGCAGGACAGTAGGATAGCTAATTCATGTTTAGGTATACAAGAGCTTATACGAAAAATAACACGTATTTGGTGTGGAGTAAATAAAAAAGTATCTGCACCCAGGCGAAGCCGGGCCGGGCCGCTAGTTATTAATAAATTACACTCTGATCACTGTGGACAACTTGTCACATTTATCAGTCAGTTCCAAACACAATACATTGAAAAACTTACTGTTGTTCCGGTAACTAAGGCCCGGTTAGAAAAGTTAAGAAAAAATATATCTAATAAATTTACTACAATTGTAAAGGGTAATGACCCTAATAAGTTATACAGCTTTGTATTTAATACATTTTGTGAAGAAGTCAAGTCAATTTTTGCTTCCAGGTCCGTTTCCAGTGACAAAAAAAACATGTTTTAACAGTTGGGCTACTATCGGTATACATCGAAGTAGGGAAAAACTATACCGGGTATCTCAAGACTGCTACCGAAACGAAGCCGGGTGGTAGTTTTAGTGGCTACAAACACAATGCAATTAAAATTTCGCCTAGAAACGCGACAATTTTTTTTTATGATTTTTTAAATCGTCATTTTTGGGTGGTAAATCCATAGTTTTGCTAAAATAATAATTTAAAACTCTTTTATACCTAGAGTATTTATAAATAAAAGGGTATATACTATTATTTTAGGAAAAAATGTATTTACCACCCAAATATGGCCATAGGAAAAAATAACAAAAAAAAAAATTGTCGCTTTTTTTTTGCAACTTTTTCTGTTGCATTGTGTCTGAAGTCGCTTAAACTACCACCCGGCTTCGTTTTCGGTAGCAGTCTTGATATACCCTGTATAATCTTACCATGAAAGAACTTATAACCATAGTCAGGATTTTAAAACATATGTAAAAAATTATTCAAAAATATTTAAACAAGTTTGTCTTAAAACGAAATCAATGTATGTAAGTAACAAAATAAAAAGCTCCAAAAATAAAATAAAAATGACTTGGAGTGTGATTAATAAAGAAACTGGTAGGGCTAAACCTCGGAACACAGAGTTTAGCTTAAATATTAATAATCAAAATATTACATCTAATGTAGAAGTAGCTAGGATTTTTGAGAATTTCTTCTCAGATGTACCAGTTTCTATAACAAAAAGTTTAAACTCATCCCCTGCCATAGCAGAAAAGTTACTACAAGAAAATGTGACTGGAGGCAGAGATTCATTTGAATTCCATTGCGTTGACAGTATGGATGTAATAAAATATTTAAATGCATTAATATTAAAAACACTTGTGACCTCTGGGGAATTTCAACAAAAATACTAAACTCTGTAATACCAGTCTTGGCTCCCCAGTTAGCTGTAATTTACTAACTGGTGGTAGGTCTCTCATATGTGAGAGGCCATCTGGGTAGGTACCACCGCAATGTCTATTTTCTCCCCGTGAAACAACCTGCTTAAATGCATATATATTTTTCAAAAAATAAAATACTTCATGGTAAAACAAATTGGTTTCACGCGGGGTCGCTCCACAACAGACGCTGGTGTGGAGCTCATAAGTAACATATTTGATGCTGGGAGACTCACAGGATGCCTTAGGTGTATTCTGTGATCTATCCAAAGCGTTTCGATTGTGTTCACCATGGCTCAATTTCCTGATAAGTATATCTATCAGGAAATTGAGCCACTACGGAATTAATGGTATTGCTCTTGAATTATGCAAATCATATTTGAGTAATAGGGTCCAAAGTGTAGATGTCAACGGAATAAGATCTCCTGGGTCTGCCGTTACTATGGGAGTTCCGCAGGGCTCGATTCTTGGACCCTTTCTTTTTTTAATTTATATTAATGACTTACCTTTTTTTATAAGGGACAACTGTGAGGTAGTGTTGTTTGCTGACGATACTTCATTAATATTTAAAGTAAATCGACGTAATCCTGATATTGACGACGTAAACAACACCCTCTCAAAAATAGTACATTGGTTTAGCATTAACAATTTGTTATTAAATAGCCAAAAAAACGAAATGTATAAGGTTTGTGACACCTAATGTCAAAAAAGTTAATGCTAATATTAATTGAGTGGGGATGAGTGAGCCTTGTGGATACAACAAAGTTTTTAGGAATTACATTAGATCCCAACTTCAATGGGGCTCTCACATAGTAGCTCTAGCTAAAAAGCTGAGCGCCGCAGTCTTTGGCGGTGGGTAAGATTCGCCAATTGACTGATGTTGATACAGCTCGATTGGTATATTTTGCCTACTTTCATAGCCTGATGAGTTATGGAATTTTCTGTGGGGTGGTGCTTGCTGACATTAATACCATCTTTGTTCTCCAAAAGCGAGCTATAAGGTCAATTTATTCGCTTGGGTCCAGATATTCTCTTAGAGAAAAGTTTAAAGAGATAAATATAATGACAGTAGATCACAGTACATTTTTGAAAATTTAATTTATGTCCATAGAAATAAAGAAAGTTTTTCTTAAGATTAGCGATATTCACAACAAAAATACTAGGAATAAGAATAATTTAGCTACTCTTAAGACCAGACTCCACAAGATCAGCAATCTTTTAAGGGTTACTGTATACACTTTTTATAACAAAGTTCCCAGTCATATTAAAGCCTTATCTATTACAAAATTCAAAGCTACTATCAAGCAAAAATATGCAATAAGGCATATTATAAAATTGCGGATATTAGACGATAACAAGGCATGGGAAATAGATGAATAATATTCATATCAAAAATATTTATTGTAAATTTACAACATGTTATTATTAAACTGCTCTGATTTAAACCAACTTGTAAATTTTGTAATAATTCACTACATTGTAAACTGGTTTTGAAAAGAGCAACACTAGAGTTTCTTGCCCGTTCTCCTCTAGTAAAAACCGCTTTCCGAACCGGGTGGTAGATAAAAAAAAAATGACTGAATCTAAATGATGTTGAACATTTTAATGGATTCAATAAATTATTTTCATTTCATTTCATTTCATTTCACAAAAAAAAAACTCAAAATTGTCGGCAACAAGTCCAATTTGCGAAAGTTCAGATTACATTGAAACTAGATTCGGAATTCCGCGGGGCAGGTACAAGTGGATCGGTTTTGAGAACCCGTCATGGTCTCAAAGGTTGCCGAGTTTAGGAGACTTCTAAAAGCATTTGTGAATAACGCAGCGGAATTTCTTCAAAAACCTTCGTTTAGTTAATGGGTTTTGGGTATTTTTGCAGGTGACTGTAGTTGAATCTGCAAATAAAGTTACATTTTGAATCCCTTATATCGAGTCGGTAAGAAATATCTACAAAAAAAGCAATAAATTATAAAATATGTTATAGGGTAGCTGTATATTTAGTATCTGGTCATATTATGGGCTCAAATAGTAGTAAGTAATTCTGTTCGATTGTGTATCAGTAAGGGCAATTGTTCGACCCATTACGTATCTATTATTGCTTGATTCTATCTTTTTTTATGCTGTGAATGGCGAGACGAGCATGCCGTTCGCCTGATGGTAAGCGATACGACCGCTCATGAACAGTAGCAGAACCAAACAACACCTTGAATTACAAAGCAATGCTTGGCATTCCACTGCGCTCAGCCATCCTGAGACATAAGATGATAAGTCTCAATATATTCATAGTTACTCTGGCTACAAATGTCCTTCAATTCGAAACACAACAGTGCATTTAAACTGCTGTTTGACGGGAAAAATAGACATTGCAGTGGTACCCACCCCAGGCAGCCTCTCACATATTAGAGACCTACCACCACTAAAGTATCTAGACTGCAGTGCATTTATATAAACAAGGAAAGAATGAAATCTTTTATATATGATAAACAGAGTTAAATGAAGGATGTTAAAACATATCAATAAAATGAAACGCTTGTCACAATTATAAATAATATAATAGGGATGGTCTAATCTTTTTTGGTTATGGTATAACAAAATGTAGTTAATTATGTTTATGTCTCATAAACATTAATATAATTATTTATGCAATATTCTGCATACTATGTTTTTTAGTTTAGGTTATAAAATACACGAAGACCATCACGATTGTTTATCTTTTAAATAATTCTTTATAATTCTGTGGTTCTAGATCAGAAATATCACATTTGACGTAGATACGAGCATTTTCACATCTGCACCAAGTTTCATTCCCGAAATCATCTTCCGAAATAAAAATCATGCACTAAACTTACCTCTGGGTTAATGGTAGGCGGCATAACAATCTTCTTCTGCGGCGGAGACCGGAGCACAACATTCTCATCTCTAATGATGATCTGTTGGTTCCATAGCAAGTAGCTTCTTCTTGCACTCCTGCATCTGAAGACACTCCTTGTCCTTCTCGAGAGGACAGACTCTGAAGATGCATGTTTGGACGAGCTCACTGAAGGATTTTTGCTGGAGAGCTTCAGACTGTCTATGGACGCTGTTATTTTCGCGCTCTCTCGACCGTTGGATGACGCCATCTTGATTTTTGTTTGTTCTTTATTTGAAAATTGTCATTTTACTACACACATTTTTACTGTAATTATTGGAGTGTTTATTTTGAAATTGTCATTTCATTTCACACATTTTTAACTGTAATTATGGAAGTGATTTTATGGCAGGTGTCATTGAATTTATTGGTGTAAACGTCATAAATATCCGACTGTTAACAACCTTATTTATACACAGGATTTAAAACCTATTTTAGTAATTGAATGTTTTGTTTTAAACTGTTACTTAATATTAGTCAGTACTTGGTTTGCATTATGTAGATCTACCCACAGATGTTTTATTAATTTCACTTTCCTGTTTCATCATAATGTACCCTTATTTTTCTTTGTTATTTTAAATGTTTTACTTTTCAGCCTACGAAATGTTGTATTTATATTTTGATTGCTCCTCATTTAAATGAATCAGTTGGAAGTCTCCGTGGGGCAGTTGGTTAGACGCGGGATGTGAACCGTAAAGTCGCGGGTTCGATCTCCGCACCGAGCAAATATTGGTGTGATCTACACGTATTTGTTTCGAGTCTAGGCGTTTGTGAGACAGAAAAGTGTCGCGTAGTTCCTAATACCCACTACACAAGACTCGATCTTAGTGTGGGGTCAGGACTATGGATGTGACTATTGGGTGTTATTTAATTTATTCTATTTATATAGTATAATTACATTTATACGTACTTACTATATTTCGACACAAAACTTGATATTGTGTGAGGTCAGGACTATGGATGTGACTGTTGAGTGTTATTTAATTTATTCTATTTATACAATTACATACATATGTTACATAAACTCACGCCTTTTCCCCAGAAGAGGTAGGTAGAGGCGGACCAGGACATCCACGTTTCGCCTTGTATGTTCCGTCCCATGTCAAAGTGGGCGAGCCTATCGCATACATAAATGTATCGGACAGAAGTCCTGATTTCGGGCTGATAATGATTCATAGAAAAATCCAATATAATTTGCCTGGGATTCTAACCCAAGAGGCCAACGCCACCGAGGCAATGTCATACAGGGTATAATCAAGACTTGCTACCGAAACGAAGCCGTGGTGGTAGTTTAAGCGACTTCAGACACAATGCAACAGAAAAAGTTGCAAAAAAAGGCAATAATTTTTTTTCGTTATTTTTTTCCTATGACCCTATTATTTATTAATACTCTAAGGTATAAAAGAGTTTAAATTATTATTTTAGCAAAAACTATGGATTTACTACCCAAAATGACGATATTTAAAAATCATAAAAAATAATTGTCGCGTTCTATGCGATTTTTTTTATTGCATTGTGTTTGTAGCCACTAAAACTACCACCCGGCTTCGTTTTCGGTAGCAGTCTTGAGATACCCGGTAATATGTGTATAATCACCCAACATACAGGGTATCTCAAGACTGCTACCGAAAACGAAGCCGGGTGATAGTTTTAGTGACTTCAGACACACTGCAACAGAAAATGTTGAAAAAAAAAAGCGACGAATTTTTTTTTGTTATTTTTTCCTATGGTCGTATTTGGATGGTAAATTTATTTTTTCCTAAAATAATAGTGTATACCCTCTTATTTATAAGGACTCTAAGGTATAAAAGAGTTTAATTATTATTTTAGCAAAAACTATGGATTTACCACCCAAAAATTACGATATTTAAAAAATAATAAAAAAAATTGTCGCTTTTTTTGCAAAAATTTAGTTGCATTGTGTTTGTAGTCACTAAAACTACCACCCGGCTTCGTTTCGGGTAGCAGTCTTGATATACCCGGTATTTTAATTCATTCGAAATTGTTTGACCGATTAAAATAATTAATGGATACAATCTAGTTCAGCAATTAAAATCATTATTTATAGCCTATTTATGCAGTTAATAATAGATTATAACCTTTGTCGTTGTTTATTTATTAACAAAAGCGTCAACTCAAATTAATTATTAATAATATTAATTAATTTTCAACAGAATTTATAAAGTGTTGGGTTTTGAAGTGTGTGGTGGCCTGTTGGTATATGTACTAGATGTGGCTGCCAACAGCTTCACGGTAGTCGCGGGTTCGAATCCCAGTGCACAATTCTGATTTTTTAGAGTCATGTGAGTATCAATAGTCAACATCGTTAGGAACCTGCATACCATAGCGATTTGCAAGAATTTCCATGGTCTGTAAACTTCACCAACTCGCACTAGTCCGCCGTGGTGGACTACATGGCCTAACCACTCCAAATCGAACTCCCGATTGTGGATGAGGCCTGTGCGTTGCAGTATATAGGCTGATTTGGAGTGGCTTCTGTGTTTCGTGTTTGAAAACTTCTCAAGAGGGCACTGTACAAAATACTATAAATCTGATTTTTTTATAATACCTTAATTTTGCAACTGCCATCGGTCGAAAAAAACATTTTTTTTTTGTAGTTTTTAGAGATTTTTATTAATTTAACGTTTAAATAGTTTAGGATAATCAATTGTGAAACTTATTTAACGTAGATTAAGTTCATATTAAAACGTAAGACCTCATGGTTTGTAGCCACAAAATCTATGACGTATTATGTAAGATGAAATTGTAGTCTCAAGTTTAGAACAATAAGGCAACATGGTAGGAACGTTATTCTAGGAAGGATCGATGTTTTAAAACCTGCCTTAATTAACTCGGTATTTCGGGGAACAGTTCAAAGTTTCATTAATTATAGAGGCCATATTCGGGACAGATCGGATTGACCAGAGCGTTTGTTCGATACAGAGTTCTCAATATCGTTACCGGACTGCCTCGGTGGCGTAATTGTACTAAGGAAAGGTTACAAAGTTGAGGTCTCCAGTTCGAATCCCGGGTTGGGCAAAGCGATATTGGATGTTTCTATTCATTATCAGCCCAGAGTCAGGAATTTGTGCCCGATATGGCGATAGGCTCGTCCCTATCACATCGTGGGACGGATCGTGCAAGGCTAAATGTGGGTGTCTTGGCACCTCTGCCTACCCCTTCTTTATTAGGCGTGAGTTTATGTATGTATGTGTATGTAGTTCCTCAACAATATGGTTGGTCCCTATGTGTAGTTTACCTATGACTATATTAATTTACATTAAGTGGTAGTAATCTGCGTCGTACTGTTTTTTAAAACGAGTTAAAACTTGTTTAAAAATTACATTTGTTGTATAGTAGCACCATTTATGTTTATTCTATTTTATTTAATTATTTTTTGAAAAGGTAATATATTCTGTAAAAATTTTAACCTGTTATCTTTATTAATATTGATAAAAAAAACGAAAAAAAAAACACGTTCATTGTATGTACCCCCCTTAATATTTCCGTTTTAGTTTTAGTATTTTTTGTTTTAACGGAAATATATAATTTGTGATTTCAGCTTTCTAGTTATACGGTTTATGAGATACAGCCTGGTAACAGACAGACAGAAAGCGGTGGCTCAGTAATATGATCTCGTTTTTACCTCCTAGGTATGGAAACCTAAAAAGAGTAAGTACTTTTAAACAATTCAAACCGTTAATACAATTATGTGGGCCAAGAAATGACTAGAATATATGTACGTAGAAATAAGTGACGTATAATTCAAAAACAGTATCCATACACACACTATCGAAACAATTATGCCGAGCTGTTTTAAACCGAAATGGCTCCAGAGATTGGAAGATAAATAAATAAATAGCACCCAACAGTCACATACATAGTCCTGACCCCACACTAAGATCAAGTCTTAAGTCGTGGATATCAGGAACTACGAGAGACTTTTCGGTCTCACAAACACCCAGACCCGAAAGAAATATTTGAGGGCCTCAACATTTCTCTTGGTGCGGGGATCGAACCCGCGGCCTCTCGTTTCACAGGCCTTTACAATTGCGCCACGGAACACGTCAAGATATGTAGATGTGCTTTAGGATCCCTCCACCATATCATCAGTCGCGTCCGGTCCATAAGCGTTCAGCTTTTGGGTTGTCTAATAAACCTCCATTTGTTATGAGGGTTGAGTGACGCTCAGTCAGCTGGAGTCATGCGGAGTATCAGCTGCCGCCCACTCGATCGATGTGTCGCAGGGCTGCCAACGTACATTTTAATTTTACGCTCAAACTTTGCCGTTTCTTTGTATTAATATTTTAGCGGGCGAAGGTAAACTGAATTGTAATAAGAATGCTAGGGCTGTGTTACTGTAGCGGCACGGAGTAGGTAGCGATTGAAGAATTGTGGGGTATATGTGATATATGTGTCGAAACTATGGGTACGTACAGTCAGCAACATAAGTCGCTACGCATTTATGAGATTCGATTGTTCTTTACCTGGAACAACTGATGGTTACAGGCAAAGTCGAGGGCAAACGTCAGAGAGGCAGATGTCCCATCATATGGTCGGACCAAATCAGCTCGGCTCTTAACATTAAACTTCACGCTGAGCTCCACCATGCCAAAGATAGGAAAAGGTGGCGCAGCATAGTCGGATTAATTCATGTTCAAGTGATCACGATCCTCAGCAATGAGGAAAACGAGCGAGGAAGAGGAGGATCATCCAAAATAATAATAATATCCAATATCTTATATCATCTCTCGACAAAGATGACTCTACTTTATGCATGTTTTATCTGAGCATGGCTATCTACAAACATGCTGGCCCTGTGTCTACACGTAAAAACTTGCTCGAAGAAACGTGTTTACTGTAGGTTGAAACTTTTCGAGAGAATCTTGCTCGAATCGAACATTTTGGTGGCTTTGAGCGTTGAGACTTGCATGGAAAATTTGCCGAGCATTTACGTACGTGTGTACCCAGCATATAGTTAAAATGCTTTTTAAGAAGAGAGATATATTCGCCAAGTTCCAACAATTTTATACACAAGTAATTAGACATATACGTGTTAATTCTGATCACAAACCTTACGATTTAGATAAGTATTGAGGTGGTCAACTTTGCAATCCTAGTGCGGATTAGTGAGCCTTGAATACTTTTGGAATTCTTAAAGGATATCAGGTGTACATGTTTAATTGGTGTTCAAGGCTACAGACGCTGTCACAAATGTCGCAATTTACTGGTTCGGGAGGATATAAATATAAACGCTTTTTTATTGAACTCAAGAGAATAATACTTGTTAACGCATGGTGGAAAATACGCAAATTTTCATAATTATTTATATTCATTCAAATTAATATTAAAATCAATTTCAAATTACAATCAATATCTACTACAAGCGCGCCCACCAATCATTTTTATATACAGACGCGGCGCATCTGTTTGTGTGCAGTTTATGGCTTTTTGCGGTCGTACCTATTGCCAAGAATATTGAATTTGAGGCAATAAATATTAAGAAAAAACAAATAATTTATATAAATTAATAACTTTCGGCAAGCATAGTGTAGGACGCCCTCCAACGAGGTGGAGTGATGACATCCGAAAGGTGGCTGGTAGCGGTTGGAGACGTTGGGCTGAAGATCGAGCCCAGTGGCGAGCCATAGGAGAGGCCTATGTCCAGCAGTGGACACGGATAGGCTGATGATGATGATGATGATGATGATGAATAACTTCAAGAGCCATTGATACGAATAAGAAAATCTTGGTGTGTTTTTCATTTACAGTGAGGATAATTAACTACAAATACGAAAATAACGTCGGTGTTCATTGAGCTAAAACTTCCGACCATTGATATCAGTTCGGTTCGGTGCCAACAGACATCATAAATATCCTTAGCAGTAAACGAAGAGCGTAGAATACGACGAAAATATCCATGAAAAAATATATTTACGATTGAATATTTTTTTACACTGATCATAAGTATTTCAGTACTGTGACGGGTATTGAAAAAAAATATCTCCATATTGGATCAGCTGTAACTGATCTCATAACTCTAACGGTGTGAGAGGTCTCTCATTTGTGAGAGGCCGTCTGGGTAGGTACCACCGTAATGTCTATTCCTCCCACCAAACAGCTTTTAATGCACTGTTGTGTTTCGGATTGAAGGACCTTGAAGAGTAACGACTGGAGATATTGATTATTGTCTCAAGATGGCGAGCGCAATGAAATGCCAAGCATGTTTTGTAATTTAAGGTGTCGTTTGATTTTACTACTGTTTATGAACCGTCGTATCGCTTACTATCAAGCGAACGGCATGCTCGTCTCACCATTCATGAAAAATAGCTTTTTTTTATCTTAAAAAACTTAGATGGAAATGTGTATAATTAATAAAATAATAATTATATTTCATGAATTTACACCATTCAGCACACTCTGTTTCCTCTGCTTTGCGATCACATATGATATAGACGACTGCGGTGGTTTGGGCATGTCCATCGCATCTAACCCTATGTTTGCCAACTTCTGGCTGAAATGGCCCACAATAAGCGCCCTAGTTAAAGTGATGTAACGATTAAATATGTATGAAAATAGCCTGGGTAGAAAGGATTTGGATTTTTCTATTCATTATCAGCTCGCAGTCAACACATTGTGCCCGATATGCACCTCTGCTTACCCCTTTTGGGAAAAAGGCGCGAGTTTATGTATGTATCTGTAAATTAAATCTTCATGGAAATAATTTTCATCAAATGAAATGAAAAACCGACATTCAAAATCGGTGTTTTGGGAAATGATTGGTTTTCCTGGTAAACGAAAATAAGAGGCTTATGATTTTCAGAATATGTAGTCAAAATAATATTTTTTTTTATATTTTATTCTATGTTTTATAAAGTTTCCAAAGTATCAATCCATACGATTAATCTCACACATGAGTTAACTTGTATTGATACAAATTGTTGGCAATTAAATAAGTAAAATAAAATGTGGAGGAAAATTGCTGAAAATCAATAAAACTACCGTTGGAATGAATCTGGACGGCATGGGATTATTAATACACAAACAACCGACATCTTTGTTGTTGTGTTTCTTTCGTCGAGTGAGGGTGTTGGAGACCTCAGTGATATTTTGAAGATATTGGTATCAATCCAAATATTGACTATCGTAGACATGCATGTGTTAAATTAAGTGCGTGGTGGCCTATTGGTAACGGGCCATATGCGGTTGCCAACATGGTCACGGTGGTCGCGGGTTTCACATCCAAGGCCACACCCCTGACTTTTCGGAGCTATGTGTGATTTGATAGTCAAATCATCATGCACTATAATGGTGAAGGAAAACATTGTGAGGAAACCTATATACCATAGGTATATGGAAGAATTTCTATGGTATGTAAAGTCCTCTAACCCGCACTAGGCCTAGCGTGGTGGACTATATGACCCAACCACTCTCAATGGTACTCTTGATTGTAGATGAGGCTCGTGCTCTGCTGCGGGATGTATTCGGGTTGATACAGTATATTACAGTGTTAAATTATAAATAATAAATAAATAAACACCCCAACAGTCACATACATAGTCCTACCCCACACTAAGATCGAGTCTTGTGCCGTGGGGTATCAGGAACTACGAGAGACTTTTCGGTCTCACAACACCCAGACCCGAGAGAAATATTTGTGGGCCGCACAAACATTTCTCTCATTGCGGGGATCGAACCCGCGGCCTCTCGTTTCACAGGCAGCGCCTAACCGCCTGCGCCACGGAGGCTGTCATTATGTGTGAATAATTGTATTTATGAGCCAAGATAACCATCATAGCCCTGGGGATACCGTATTTTGATTGCACTTATTTCTGTATTTGTATTGCCCTAAAAGAACATTATTGTCATTTTGTTGTCTCAGCTTACATTATTTTACAGAATGAATTATGCAGAATATATCCAGACTGCGATTTAAAGTGAAGCCAGGTGGAAGTTTTGGTGATTTCAGACAGAATGCAACTAAAATTTTTGCAACATTTTCGACGATAATTTTTTGTAATTTTACTTAGCGTCGCAATGTACAACATTTTATTTAAAAAAAAAAAAACGCACTGATACCCGAGGGTTTAATTAATCATCATATCAGCCACAGGAAGTCCACTGCTGAACATAGCCTCCCCCAAGGATCTCCACAATGACCTGTTGGAAGCGGCCTGCATCCAGCTAATATTTTGTGCAAAAATTAGTTATTTACAAATGGACATAGATTTTTAGTTTTTAAAGTATCTTATAAAAAAAACTCAGTTTTGGCGAAATGTTTAGTTGCATTGTACCCGTAGTCACTAAATGGCTACTATGGCCATATAATTTCATTTTCGGCCATATTCTCGATATACACTGTGTATATTTTTGAATTATTTCCATTAGATTCTACACAACCCTAACTTCTAATAGAATTATAAATACCACGAGGCAAGGAAAAATGTTTTTGATAATAATATGATAGGTGAATTTACGAGCGCAAACCGTGTTATGATCTACTTCAATGTAATGTATTATTCAGTGGAAAAATTTTACGTTTGAGGATAGACATCTGCTGAGGGATTACACGTGTTCGATATATTCTAGATTTAAAACCATGGGATAATTCTAGATTTTATATTTCACGAAGTGGTTACTTTGCAATCTAAGGATGCAAGATGGCTATATTTTGCCAGTCGAAAATAAATACACCCAATATTCACATACACAGTACTCACATAAAGTTTGAGTCTTGTGTATGGTATCCGGAACTGGTGGTAGGTCTCTTATATGTGAGAAGCTACCTGCGTGGGAACCACCGCATTTTCTATTTCTCCCGTCAAACAGCAGTTTAAAATGCACTGTTGTGTTTGATGCATGCATGAGGCATGCAAATTGCCTTACGATGTTTCCCTTCACCATTAAAGTACATAACACTTAGAAAAGTCACGGCTATACCCAGGGATTTAAACTCTTGACCACTATTTCACCAGCCGTGTCCAGTCCTTTAACAGCAGTCCACCACTGGTAATAAAATCAGTTGAAATTGCATTGCAGAATGATCTTGAATCAAGCGATATACGATCATTAAATAAACAAGATTTTGGCCCGCGTGGCCAAATATAGCGAAGGACGTTTGGGACACATGCACCGACGCTAAAAGATTAACGCGGTACTTGTGAATGAAAGCGACAGTGAGTTGTTACCAGGCTTTGTAGTTTATTTTATAGGTGGTTTATTGGTAGTAGATCTCCCATATGTGCGAGGCCGCCTGGGTTAAGTACAATATCTATTTCTCCCACCAAACATTAGTGTAAATACACTGTTGTGTTTCGGTTTGAAGGATACTGTAGAAAGAGTGGACTGGACATAGTGAGACAAATTATGTGATAGTAGGGCAAGCGCCGTGGAAAGCCAACCATAGCTTTATAACTCATACTGTTGTTTTGCTGCTGTCCATGAGCGGTCGTATCGCTTACCATCACGCGAATCGCAAGATCGTGGCGCTATTAATCCCTATAAAAAAATATATTTATGAATTGAAATGTGATATCAAAGACCATAATCCAAGTATTCTGACTTACATCAATCCTTTTTTAATAACGTTTCCACTAACGAAGACTTACAAACCACGTACCCGGATTCGCAATATTCCCGACAAGAATCGGCAAGAAGCTCGCAGTGAGAGATAGTTTTTATCCGGGATAAAGTTCCCCGGGATAAATATAATTACGCGCCAACCGTCCAACAATATCTCATAGGAAGTTGAATTACCTACATTGCACAAGAAACTCTCTTATTATATTTGAAAATATTGCTTTGTACGAACACTGGTTTTCTGTTACTTGATTTTTTTGTAGGAGAGATAAAGGAATGAAATTCGATTTGAAATTGTAGTGTTTGTGGTTATTGGTGGTAGGTATCGCATATATTATAGGCTACCTGAACAGGTACTACCGTAATGCTTATTTCTCCCGCCAAACAGAAGTGTAAATGCACTATTGTTACAGTGTGAAGGACATTGTAGCTAGTCAATCACCAAGCACTAAAACGACAAAAGAAAACATTGTGAGGAAACCTGCATACCATAGCGATTAGCGATTTATAATAATTTATGTGATTTGTGTATGTAACCCGCTTTAGGCCAGCTGGTGGACTATAAGATGGCCTAGTAATCAAATATTCTACCACCAAGAAAATAATATCCAATAGTAATTAGACCAGCCAAGAGTTATAAGACCAGTTGACAAAGGCCGGCAGAATTCCTTGTAATTTAAACATCAAACGGAATCAAAGCGTTCCGCCCCTGACTCTGCTCTGGATCCTACTGTCAAATTATACCCCAAAATGTTCCAATTTTATTTGGTTGAATTAGAACTCTTTATTTTAGCTGATAAGTCTTTATAAACTGGGGTTTGATTCATTGACGCTATATGAAATCTGCTGGTATTTTTGTTTTTTTGCCGATTTTGTGGAGAACTACATCTCGCGGCATATTGGGTTCAAACACCTGACTCCAGGTTGACAATCAAAAGAACAATCCAATATCACTTTGCCCCATCCGGGATTCTAACCCTACAATTCAGTGTTGCACTCGTACCGTGGAATTATCAATAACAATAATAAAATACCATTCTACTTAGATCTCCTTAGCAAAAACTTACATCATTAACGCTATTTTTTTCCTCTCAAACTTTTTTTATTGCAATGAATGGCAAGATGGGGCATGACATTCGCCTGATGATAAGCGATACGACCACTCATGGACAGAAGCAAAACCAAACACTACGTATTTACACAGCAATGCTTCTCATTCCACTGCCTCGCCATCCTGAGACATAAGATGTTAAGTTTCATGATGCCCATTGTTACTCTGGCTACAATGTCTTTTAGACCGGAGCACAACTGGTGTTGGGTGAAAGACATAAACATTGCGGTGGTATCTACTCAGGCCTCTCACATATCAGAGACTTACCACCAGTAAACTTAAAAATTACTGTGAAAAGAATTGTGTAAACATGTACATCTTAATAAATGGCCTACCTACCAGTGTACGCGAATGTGTAATACCAATTAATATAATCAAAATTAAAAGAATATTATTTCAGCACTTATAAAGGGAATAATAAGAAATAAATAAATAGCAACCAATCGTCATATATGTAATATAGTCCTGACCCCACACGAAGATCGAGTTTTGTGTCGTGGGTATCAGGAACTACGAGAGACATTTCATCTCACAAACACCCAGACCCGGAAGAAATATTTGTGGGCCGCACAAACATTTCTCTCGGTGCAGCGATCGAACCCGTGGCCTCTCGTTTCAGAAGAGACCTCTAACCGACTGCACCACGGATGTCAAAAATGTAAAATGTGCTTATGTGTGTATGATGTAGCAGTTACACTCGAGTTTCAGCTCGATAGTTATCCAGGGAAAATGAAAAGTTCCCGCGGATAAAAATCATTGTGAGCGAGAAGCGGCCGACAGTAGCTCGTTGCCATAAATTGATCGTGAATAGCCTCCACACGTAGCGCAAAGAAGCGATTGTGCAGGCCGGCATAACGATCGAAACAGGAGGTTTATTAGGTATATTTATGGTGCAAATGTTAAACGGTTTTGGATTGTAGCATTTTTCTTTTTCAATATTTCCGAATAAGAATAATTTTATCATTGTGGTCATAAACGTGCGTTGAACTACACATATTTGACCTATCTGAAAGATTTTCTGTCGTATTTCTTTCAGTGAGTGTGGTTGTTGGAGATCACAGTGATATTTTAAAGATATTGGTAAGAACCCATATAGCGACCACCCTAGATAAATAATCACTTGAATGTGTGTTAAATTAAGTGCTTGGTGGCTTGTTGATAAACGGACTAGACGCGGCTGAAAATATGTTCAAGGTGGTCGCAGGTTATAATCTCAGGGCACACCTCTGACTTTTCGGAGTCATGTATGTATTGATAGTCAATCAACACGCACTATTACAGTAATATACAACATCGTGCGGAAACCTGTATGTAAAGTCCGCGAACCCGCACTAGGCCAGCGTGGTGGAATATATAGCATAACTCACAATCGTATTGTTGGTTATAGAGGAGGCCCGTGTTCTGCAGTGGGACGTATATGAGTAGATAAAGACACAGATAGTATGTTACCGAAATATTTAATACATAAACAGAAGATTTGCGTGTAGATATATGTTCACGTAGGCAGATCACGACCAACTCAATAATAACATAAGTTACGTTTTAACAAGTGTGAAAGGCAATTGAGTTAAATGCGTTCCAAGTGAATTTCAAACTTTTAAAATAGAGTTCATTAGTATAACCGCCTCATTTTAGTGGCAACGTGTAAGGATTGTAAATCATGACAGTTTAAGTTTAATTTGTACGACAAGATTTCAACTTAGTCTGAGTTTTTTATTTTGTGATTTGTCACTTTTTTCCCATGACACAAAATAATGCCCTATACGTCGCCTCCTAGGACATAAATGAATGCGCCAAATTTTTGTTTCCAGTAATGACATTTCTGCCTGCCCCTTAATATATCAGCGTGAACATAACCGAAGATAATAATTGCAATGTGAGATAATATTTGGAGTATTTAGCACGTAAATGTTCTTAAATAAGCGTAGAATGTTGTGGTAAAGTTGTTATTGCAGCGAAATCTGGGCTTCGCTGCGAATATGGTTAACGTTATGTCGGTCTGTGTATATATTATGATAAAAGGCTATCAAAATGTTCAATTTAATAGTTGCTAGTGGAATCATCCGATATAAAATAGTGCCGATTTTGGGAGTATGTATGTTATTTGAAATTATCTTGCACTATATAAATAAATACACCCAACAGCCACATACATATTCCCACACTAAGATCGAGTCTTGTATAGTGGGTATCAGAAACTACTAGAGACTTTTCGGTCTCACAAACACTATACTTGGTATAGTTATGGCAACTTTATTCAGATATTTGACCGGCTTTAAAACAGGTAATCAATTCGACGGTTTTTTTACTCGCCTTCAGATTATTACGTATTTAAGATTTCTCGGTTAGTCAAGTCAATAAGAAAATTAATCAGTGTGTACTAACACAATGAAATAGATAATCTTTGTTACTTCTTAGTGGCACTTTGAAGTCGGTTTTTTTAATTTTTAATTAAAATTATTTGTTGTAACTTTAAACAGAGTTTCGATGTAAGACTATTGTAATGTGATGACAGGACTTTTCATGTGACTGTTGGGTGTATTTATTTATTTTAATTCTTACTTGTGAATCTATTGCGTTTGTATGTTTCAATAGCTTCAATAATGTTATTATGAATAAACAGAAACATAAATTATGACGATTTGAATGTTTAAAATTTAGTTTGTAAATGTTACAAAAATCGCACGAAAATGCATTGTTTAAAGACTATTTTGTTCTATTTTTATATGTTTATTATAATAAATATATACTTACATTTTACTTATTAATAGAGTAGGTACCTTAATATAAACATAAATTCAATAATACTATCGCCCTGTAGAGATTGTAATGAAAACAATCATTTAAATAATATCCATTGCTCTGCCATCTTTATTTATAATTTAGGTAAAGGAATCGTAGCGCCTTGATAATAACGAGTTTATTCGCTCGCGAATTCTTTTTTTAAAAAGGAATTTATATTTCTTTATTAAATTCGAATTTCGAAAACAAATCGCTGGGCTCAATCCACTCCAGATTGGCACAATGAGCGACATTGGTGACAAAAATGGCGACATTAACTGAATTATTTTAGTTATTTATTTGAATTATTGTTTTCTCCTTCTACGTATAATCACTACACACACAACACTACACAGTGGACAGTTATTTATATATAAGTTCGTGTATGGAGCGAGGGCGGGTACACACGCCCGGCGCGTCTCGGCTATGGCGCCATACTGACGATCCGTGCCTGGCCAAAGCCTGAATAGCCTAGCGAGGTTTTTTATTAGCTAACGATCCTGGGAAGGTTATTTATAATGCCTTGTTTATTTTGATATTTCTATAAACAGGTTTAATTATGGTGGATCTTTTTGGTTCATTGGTTTAGTGACAACGTGTTTAAGCCAAACATGACGTCGCGTCGTTTCATTTCCAGGTCAGTTATTAAATTTGAAAAATCTCATATGAATTGATTAGAACTAAATTTTCTGCCTATTTTCACAATATTCTTGGCTATCCTATTAATGGACGAACATAGTTTTATCAATATTTAATACCTTTGCTTTCTGTAATACTAAATTATGTATAAATCTTTACTTTTCGTCGGATTTATAGAAACTATAAAGATGAGATAGTAAATTATTTTCAGAAATAAATCATTAGATAAAGTTGTAAAGCGCGAAGTATTTCTTGATTTACCTTAAAGGAGAATACAGTTTTGTGAGCTAACTCTTTGTTGTATCATTACAGTACGACAGTACTTTGTTTTGTAAGGCTTGCCTTTGCTTACAATATGGATTATTTTCTCTTGTTATACAAACGAGAATGTCATACTTTATAAGCGAATACGATAAGGTGGCTAAAATATACTATACTGTACTGTATCAGCCCATATCCGTCCTTCTCCAAGGCATAGGCCTCCTCTACAATCGAGAGTACGATTAAGATTGGTTCAGCCATTTAGTCCACCACATATAGTCTCTATGTTATGTAGTGTTCCTCACGACGTTTTCCTTCAGTGTTCAAAATGCACTGCTAATTTAATTTTATTTTTATTGTTTAAGCACAATCAGTGGCAATTACATTAATTTAACAAAACGTAAATACCAATAATAAATTTAATGCATTACCTTTAGTTGCCACTGAATGCAGTGATTATCATATAGGTATAGCAATATAAGATAATCGACATAATTATTGCTTTGGTAAAACTGGTTATTTTTATTGCACTCATAACCGAACGAGGATTCGGCCCGCCTGATGGAACTTTGCAGTGCCATGGGTTCAGTGAAGCCACATCACTGCCTACCGTGAGGAGAGTACTCCCCTTACAAAGTATATAGTATACAGCGTGATATTGACATCTGGTATTAATTTAAATCACATGCTCCTAACCATCCCATGTATCATTGTACCAAGTTTGAACAAAAACTGCCTGATAGTTTTGTCAAAAAACGCGATTTTAGGTTTCAAGGCTATTGATCAACCCCTATAGATACCGAGTCTCTTACAGCTCAGATAAGTTTCCGAACTGAACTGAAGTTCAGCTAAGCGGTGTAAAATAACTCGTATCTATATGGGAAATAGTAAAAACTAAAATCACAATTTTTGACAAAAAAACTTCTCATATTTTTTTCAAATTATGTAAAATGTCACCTGGGAAACATGTGGGTTAAAATAAGTACAATGTGTCAATATCAACCTGTATATGGATACACGGATTGAACAGGTTGAAAATATACTAATGGTTTTCCATTATAGTACATGGTCGTTATCCGACTTAATACCTACAAATGTCCGACCATTGTAATGATTTAATTTGGACGGACGACCTGGTTAAGGTTACAGGAAATTGCTGGATGCAGGCCGCTTCCAACGGGTCCATGTGATGTGAAGTTCCTTGGGGGAGGTCTAAGTTGGAGAGAGAGAGAGAGAGAGAAATTGATCTTTATATAGGTTATACTTCTATTATTATTAATGCATTATGATCACAATGTGGTAGTAAAAAATACGATGAGTTTTATATATTAGAATATCCAACCAAGATAGTACATTTATATTTAAGTACTGTACATATGTATCATTTATTTTTAATAATCATGTAAATATAAACGAAGAATATTTGTGGCTACCAAATAATTTTATTACGAAGCATAAAACGATGAATAACGTTAGTAATGAAGAAGCCAATTGTGTTTACTTTGAAGAGATGCCTTTTAATATATCAGATTGTTTATAATTTTCCGCCCAAGCTTAGAGGAAATTGGGCGGAAAATATATTTTCTTTTTTGTTATTAAACCGCTTCAGTGACAGCGGGTATGGATTGTAAGTTGCGAGGTTATGGGTTCAGTTCCTAGATTATGTCATTTTTAAATTTGTTTTTTTACTATCTCATTTAGTTTGTATGAAATTATGATATTTCGATGTACAGTACATTACAGTAATCAAATAATTTTAACTAATCGTGGCTATCTTGTTTTAAATTTAAAACCGACTACTCATAAACAGTAGGAAAACCAAAAAATCACGCTGAATTATAAAAGCAAAATCCCACAGCGAAACGCCATTCTGAGACATAAAATGTTAAGTATTAATATGTTCGGTTATTACTTTAGCTGCAATGTCTTTCGAACAGGAACACAACAGTATATTTACACTGCTGTTTGTCCTGACTCCGTATAAATGGTCTTATATCGTAGGTATGAGAAATAACAGATACCTTTCGCAATCCCAAACATATTTTTTGTACATAAAGACGCGAAACGAATATTAGTGGACCCGAAAAAAAAATCTGTCTCATAATTGAAAAATACTTTCGTTTCATCCCTTTCTTTGCGAGCTTTGTTAAAGGAACTTAGCGGATATTAAAGAGCTTTGACTTTGAAGGGATGGAAAGAAGCCCATCTGTTAATCCCGTTTGTTTATCCTGACGACTCTCATTTGAATGTGATTTTATTCACAGCTTCATTGTTCAAGAGCACATATTTATTTTTATTTGTTGCCACAAAACCAACTCACAAGTAACAATTGTTCAAGAGAACACATACTTTTGTTTTATTTGTTGCCATAAAACCAACTCACAATAACAAAAGTTGTGTTGTTAAAACAACTTTTACGGTGGTAGGTCTCTCATATGTGAGGATGCCTTGGTAAGTACCACCGCAATGTCTATTATTCCTGCAAAATAGCAGTGTAAATATACTGTTGTGTTTTGGTTAGAAGGACATATATGTAGCCAGAGTAACTACTCGACAACATATAATGGTTTCTTAGACTCGCGAAAGTTTATACACTGAAAAACAAATTACTTATTTTATCGCAGATATGGTACAAAGTCCTTCAAACGAAACGCAACAGTGCATTAACACTGTTATGCGGCGGGAGAAATAGGCACTGCGATGGTAACTACCCAGATGCCCCTCACATATGAGACTATACCACCAGTAAACATATCTTCACTCTATTTATCTCTTTACCCCTCTTTCCTCTTTCTTCAGCCATAGAAAGTTCACTGCTGAACATATTAAGCATCTTTACTGTCCATAAATCTTAAAAATACCTGGCGAATTGTAGTTTAGTTTCCAGTCATCGAAGATTGATGATTTAAGTACAGAATTAGAATAGGGATATTAAGGATTCTTTCTTACCTGGTCTTCCAGTTCATCTGACTATTGAAATATGTCTTCAAGTAAAAATTATTTATGCAACGGGTACTTACCTGAAACAAATAATATTACTATTAGTTATTTGAATTTCAACAACAAACGGTTCAATTTTCCTGTGTATAGAATTTAGTGCGACTAGTAAAGCAGCCCATTCTAGCATAACGATAGTGCTGGCTGAATGAATACAGAACATAATTGTCAACGGCTGATGTGAAGGATGGCCGAGTCGGGAGATTAATACGTTGTGATTGTTCAAGTGTAAATATTGTACACATTTAAATGAGCTAGTTGTATGTTCTAGAGGGCTTTGTAATTAATATACATGATGTTGGAAAAGAATAGAGAAAATATTATGACCATACAACAGTCGTATTATTTGGCGTCTTAAAATTTATAAACACCAGAAGGTGAATGTATGATAAGTGGATGGTTAATTTCGATGTGGGTTAAAGACAAGCTAGTATCCATAAGAGACTCACGGAATTTCGGTGCTTAGTTTATTTTTTTTACGTACCGTTGATCCTTTCCGGTAGGAGTTCCCTTAAAACCATTGATTTAAAAACTTACGGTCATATTGACCGTGAAAATAGCGCTAAAATAACTATTAAATTAACTTAAACCTGTAGATTTAATTTAAACGGTGATAGAAAAGTATTATAGGTCTACCAGAATCTCATGGCATAAATTTTTATATGGCAATACCATCGGTCAACAGCTGATTCAAATCTTGAGTTATGTCATTCGATGTGAATATTTTAAGATTTCTGTACTTCCTTAGGGAAAACATACAAATTAGTTCTACGATCACAAGTGCGACACGTCGTTTACAAGGTTTATCGCCAGATCCGTGAATAATTTGGTCAAATTTAAACAAAATCGTTGATTTTAAAATCGACGTCGTTTCATCAAGTAAGTTGGAGTGAATAGTTTTGATACTTCATTTTTTTTGGTTAGTGTTAAATATGTGCATGTGTTTTATCGTATATATTTTGATATCATTTTTTTGAAACTAAACAGTAATGTATTAAATACCTATTTACAAGAGTTTCCAGAGATTTTAGATAAGGAACGGTTTATTATTATTCTTTTATCTTCATCGTCTTCATTAGAAGATGTATAGGAAGAGTATTTAGATGTAAGCTCTGACTAAAGTGTTAATGAAATAAAGAAGACTGAAAATAAAATTATACGTTCTTATTATATTTCATCTTTCGTATAACATTTATCGAATCTAATAATTATTTAAATAAAACCGACTCATAATCAAACTACTTGCAATTTGGAAATTGAAAATTGTTTGATTAAGTGAGAACTAATAAGTAGAGAGAATTAAAACGAAACTGGTGGCTCGGTACCACCGTTTTATCTACCTTTTGAAAGTACCAGCGCTCCCTCTATATTATAAATACTCGTAAGGTACGTTTGTATATTATAACTAGCGGCCCGACCCAGCTTCGCCTGGGTGCATATATTTCTTGATTCCACTCCACACCAAATACATGTTGTTTTTCGTATAAACTCTTGTATATCTAAACTTGACGTAGCTATCCTACTGTCCGGCACAATCCCGTCCCATCCGCCTGTTCAGTCTCTTCCCAGTCCGTCTCATCCCTCCTCTTTATTTTCCATCCCGTTTTATAACGTGCATTACATTTCGTCCTAACAAATCTGTCATCTATCCCAGCCCTCTCCCGTACCTTCCATTCTATTTTACTTTATGTCCCTTCTCTCCATATACATCCATATACATATAAAGATTGCCTTATGAATTTTTGACATTAAAAACTTTTGCGTTTTTTATTGTCCATCCAATATTCCTTCCCTTACTTCAGCACCAAAATGCTGTTTTTTCCAAAAAATATTGCACGCCATTACTTTTTGTTAGTAATAAAGAGTTGAAATATAAAATTTCATAGACATAACTTAAGTGGTTTCGATTTTCTTAGACATAACATTTCAACCCTTTTTTACCCCCTTTAGGTATAATATAACCTATCTCACTCCGATACGATGTACATTTATATCAGTGAATTATAATGAAGGAAAGGCCACTGTAAAAATTCGTGATAAAAATGGCATTCAATCTTGAAAAGGTTAAGTATACTTCTTATGCTGCATTTACACGCTTGGCCAACCTCAGCCAGCCTCGACCAACGGCAGCGTGTAAACGGAGTGTTTGGCTCGGCTGGCATTATGTTTTTCATAGTTAATAGCTTGGAGTTGGTAGACGTTGACCCCAGCCTCAGCCAACATGTAAATCCACCATTACGTGTGAACATTATTTATTTCACTGTCCTATATTAATGTAGCTAGATATATTCTCCTTAGTTTATACAAAATAAATTTCTGAACGCATGCATAAACAATTAAAATCAATTAAAATGTCAATCCATTTTCACTACTGTCAATATTTTACTTCTTTAAAATCTAAAATACGCCATTAATCGAATATTGTGGATATATGTTTTCGATTCGAAACCTTATTTAAATACGTTCTTTAATTTGAGGGCAGACTTTACCATATCGACAGGGTGAAAATTAAATGTTTGACAGTTACAAACCCATGAACATATTGTATGGGAAAATCACACACATTGTTTTGATAGATATGATTGAATTTGAATTTTGTATAGCGGTAATAAAGTGCAAATTGACTCTTTGACGTTACGAACATACCTACATTGTTTAAACAACATTGAGTGCTTGTAATTTAATTTGAACTTTATACAATAGCAATAAAGCTCAAATTGACTCAACGTTTTAGTTAGAAAACGTTTGTATGGGGTAAAGAAAAGGGCTGTTTTTAGGGCTTTTCTGGCAATTATTCGAAATTTTCTTGCCGTAAAAACCATCCTTGGACTTCTACAACATTTTAAAAAAGAATTGGCCAAATTGGTCTAGGCGTTGTTGAGTTATGCGCTTACCAACACATTTTGCGATTCATTTTTATATTATAGATTTAAAACTGAAAAAATCTTATTTGCCTATTTTAATTGGCTATTAATCTAAAAGTATAATTTTGACGTAATTTTAATGTTTAAATAACCTATATCTTTCTTAACTTAAAACATTATATACTTTATTTACAAAGTTGTACTAAAAAAATAATGTCAATTTGAAATAATAATTATTTACAATTACTGAAAGTATCAAAATATGTTCATCCAATTACCCAGTGTTGCAATGCGTAAATTCAAATTTCCCAAAATGCCATGAGATTCTGGTAGACCTTTACCTTCATTTTTATATAACTTTCTGTCATAATATGCTTCACGTCAATCTGGTGTGTCATAGTCACAGTCACAGTGATACCACCATTTAAAATCCTGTCCATTCAACAACATTCGACAATATCTTCACTCTACCAGTTTACAATGTCATAACAAATTATGAATGAACTGCTTTGATTTAAACCACTTGTAACTTTTGTAATAATCACAATATTGTTAACTGGTTTTAAAAAGAGAACACTACAGTTCCTTGCCCGTTCTGTTATAGTGAAAACCGCTTTCCGAATCGGGGGGTAGATACAAAAGGAATGAATCTAAATGATGTAGAAAATTTTAATGGATTCGATAAATTATTATCGTTTCATTTTCATTTAATAGAAATAAGGGTGGTACCTATCCAGGTAGCCTCTCACATATGAGAGAACTACCACCAGTAAAGTAGTAGTAGAGTGTTTTTAGTTACATTGAAGAAGTTATCTTGATACATCTTGCAGTATTTATAAACCAGCATGCCAAAATATTTCTAATGATAGCATAGTATATATATATATATATATATATATATATACCTTCTGAATTTATCTCTGCACCACCTGAAGGTTGGCTGTTAGAAAATGCCTTTGGCATTAAGCCCCGCCTGTATACTATTTGTATATGAAGTATGAAATAAATAAATAAATAAATAGTAGGGTTCAAAATCGAATATCCGGCGACGTCAGATTTTCATTTTCATTTCATTACAAATGCATGTCTTTTAATAAAAAAAAAAACAGTACATTCACTAAATTGGAGTTAGCAGCAGTCCACGCTTACGTACTGAAGTATATTAATAATGAAATATTAAAGCCGTCTGCGAGAGATGGACGTGACATCTGTCTCAGACGTACTCCATTTAAACTAATATTTTTATACAAGCTGGCTGTTTCTAATTAATTGTTTTGCGGGTTCAGAGACTCGACAGAGTTCTGTAAGAGACTCACCGAGCTTCAGTTTTCAGATGCGTGAGTTCCAGTAATGTTTCAGACGGTAAAGTATCTGATAGTTTTCAACTTAATGGTTTTACTTCATCAGCCATACAACCTCCGTGGCACAGTTGGGTACATGCCGCATGTGAAAGGTCGCGGGTTCGATCGAATATTTTTTTCTGGTCTGGGTGTTTATGAGGCCAAAAAGTCTCTCGTAGTTCCTGATACCCGCGACAAAAGATTCAAATTCAGTTTGGGATCAGGACTATGGGACTGTTGGATATTTTTTTTATTTATTTATCTATCCGTCTTGTATGTATCATCCAACATCCATCCTAGAGACGATTTAATACTATACATACATACATAAAATCATCCGGTTTTTTCTAGGAGAGGTAGAAGGCAGAGGTGCAATCAGCACACCTGAATGTCGCCTTGAATATTTTGTCGTAAGATGGAGTGGGGGGTGATCCTATCGGGTATAAATTCCTGACTTCGGGATGATAATAAATATAAAAATCTGATATCACTTTGCCCGACATCAGCAAATCAGACAAGATCAAGATCAAGACAGCAAATCTTTTGTAGAATAGGAGACAATAGATTTGCTATCATACCGTTTTACAACTGCGCCACCAAGGCAGATTTTTATATTGACAAAGCACTTGATTGTAAGTGCAAGTAATACAGTCTATCGTCGAGGGGTAACCAGCTAGCCGAAACAATTATGCCGGCCTATATATTCGACACGAGATATAGAGGAAAAGCTACACCCTAAAACTTTCATGTGTTCTAAGGTAATTTCAAAATGGTAGTCGCTATAAATCAATAATCTCGATCGAATATAAATCTTGACACCCGCCAGCTCTAAACTATAAGATACTGCATACAATACATATTGAAAAGTACATAACAATACTACTTATATAAATTAAAACAGTAGAAACAACATCCCATGGTTTTTTCCACTGCCTTAGAGCCATAAAATTCGTTTGTATTGTCAATAAAACTATGATTTTCTTTGTCTTTTTCAGTGTTCAATAAAGAATAAAATAAATAAACAATACTCCATATAAATAAAGCCCATCTGTTTAGTATTCCTCGAGCTGTCTCCAATCTAGACTAAAACTCAGTCCATTAGGGTTCGCTGCATTATTAACAGGTCGAAATTGAGTCTGATCCCGCGACACCGCTTCACCCTACCTCTGTAATCCTTAGCTTGCTCTGCTTGACGTCTTTTTGCTTTAATAATTTCGTAATGGATAACTGAAACTTATACTAGCGGATCTCTCGTATGTGAGTGGCCACCTTGACAAGTATTATATACAACAGCAAAGTCTATTTCACTGTCAGACTGGATGAGCAATCCACCGCGCTTACCATCCTGAGACATAAGAAGTTAAATTTCAATATGTTCAGTAGTTACTCTCTTTACAATGTTCTTCAAATCGGAACACAACAGTGCGTTTACACTGCTGTTTGGCGGGATAAATATACGTTGCGTATATATGTGGAACCTACCTAGACGACCTATCACTTATGAGAGACCTACCACCAGTTAAATACGACTCGTCTCTGAACGAACACGACTATAAAGCTATCACTATATAGTATATAATATATAATTTACAATACACATACAAATACGGCGAATTGCTACAAGTATTCAGAAATAACGACTGTCTTGGTGACGTAGTTGTATTACGGTACGGTTACAAAACTGAGGTCTCAGTTTCGAATCCCAGGTCGGGCAAAGTGATATTGGATTTTTCTATTCATTAATTATCAGGCCAGAGTTAGGAATTTGTGCCCGATATGGTGATAGGCTCGCCACCTATCACACCGTGGGACGGAATATACAAGGCGAAATGTGGGTGCCCTGGCATCTCTGCCTACCCCTTCTGGGAAAAAGGCGTGAGTTTATGTATGTATGTATTCAGAAATAAATGTCAAAGCGGTAACAAGGATCACGGTATTAATTCGAGCTAATTTCTGGAATCTACTGGCCCAGGTCATCTATTATTAAATTCCCGGGAAATGTACTGACGAGAAACGGGATAAAAATGGATAGATCTAGAATGCTAGTATTCAATACTTATTTATTTCTATAATATCTTTATGTTGTTCTTAGTATATCACGTCTGCTGTTTGAAAACTGTTACTGTTGGTAGGTCTCTCAAGTGAGAGTCCACCTCGTTAGCTATTACCGCAATGTCTGCTTCTCCCGCCAAACAGCAGTGTAAATGCACTGCTGTTGCACTAGCTATAAAGTGATCGGTTGCTCGTTTGCTGAACCTAATGTATAAAAGAAATCTTAAAATCGTTTTGTCTACATGATTTATAAGTGCTTATGACAGTCACTGCCAAAAAATCCCATTAAATCTTTATGCCTCCATTAATTATTTAATTTTATTCATAGCTTTCAAGTTATTAAAGAAACTAGTTTCTCAACACAATATCTTTATTTAATTTATCTCGTGCCATATTTTTGGGTGTTACAGCAGACTATTTTGAGAATTATAGTAAATATTTCTAGGGATTAATGTACACTTGTTTAGATTAGCGAAACGCTTAATAAATTAAACATCGTCATTAATTTTATGGAGCATTAGCAAATTAGATAATTATAAGTTTCAAACGTTTAACATTTTAAGTTATTTTTCATACAAGCGAGGGTAGAAGAGCCAACGATCATGACTACGCTTCTGTAACAGCCAGTATACGTCCCATTGCAAAGCACGACCTCCGTTAAAGTAGAGACTACAAATGAGGGTGGTTAAGCCATATAGTCCACCACGCTGGCCTAACGCGTGTTGGCGGACTTCATGTAACACATAAATTCTTACAATTCGTAAATGGTATTAAGTTTTTCTCAAGATGTGTTCCATCACCGTTGAAGCGCCTGGTGATTGCTGTATCAGCTTATAAACGTCCTACTGCATGGCATGGCCTTTTCTATAATCGAGAGTACGATTGAGAAGGGTTAGGCCATATAGTCCACCACGCGTTCAATTGCGGTTTGGCTATGACCTAGTGATTAAATATCAATAGACCTAGTGATTGAAGTGCGTGGTGGCCTGTTGGTAAACGGACTAGACGCGACTGCCAACATGTTCACGGTGGTCGTGGGTTCGAATCCCAGGGCACACCTCTGACTTTTCGGAGTCATGTGTGTATTGATAGTCAATCGCCACGCACTAAAACGGTGAAGGAAAACATCGTGAGGAAACCTGCATACCATAGCGATTTCTAAAATTTCTATGGTATGTAAGTCCGCCAACCCGCACTAGGCCAGCGTGGTGGACTATATGGCCTAACCACTCTCAATCGTACTCTCGATTGTAGAGGAGGCCCGTGCCCTGCAGTGGGACGTATATGGGCTGATACAGACAGACCTAGTGATTGACTATCAATAAACACAGAAGTCTGTCGTCACTACCCTTAAACAGGATGAAACCCAAAGGAATTATAAATATATGTGTTTTGCCAATCCTTATATCCTTAGCGTATATGTTCTGGTATCCTTGAGTTTCTTTATTCGAAAATAACATGGAAGAAAGTTAATCCTACAAGCTTTTTATGAGAGAAAGAAAATACCGTAGTAAGCGTACTGTAGAATACTAACTAGATAGTGTTGGAATTTTCGTTTACGATATGCAACGATAATGAAATTGAGGAACCGATAATAAAATCTAAACAATACCCTGTTTGATCAAAACCGACACGAGAAGGGGGCTTCAATGCATTTAATATTAAGCTGCTAGATAGACTGCCAAGAAATTATTATGTGTCGCTAGTTGTTGTAATTATGACGGCTTACTGAAAATTAGAAGCACATGACATTAATTGCGATTCATAAGAATTTCTATGGTGTGTTAGTCCACCAACCCACATTAGGCCAGCGTGGTGGACTACGAGTATGTATATGACTCTCACTCTCTCAATCGTACTCTCGATTATAGAGGAGGTCAGTGCCAGGGCGCGGACCTCCTCTATATACATCCCACATGTATATACATCTCCATATACATCCCACTGCAGGCAGTGGGATGTATATGGGCTGCTAAGAATAACAGCCTTCATGGTATGGTTGGTGGGGAATCGCGTGTATAACGGAAGGCCGTGGATGGATTTAATTTTTTTAAGTTTAAAGATACCGTTATTTGTAATTTGCCAACATTATAGTATAAAGGCTGAAATATATATATGCAATTAAAGCAATTATCAAAAGTATTTCCCCTGGTAGTCAGACACTTTTGATAGTTATTTTATCTTGCCAGACACATTGAAGCAGATAATTTCCAAAGCCACAACAATCGAAACTTCATAATAGCTGATCGGGTGATGACTGATGCCTGTTTGAAAGGCATACGCAGACAAACTTTCAGACTTAATATAATTACGAAAGTCTGGCCACGGGTTCTTGCTCTAGTAGATATTTGTCTCAAGTTTGGGTGTAAGGTGGCAGACTAAAAGTCTCTTATATTTCCTAATTCTCGTATTACAGTAGAGTCAGGACTTAGTGTGCCAGTTGGATGATTTATTATTTGACACAACACATTTTCATAGGTAGTCAATGGTCTTCTATTATTTGCTATGTGAAGTCAGCCTGCGTGATAGGCTATGGCTGACTCCACTCAATCGACCTCGGTTGTAGAGGAATCCCTTGCTCCTTAGAGATCGAGTATGGACAGACAAGTTATTGTACCAACAATAAATTTTGCTATAAAAATAACCACTGACCATTCAAATTTAATCCATCTGCAATGTCAATGACAGTTGGAATGAGCCGAAATCGATTCGCGTCATTAAGGAGTGAAGAGCGCCGCTTCATGTGCAATGATTAATGATTTACTAATTGAATGGGGTTACATCATCGGTTTTTGGAAACAATATGACAAATGGATTCCTAGATTAATTTACAGCGGGTATTTTAGTATTCAGAAGGCATATCATTTACATATGTGTCGGATCTCTGCTTGTTTTTATGTGATTTCTGTAGTTCTCTATGGAAACCCTCGGAAGTCTTTATTCAGGAGTGGAAGAGCAAGTAGCAGAAGAGATAAATAAATATAGGCCTGACCCACATTAAGATCAATTAATTCTTGTGTCGTGGATATGAGAAAGAAACAGCAAAAAGGTGGAAGAAGAGATTATGTTTGTCTTTTAAAGCGTGATATATTAAAGTTTGTCGCAAAATTGCAGCTCTGTTCATACAATAAATTTTAAAGTAATCACACTTGTAATTTTCTCGTCAACTAAAATCACTGTTTGCATGGCTACCGTAAAAATTAAATCAACTTTTTCATTATATATTTCCATTTCAGTTGATTTCGTTCCGTTTTTAATACCTATTGTTATGATTCTAGTTAAAATTTCCCCTACTGTTTCCAAACATCATAATGGATATCCAAAACCTTTTTAAACCTGTTTATGATCCGAAGTAATTTGGGCCAAACATTAACTTTAGAAATTCTCGGGAACTTCTGTTTACGAATCGGCGATGATTGACAGGAAAACATTTTAGCAGAACAAAGATGTGCTGATGGAAGGGCGATATAAGACCTATTTCTGGATGACGAAATAACAAGACTTTTATTAGTTGTAGATGGAAAATGGATGGAGGAAACGTCGTGATATTATGAGAATTTTGGTCGTGATTGGAATCAGAAACATGTATGAATAGCATAAACATTAAGTCTTGATGACGTTCCATACGTCATAGTTCTAGGCTTGATAATGTCATAAGGCAGACTTACGTCATTAAATGGTCTCTAGTTAATAATGCTTTTTTTCTACGGCTGGTGGAAATGTGATTCTAATACATGTCATATATTCTCTACGGCTCAATCAAAGTGCCTTCAATTCAAGAATTGTAAATATGAATTTTTGTTTGTTTGATACGCTGTTACGCTTAGCTCGTGATCAAATCAGGGAAGTTATTTCTTGTATAAAGCATAACGCGTTTTTTTTAGTCACTTTGCTAATGGGGTAATGAGAACTTATGTAGCAGATATGTCTGATTAGGCCGGCATTAATATGCATATTGTATTTTTATATCACACCAAGACTCATTTATTTTTATTTATATAAGCTTTATTGTACACCATAAATAAAACAAAAGGAAACAATTCAAACTAGAGAAAAAAGTACAATTGGCGGTCTTATCGCACAAGGCAATTTCTGACAGACAACCATTTGATGGATATAAGAGAAAAGGACGAAAGTTGGGGCAGCATTAGGTGTACGAATAATACCTGTAGATATTGTAGTAGTGTCTATATTCAACATATATACATAACATACATACAATATATATATGTATATATATATATACAGGGAGCGCAAAAAAATGGCGCACTTGCTCAGTCGGGTACAAGGGCATAATATTAATATCGTAATAAAAAATAATATTTGGAAAATACCTATCCGTTTCGAAGTTATGACCGTTTAAAGTTTTCAGTTTAATTACCACTTTTTCGCATAAAACCAGTTGGAATAGATGAAGAACAAAATTTAAACACATACGTATTTTTCCGTTTCGTCATTAATTGAACGGTTAACGAAATATACCACGAAAACCATTTTTAACAGCATCAAAACTTTCTTAGACATCGCATTAACCGTTGTTTACACATGGGTAAGGTCATGAACTCTTAGCTGTATAATTTATCCTTCTCTAACTTCAAAAAAGGATATTTTTTGTTTCATTTCAAATAAATCAATCAGTTAAACAGGGACGTACTCAGATTTAAGCGTCAATAAATTAACAACATAATAACTTTAGGTGCAGTTGCATCGTGTATGGATTGACTATTATTTTGTTTTTCATTATTTTCCTTAGTGTCACAAATCCAAACTGAAAGACACCAAGAAATCACATTGGTCATCGCTTAAATCATGTAAGATTGCGAATTTAATTCTAATTAGAAAAGTTTTCGTAATACCTACATAACATTTAAATTATCTAAATTATTAATATTCATTGTAAAAATAATCTGATGACACTGATTAATAAAAAATAATATTTTTAAAATGATGGCCCAATTCGGCCCTATTAGTCAAAGGAAGCCGCCGGTCATAGTGTACTTCGTCGGATCCAACGCGGCTCGATTATTCTTCCTTTGAGGTTGCCGCCGCCCTTTGTGAGCGCGAGCCGAAAGGCGGCAATGTCTTTGTCGGTAACTTTTAGCATTTTGCAAAAGAAGACCGACATCTTGAGGTGTGTTCACACTACACACTTGATATAACTTAATTTGATTAAGTACCTATTCCGATATAAAAGTTACGTTAAAAAAAGATCTTATTGGACTGATAGAATGGTCCTTACTTGCTCAAGAGCTTATAATATTATTTAAATATGTCATCAACCGATCCAGTCAGTTACAAATTGCCTATTTAATTTTGCTTATTATTGTATTTAACATTACTTTAATGTGTTTTGAAAATAATGTTACTTTAAAGTAATAAAATTTCTTCTAAATTCTTATACCTAGAGAAATGTCGTCTACCATTACAGCATAGAATTTACATATGAGACTTCTGTGAAATAAAATTAGTGAAATCAATAAACACTAACCACTAATTTACTGCACTGGAGACCCCGTGCCCTGCAGTGGCACGTATATGAGCTGATACAGTACTAATACTAATTGTTCACTTGAATTATTATGAACTCAAATAGGAAAGCTTTGTATCTAATATGAACAGGCCTTTATCTTTCAAAAATCAAAATAATAATTTTTTTTTTATTAGTTGGATTCGGATTGCGATCGCGTGTGCATGTATTAGTCGTGTGCATATTATTGTAAATTCGTTTTCAGTTATTTTGAGTAAATTTTATTAATTTCACTATGCTTTGAACATTACCCAATTTGATAGCTTTTGATGTAACTTGTGTTATGTGAAATGTAAAAGAAAAAGTGATTTGTGCTACCAAACTGTGACAGTGTTTTCGTGCGGGTTTTGGCGGATCCTGCGCTTCCATCCTTGCCTATCAAGGCCATTACGGTTTACATTACAAGGTCAGTTAACTATTTTAGTGGTTATTAATGACAACTAACCAGCCCATATGAGTCACCGACGGCCTCCGTGGAACAGTTGGTAAGAACTGCCTGTGAAATGAGAGACCGCGGGTTCGGTTTCTGCCCCGAGACAAATAATTTCCATGAACCATAATTATTTTTCTAATCCCCGCGACACAAGATTTGTATCTTAGTGTGGGGTTAGTACCCATGTATGTGACTGTTGATAGTATTAATTTAATATCCTTTTTATGTACCCTGAGCGTTATGTACACAATCGCAGGACTTATAAGTAAATAATGAGCTATGCTTATTTATTGTTGAGTGTCTACCGTTCAGTTGTAAGGTTCAATCACTTTAGCGTAATGTGTTAAGGGTTAGCATATGTAAGGTTAGTTTTTTTTTTCTCGGCATCTTTCTTAATATTCGCTAGCGCCATGCAAATCCGTATTAATTAAGATGCCTTCACCATATACTATAATGTATATTAGCAGGTGCGCCGTTTTCTTGTCCACCCTGTATATGTAGGATTTGAATGTTATGAAGAAAGATGAGTAGAATGGAACGTTGACGTATGACTGATATGGAACGTGGTTTGTGTGAAAGAGATGACTAATGAAAGTATTTAAGATGTACGAGGATGAATGATTAAGATGTTGAAGTATGCAAGGACGGAATAGAAGAGAATAGTCTGGAAGACGACGGAAGACGTGAAAGACGGAAGACGTATGAAGTGAAGACGAATTTATTTAAGACGACAATATATTGAAGATTATCCAAAAGATCTTTGTTTGATTTGACCCCTTACGGAACTATTCCCACATATTTTTGGGGGCTCGTCCGGGATAGTTCCGTATTTCGGGTCTAAGAAGAAGCAAGCAGAAGACGAAAGGAAAATACTACGTGAAAAATGGGTGGACGTGGTAAGGAGCGTCAACAAGACGATGAGGATGACGAATATACTACAGCTTCGTCGGGGAGAATTATTCATGATTTATTCCACGCGGAGAGCATTATCCCCAAATTAAATGGCCAGGATAAGATATGTTCTGTGGTCAGATGGGCCCAAGATATTGATGATAATGCTGAAATATTTCAATGGACACCTCTGCAGACTCTAATAGTTGCGAGAAGGGCGTTAACAGGGACAGCCAATTTATGGTTGAGGTCGGAGAAGCCTTTCAAAAGCTGGGAGGAGTTAAAAGCTGCTGTGATCAAAGAATTTCCTGATTCAATTGACGCAAAAACGATACACGAGATGATGGCTGCAAGAAAAAAAAAGGAAAGATGAAAGATGTATAGATTACATGCTAATCATGAAGGAAATGGGAAAAATAGGCAAAATGGCCGATTATGTGGCCATTAAGTATATTATTGACGGCATAGTCGACTCGGAGGTCAATAAAATGGTTTTATACGGCGCAACAACATATTCGGAGTTGAAAGAGAAGATCAAAATTTATGACACCATAAAAGAAAAGATGGCCGAGAATCATTTTCAAACCGATAAGTCCGAGAACAAGAAACGTTACAACAGTAGTAAACTCAAGTTAAGGTGCTATAGTTGTGGAGAATTCAATCATAATTCATTGCAATGTCCAAATAAAGAAAAAGGCCTAAAATGTTTTAAATGCAACGAATATTTCGCCTCATTGCAAAAAAATTAATGACGTAAATGTGCGGTCGAGGACATACGAGAGACCGAGCACATCCGAGCAGAAGAAAACCATGTGTGTCACAGAAAATGATTTGAAATGTGAAGATTACAGTTGTCATGACAACGCAGTTGATGGTTATAAACAACGTGACGATAATGAGAAGTTGGTCAATGGGAAGAATATACACAAAGAAATGTGTTTCAAAAACGCTTGTAAGACGATTTATATTAATAAGTGCGAAGTGACCGCGTTGATAGACTCCGGCAGTGACCTTAACTTAATCAGTGACGAACTTTATGTGAATATCGGGTCTCCGGTGTGTATGAATACTGCAACAAATCTCGTCGGGTTAGGAGGCAGTATAGTGTCGACAAGCAAATTTTATACTAAAGTTTCAATAGATGGACATTATTATAAAGTAACTTTTTATGTTGTGCCTAGATATGCTATGCCATTTAGTGTTATATTAGGCCAAGAATTTCTCAAAGATGTTTTTACTGTTATCTCGAAGGGTTCAATACTGATCGCACCAAATATAGAGAATTGGATGACGAAACTCTCTTGTGTAATTAACTATGAACAGTTTGTTTTAGGTAGAATTCAATATGAACAGATCAAGCGCGAAGTTGTTAGTTGTGTAACGAATTACCAACCGAAGCAAATTAAAGAGTCACCAATCAAGTTACATATTGTGTTAAAAGATGATATACCGGTAGCTCAGAGACCATGAAGAATTTCTCTGGCAGAACAACAAGTTGTTGAGAAGCAGGTAGCTGAGTGGCTTAATGATGGTATAATTCGTGTAAGTTATTCAGAATATTCGTCTCCTTTGGTTTTAATTAAGAATAAAGATGGTGGTACAAGAATCTGTGTAGATTATAGGCCAATCAATAAGAAAATGGTTAAAGATGAGTTTCCTTTGCCTATAGTAGATGATTTAATTGATAAACTCAAGAATGCCGTTGTATTCAGTGTAATAGATTTAAAGAATGCCTTTTTTCATCTTCGTGTTAGTGAAGAAAGTATTAATTAATATACTGCGTTTGTTACACACAATGGCCAGTATGTATTTTTAAGAGCTCCTTTTGGTTTGTCAGTATGTCCAAAGTATTTCATGAGGTTTATAACAACTGTGTTTCAGGAACTTATAACAAAAGGAATATTAATCATATTCATTGATGATCTACTGATACCAGCAGATAATGAAGGCCAAGCTTTGCAACGATTGAAGGAAGTTTTATCTGTTGCATCAGAGTATGGTTTACAGATAAATTGGAAAAAAGCTCAATTATTATGCCGACGAATAGAGTATTTAGGCCATGTTGTGGAAGATGGAAAGGTGCAACCTTCACCTGAGAAAACGAATGCTGTAACCAGGTATCCCGAACCAAAATCGTTAAAGCAACTTCATAGTTTTGTTGGGTTGACTTCGTATTTCAGAAAATATATAAAAGATTTTGCATCAATTGCTAAACCGCTAACCGATTTATTGAGAAAGAATGTTAATTTTGAGTTTAGTGATGTTCATAGACACGCATTTAATACATTGAAGAATGCATTAGCTAGTAGTCCTGTTTTAAGAATTTATGATCCGCAATTGTTAACTGAATTACATACTGATGCCTCAGCCCTAGCATACAGTGCTATATTGCTGCAAAGAGATTGTGCAGGTGAGTTACATCCCGTGCATTACCACAGTAGAAAGACAAGTGAGGCTGAAAGAAAATATAGCAGCTACGAATTGAAAGCGCTAGCAATTATTGAAGGTGTTAAGAAATTTCGACATTATTTGTTTGGTAAACATTTCAAAATTGTAACTGACTGCCAAGCTTTTCAGAAGACTCTAGACAAAAAAGATCTATCAACTAGAGTTGCTAGATGGGTAATGTTGCTAGAAGAATATGATTATGTTATTGAACACCGACCAGGTGGTAAGATGCAACATGTTGACGCTTTGAGTAGGAACCCATTTGTTGGAACGATTGAATTAAGCTTAAATGAGCAGATCAAGTGGGCACAGATGTTGGATGATGGTTTAAAAGCTATTATAGACATTTTAAAATTTCAACCTTATGGAGATTATGTTTATAATGATGGTTTATTGTATAAAGGTGGTGAAAGGAAGTTGGTTATACCTAAGAGTTTAGAATTGGAGTTATTAAGAAGGATTCATCAAAAGGGACATTTTGGAAAGAGAAAAATGAAAAAACTGTTAGAGCAAGATTATTACATTAAAAATGTTGATAAAAAAATTGAATAACTCGTGTTGTCATGCATTCCTTGTTTGTTAGCAACGAAAAAAGAAGGTAAACAGGAAGGATTTTTAAACTGTATTGATAAAGAAAGTATCCCATTGCATACTATTCATTGTGATCACATAGGACCGTTTCTGGAAACGAGGAAATTGTATAATTACATTTTAACGGTTGTGGATGCATTCACAAAGTTTGTGTGGTTATTTCCGGTAAAAGGAACAAGTAGTAAAGAGACCATAGATAAGTTAATGATACATCAACAAGTATTTGGGAATCCCACTCGATTGATTTCTGATCGTGGTACGGCATTTACGAGTAATGAATTTAAAGAGTATTGTGAGCAGGAAGACATCCAACACATAACCATAACAACAGGAGTACCGAGAGGGAATGGTCAGGTAGAGCGAATACACAGAACGATTATAACCGTATTAACGAAGTTGTGTATTGAAGAACCAACTCATTGGTACAAAAAGGTTAGCTGTGTACAAAGAGAACTAAATGGTACCTATCAAAGAAGTATTGATACTACGCCATTTGAGCTTATGTTTGGTACTAAAATGAAAACTAAAGAAGATATTGAAATTTATGAATTACTCGAGAATGAACATAGAAGTACTTTCTTTCAAAACAGAGAAATTTTAAAAATAAAGGCGAAGGAGCAGATAGGAAGAATTCAAGAAGAAAATCGTATGACTTACGACAGGAAAAGAAAGGAAAGCCGCAAATATACTATAGGAGATATTGTAGCTATCAAACGAACACAATTTGGTAGTGGATTAAAGATCAAACCTAAGTATTGGGGCCCATATAGGGTCACGAAGATCAAACGAAACGATCGATATGACGTACAGAAAATTGATAATATGACTGAGGGATCTCGAGTAACATCCTCTTCTGCAGATAATATGAAGCCATGGCCATTGTCTGGTAGGGCAGATGAATTAGGTGAGTAGTGGTTTATTAACTGATGGGGTAGATTAGGGAATATACCTGTCGGTTGGTTGATCCTTGGCCTAATATTTTATTATGTTGCTATTGTTTATATTCTAAGGATGTTAGATGTTAGATTAATAGTTTTATTTGCCGTGTTTTTTTGTGTACCTATTAATTTGTAATTTGGTTTAAGTTGTGTTTAAGATATGATGTGTTTACGGGAAGGTGGTTTCTAATGTTGTATGTTGTAGGAGATGATGGTTATTTTAGTTGTTTGTTATTTTGTGTATTATGTCATAATAATTAAGATCTGACTGAGGGCAGTCAGATGTCAGTATG
This sequence comes from Hyles vespertilio, assembly GCA_009982885.2. Taxonomy (NCBI): domain Eukaryota; kingdom Metazoa; phylum Arthropoda; class Insecta; order Lepidoptera; family Sphingidae; genus Hyles; species Hyles vespertilio. Next base: position 7,076,519 of record CM042823.1, on the reverse strand, counting down.
GCCGAGATATAGGATTTGAATGTTATGAAGAAAGATGAGTAGAATGGAACGTTGACGTATGACTGATATGGAACGTGGTTTGTGTGAAAGAGATGACTAATGAAAGTATTTGAGATGGAAAGAGTACGAGGATGAATGATTAAGATGTTGAAGTATGCAAGGACGGAATATAGAAGAGAACAGTCTGGAAGACGACGGAAGACGTGAAAGACGGAAGACGTATGAAGTGAAGACGAATTTATTTAAGACGACAATATATTGAAGATTATCCAAAAGATCTTTGTTGATTTGACCCCTTACGGAACTATTCCCACATATATATATATACGTGAAGTGCGTGGTGGCCTGTTGGTAAACGGACTAGACGCGACTACCAACATGTTCACGGTGGTTGCGGGTTTGAATCGAATCGGCACACCTCTGACTTTTCGGAGTCATGTGTGTATTGATAGTCAATCACCACGCACTAAAACGGTGCAAGGAAAACATAGTGAGGAAACCTGCATACCATAGCGATTTATAAAATGTCTATGGTATGTAAGTCCGCCAACCCGCACTAGGCCAGCGTGGTGGACTATATGGCCTAACCACTCTCAATCGTACTCTCGGTTGTAGAGGAGGCCCGTGCCCTGCAGTGGGACGTATATGGGCTGATACAGATATATATATATATACAACATAAAGGTCATATAATTAAGTATAAATACACAAAGGAAAAAGTATACAATTGCTAATGTCCTCATTCAGCCAGAGAGTAATGTTCTTTAACCATCCTTTTAAAGATGGGTAGAGATTTGGCCCTTCTTACTGTTACCAGTAAAGCATTCCACAACCGTGCAGCTTGTACTGTGAAAGATTTATCTACAAAGGAAGTGGAATGCACGGGAATTTTCAGTCTTAAGTTGTCCGATGACCTAAGAAACTTTGAATTTGAGTCATGTAGGTATTCAAACCTATTTCTAATATGGGGGTGAGAGTGGATTAACGAGTATTTTAAAAATAAGAGAGAGAATGTGTGTATTCCGACGAAGCCGTATGGGTAGCCACTTGAGCTTTCTGCGAAACTCTGAAACATGATCATATTTGCGTAATCCAAATATAAATCTAATACAGAAATTTTGAAGGCGCTCAAGTTTATTAAGTTGCTCCTCAGTAATATCAAGATAATTGGCATCCGCATAATCAAGGATGGGGAGAAGAAGGGATTGTGCAAGGGAAATTCTCGTAGCAATGGGTAAAAATTTACGTAATCTCCGCAAGGACCCAGCCGAGGCGAATAGTTTCCTACTCAACTCTCGGAGCTGCGGGCCCCAGGTGAAACAATTGTCAAAGTAAATACCTAGATTTTTTACACTGTCACTGTAAGGAATGGTGATCCCATTGCAAATGACAGGTGGTATTAGTGACCAGTTAAGTTTGGAGATCATCCTGGGGCTGCCGACAACAATTACTTGAGTTTTGGTTGGATTTATCATTAGTCCATAATCGTTACTCCAATCACTTATTTGTGTGGATGACTCATGTGTGGAGTAGTGCAGTCACTCTACCGAGCCATAAAAATAAATATTCGTCGCGAGAGTTTCACAAGCCATAACAAATCAATATTACAATATTCCCTGTTTGTCCGTGAGTTACCGCGGACAAACATACAAACACTTAGATCGATGGCTTCCATGCAAACTATCTGCTATGCGGATATTCAGGATAGTGGTCGTATTTTATATGTATTGTAACGGAGCAGAAATATATCATGTACCTAAGCCAAGCTCGCCAGCCGCATCACAATTCTGCCAAGCCTGCCATCTGTGATGCCTAGCCAAGCCAAAGCCGTTACGACAACTCCGTGCCGGAATTGTCAGCCACGCCATCTATGTTAAACTATTAGTATTATCTGCCTACGTGACGTGACGTTCGAATGTCAAACGGGGTGGAAAAAGATTCGGGGCGCTGATGAGAACGCTCTCTTGGGAACGTGATCGAGTGCTAAGACGAAACTCTGTCCGATAGTGCTACAATAATTGAATAAATTGTATTAAGTAATTGATACCTTGCCTTTATATTTTCACTTCTGTTTCAGTATAATGAAATAAAACTATTATTTACGGACTTGGTAAAAAATTTTAATTATATATCTTCCGAATGTGATTTTTCGATTACATCACTGCTTTCTAGGTCTCAGGGTGGACTGAGGTATTATTTTATTAGTCATTCGCTCAGTGACTGTTACAATGTAACTACCCTTATGTTACAATTATTAAATTAAAAATTAAATTTAAAAGTAAATTGGTATTTGCGTTCTGATTGACGCCAAAGGAGTTCACTGTGTCTTGAGGTCTGGCAGTTTGTCTTTTGGGTTTGGATTTCATTAAATGTAGAATTGGATCCCATGCTTATGCAAGCAAAACATCTGGTATATTGATATTTGGATGGTTTAACAGTGCATTTACATTGCTGTTTGGCGGGAGAAATAGACATTACAGTGGTACCTACCCAGACGTCCTCTCACATATGAGAGACCTTCCCCCAGTGTTTCATTCACCTCTAAACTCCCACATTTTTAATTTTGACATATTCCTGTGAGTACCTAACTAAGCAGTTCGTGGTAAATGCGCTTCACGCCCGGAGTGGTAATTCGGGACTCCGGGGATGTTATGCTAATGGCCTTTGAAACTTTGTTGTAAACATCGCCCAACTCGCTACTGTAACTGACGCCCGCTGAATCAAATTACTGGCTTGTAATGCGCTGAAAAGGGGCGTGGATTCAAAGAATTTTAGTAACACAATCTTTAGAAATGGTACGGTCACATTATAGCTACCTTATACTCAATATATTTATTGCACACCACATTTAAAGATGTTATTAGTTTATAGAAGTGTACAATGAGACATGGTAAAATGACTAAAAAAAGCTCATGTGCAGATTAGGAGACAGCCAGAAAAGAAAACTGGCTGATTCCACCCGTCTACTTCCACTCAACAAACTTGCTCATAGTCCAACGACTGATTGCAAATAAATAAATAACAATAAAAAAAAATCTCCAGTCCTTTTTCTTAACTGTTCCACTTTAATCTCAAGAGTCTCAAAACACACCACCATTTCATTTGTTCTAGATTGTATGGGGGCGGTAGTCATCCGTCAATAGGTGAGCGATTTGTCCGTTCGCGATGAAATACGGCCGATGCCAATAAACGATCGAAAAAAATAGATTGAAGTTAATCTGGATTGTTTTCTACTTTTCGATTGGTCTCCTGTCATGTTGCCATAGTTTTTTCACTACTGAGATTGATTATTGACAATATAGTATCAGCAAAAAGATTGAGATGTCAATCTAAAACGGCAAATTTTGGATTGGGATTGTTTATTGGCAGCGGCTGTTAGTTTTGTGTGTTGTTGCTAATGCTTATTTATTTTTTAAAGGATTTCCACCGGTTTCCACTGGCAGGTCTCTCGTATTTCTGATAGACCGCCCGGGTAGGTACCACCGCAATGTCTAATTTCTCCCGTCAGACAGCAGTGTGAATATATTTTTGTATTTCGGTTTGAAGGACATTGTACATTTCGTCGCGAGCGGTCGAAGTGATTAGTCGTGCATTTTTTATATCGTGCAGCTCCGTTATCTCACTTACCGTGTTGCGAAATAGTTGTTTACTCCATTGCACCGGCCAGGCCGTGCGGCCTAGTCGTGTGCGATTTTTGAACCTTATACGCTATGGCTGAAGATTCATTTTCGGATGGCGGTGTACTATCACGTGGACGAATAGATGATATTGAAGATGTTATAATGGATAGTGATGAAGTTGAATTACAAGGTTTGGATGAGGAAGATCTGTGCAGCACGCACACAAAACCACAGAAGAGAGGACGAGAAGAAGAAGAATCGGCTGCATGGGTCGAAGTAAAAAAAAGAAAAGACCGAATGAAAGAAAAAACTAATCAAATAGAGGTTATTGTAACGTCAACAGAAACATTTCCCAAACAATTCGCCCTTGCAAAATTACTTAAAAATCAAAACATTAGTAATATTACGAAATTGAAATACATACATCCTTATAAAATATCGGTAGAATTTTCAAATGAGGAAAGTGCAGATGAGTTCAATTGTCAATATTTTCGCGACCTGGGATGGAGATTCCAGCGTCCATATGAAGTAAATCTGTCATATGGAGTGATAAAAAATATTGAATTAGGTTTGACCGAAAAAGAATTAATGGAATCGATCACGGTAACTGATGGCGAGGTGCTCAATTTAAAACGTCTCAAGCGTAGAACCAACGGCGAAGCAGGGTGGACTGACAGTGAATCGGTGCGTGTGGGATTCATAGGTCCTCATTTGCCCCCCTATTTATATATATTCGAGCTAAAAGTTAATATTGAACCGTATGTATTCCCAGTCACGCAATGTTCGAGATGTTGGAGATTTGGACACCACCACAAGACATGTTCTTCCAAGAGAATATATTGTCCCAAATGCGGAGGAAAACATGAGAATTGCGAAACAACTACTTTCAAATGTATAAACTGTACAAATAGTCATATGGCTTTGAATAAACTATGTCCTGAATATTTAAAAGAAAAGAAAATACGTGAAATTATGTCAGAATTTAATGTGTCCTACAGAAAAGCAAAAACCATGTACGTGCCTCCTGAATATCCACTTCGCAGTGACTCAAAATCAAACACCAACCACACTCCAACCCATACATATACAAATCCGGTAGAATTAAATACTACTGTAATGCAACAAACTCCAACTTATGTTTCTATTGCCTCAACTTCGAAGACTCCATCAAATAACCTCCACGAAGAAAACTCGAAAGATAAAAAAAACAGAAATATTAACAAGAAGAAAAAGACAACTAATATTTAAAGTAGTGAAAAAGATACCAGGACCGAAAATGAGCAGTCCTCAGATTCCGAAAATAATGGCAGACCTAACTTTGGACAGAAGGGTAAGAAGAATAAAAGAACACGTATTGACCTATCATTTACGCAACTACTTCAGCAAATTAAAGATATTATATTTCTAAATAATGAACCTATGAAAGATAAATTTAGAAATGTTGTACTGATGATTCTGGACTGGTTAACTTCTTGTGTTATGAACTATATTCCGAACTTGCCTGTTTTGTTAAATATATTTAAGTACCATTATGGGGAAGATTAACTTTAACATTCTGCAATGGAATTCTCGATCAATAAAATCAAAAATTATAGCTTTGGAACAAATTCTCTTGCAAGAAAAAATAAGTGTAGTAGCACTAAGTGAGACATGGTTAAACCCTGATTTTAATATTAACTTAAAGGATTACAATGTTTTTCGTCGTGACCGAATTGATTCTTACGGGGGGGTCGCTGTATTGATACACAAGTCTTTTAATGCGCAATCATTGCCTTTACCCAACATAAATATGGGTATTGAAGTTCTGATTATGAAAATATTAAATTACGAGCCAGTTGAATATATCGTCTCTGTGTATTGTCCGCCGAATATTAACACTACTGCTGCAGACTGGGATAGTATTTTTTCCATAGCTAACCGCTAAACTGTAATAGTTGGTGACTTTAATGGCCATCATACGAATTGGTCTAACAGAACAGATTCCAGGGGTACACAAATTTTTGATTCTTTGGTCGATCATAATTTTATAAGCTTAAACGATGGTTCACCGACTCGAATCAAATTAGTTAGTAATAACTTGCAACAGTCTTCGCCAGACGTTACATTTGTATCTGCTGATTTGGCCTTAGTATTTGACTGGAAGACTTTAAATGAATGTTTAGGCAGTGACCATCTCATGATTAAAATTAGCAGTTCCCATAATCATATTCCTTCTTACAAAATAAATTATAATTTTAAAAAAGCTGATTGGGCAAAATATAGATTAATAGTATTTGATAAAATGGCTACCCTAGTTTTACCTTCCGATCCTCAAAAAGCCTACGACACTTTTATTAATATTTTAAATGAAGCTGCACATACTTGTATACCCTATATTAAAACATGTCAGAACCCTAATATTAAATTTGTCCCAAAACCTTATTGGACTCCTGTTTTGTCAAAAATAATTGCTGAGAGGCGGTTAGCGTTGGCTTGTTTTAGAAGGAATCCTACCCCAGGTAATTTACATATTTTGCAACAAAAACAAAAGAGTCTCAAAAAATGATAAGAAATGCTAAAAGTAAAAATTGGCAGCAATTTTGTTCTTCCTTGAATGAAAGTTCATCGGTGAGCGATATGTGGCGGCGTATGCGTTGGCTTAAAGGTAAAAAATATTCGAAGCCTTGTATAGATAGGGTAAAAGCTGAAATGTTATTGAATAATCTTACGCCTGACTTTGCGGAACCTCCTCAACCCACTTTTATATCTGTTAATCCAAGTCTAGGCATAAAATCTCCAGACAAGAATTTGATAAGGCTTTAAAATCTAAAGACACATCTCCAGGATGTGATTTAATATCATATTCAATGATACTTAATCTTCCCGACGTGGCTAAAAATGTTCTGGTAAATTTGTATAACATGTTTTTATTTCTAGGCTTCGTTCCTACTCAATGGAGATATGTGAGAATTATACCTATCCCTAAAACAAACCATGATAATTGTTCTGATATCAAATTCCGCCCTATTTCCCTCATGTCTTGCCTATGTAAAATCTTTCACTCCATTATTAATATAAGATTAGAATGGTATCTTGAAAGTAATAAATTATTTAGCCCGGAGACAAAAGGTTTTCGGAAAGGTAAGTCGTGTTTAGATTGCCTTACTGAGTTAGTTACAAATATTCAACTTGGTTTTTCGTGTAATCAATTGACTGTTGGGTGTTTCCTAGATATAGACAATGCATACAACAATGTTGATATCTGTAGCCTGTTACTTAAACTCGACCAGTTAAACGTAGGATCGGTATATTGTAGATACTTCTGGGAATTCCTTAAGCATAGAACACTTATATTAGAATACAACGAATACAAATTTATAAGAAATACGGGACAAGGCATTGCGCAGGGCGATCCTATATCACCTTTGTTGTTTAATGTAGCGACAATAGAAATTTGTAAAATTGTAACAACTTTATGTAAAATAGGTGTTTCACAGTATGCTGATGATTTTGTGCTTTATTATTCCTCCAATAACTTAGGCGAAGCTAAAATACAAATTCAAAATGCCCTTAATGTAATAAATAATTTGTTTCATAATATTAATTTAGATATATCACCAATAAAAAGCAAAGTGTGTATTTTTACGAAAGGAAATCAAAGAAAATATATTAATCTTAATATTAATAGTACAGATATTGAAGTTGTCGATACTGTGAAATACCTAGGAATGTGGCTGGATCGATCTCTCAGGTGGAACAAACATATAGACACAATATCTCAAAAAGTTTTAAAATTTCTTAACATTTTTAAAGTCCTTGCCGACTTCCCCAACCCGACCGGTTGGGGAATTCACCCTAAGCACTTGCGTAGATTATACATATCTATATTAAGAAGTAGAATTGACTATGCCTCCTATTTATACGATAATAGTTGCAAAACAAATTAGCTAAATTAGATATCATACAAAATCAAGCCATGAGGATCATCGGGGGCTTCGTAAGAACCTCTCCTATACATGTGATGCAAAACGAACTATATCTGTGTCCATTAGAGGTGAGAAGGTATTACCTAGGCGGAAAATTTTGGCTTAAAAGTAGATGCATTTTGAACAACCCTTCAATCAATTTGGTAGAAAAATTAGTTAGTTATATGAATTTCAGATACTGGTATAATAAAAAGAAACCCTGTTTGACATTAATTCACCAGGCTTTTTCCTCTTGCTCCATTGCAATCAATGATAAATTAGAGATGTTTTCGTTAAATACCTGGGTAACAAACATAAACTTGTCGAATTTTATTAATTTGAATATCGAAGGACTAACGAAATCAAAACGTATATACCATCCATTAACAATAAAAAATATTACTATAAATTATTTAAACGAAAAATATTCTTCATTTTACCATTTCTTCACAGACGGTTCTAAAGATATAAATGATGCTGGAGCCGCTTTTCTTGATGTACATTCTAGTTGCTTTGCAAAATTTAAAATTCAATCGAATTTATCTATAATGGAAATAGAGCTGATCGGTATTTCGGAAGCGTTGTCTTACATAAGCTCAACAAACTACCAGAAGGTTGTAGTTTTGACAGACTCTAAAAGCGCTCTTCAACATTTGGCTCGCTGTACCTCGACTTTTCGAGGGTTGCCTGTAGCCTACACGATACTGAAGCTCCTATCTCAGTTATACTCAGCATCCAAAATTATTATTTTGCAATGGATCCCTTCGCATGTCGGTATAAATGGCAACGAATATGCCGACACGTTAGCTAAACAGGCAATTACTGATGGTATTTTGATAAACGTTACTCCTTCGTATTCGAGTCATATTCCGTTACTTAAAAAAGTCGGTTTTACGGGCGAAGATTTTACGTGACAACGTCTTTTTCTCGGTAGAATATTTATTGATATGAATATAATTAAATTGCACAATAGGAACAAGGAATTGAATGAAAATAAGAATTGCACAAATTTTAAGTATAGAAATATATTTTGTTTACTAAAACATTGTACATGTAATGACGAATCTAAGCACTCCATATTTTCACTACAGACACAGCTGACGATACTTTAACCACACGTGTGAACTTGTATTGTGACGCTTTCTTGTTTTTCCAACGCCAAGAACGTTCGAGAAAGACAAAGACAGAGACACAAGCATGCGCCGATTCAATGCGCCTAATTCTCTAGTGCTGCGCGCGCACCGTTACGTTACCGGGCGTTACACTTTTTCATAAGTGACTCCCAGCCGCAACCTAATTTAAGACGTTGTCACGTCAATAAGAAAAATCGTATTTTGCCTGCTCTCGATTGTCGAGCTCGTCAAGACGATTCCTCTGACTCCAAACACGGGGGTTTACTTTAAGAAATGACGGAGTTATGCCTGGACAAATATTTTAGGGGAGAGAGGGAGGAATTTGGGGATTTGGTTGGGGCCAATCTGTAGAGCTCACCGAGCCGGTTCCAAAGATACCAAACTCGGTGGGTCTACGATCTATATTGGCCGAGATAGGATTGGGGGGGGTGAGGTAAATTTTGGGGGGGGGGGGGGGGGTTGTGGGTAAGGGAGGGGGGGGGGGGGAGGAAGGTTTCGTGGGGAGGCTAACTTAAATTAATTTTTGGAGGTAAAATATTTTTTTTTGTGGGGGTAATTTTTTGCGTAATTTGGGATTTCTGGCGGGGTCAATTTGTAGCCCTCACCAAGACGGTTCCGAGGATACCAAACTCGGTGGGTCTACGACCTATGTTGGCCGAGATAGGATTGGGGGGGGTGAGGTAAATTTTCGGGGTGGGGGTAGGGGAGGGGGGGGGGGGGGTAAGTTTCGTGGGGAGGCTAATAGGCACTATTTCGGAATAAGGGTGGGGGAAGGCAGGGGGGGGGGGGGCTATGGGACAATTTTGGAAAAAGTGGGTGAAACTGAAAAATAATTCTCTAGTGCTGCGCGCGCACCGTTACGTTACCGGGCGTTACACTTTTTCATAAGTGACTCCCAGCCGCAACCTAATTTAAGACGTTGTCACGTCAAAATGCCATGACATATGGAAATTATATTTTAATGAAAGATCAAGAGAGAAGGGAATATGGTATCGGACTATCCAACCCCACCTGTTTAATGCTCCTTGGATTGACACCACAACACTAAATAGAAAGGAGATAGTTACAGCTTTGAGACTTAGGTCTGGACACATTCTATGCAACAAATTCGCCTACATGATGCGTAAAAGCTCGACACCAAATTGTCCTACATGTGGTATTGTCGATGATATTTACCATGTGCTGATGGAATGTGGGCAAAATGCAAATATTAGAGCTAATTGTGGACTACATGTTGGACAAGTTGGTGAGTGTAACATTATTTTAGCGAATCCAATGTCAATTCAGGCTAGAAAATTGTTTAAGCTTGTCGATAGAAAATAGCTTTTATTTTTCTTGTATCCATTTAGTGTAATTTATATTTTTTGTAATTTGTTGTACCGGGCAACATCATCGCATTAGCGATAAAGCCCTTTTTAAAATGAATAAAAAAAAAGGACATTGTAGCCAGAGTTAAGCTGTTGTTTGGTTTTGCTACTGTCCGTGAGCGGTTGTAACGCTTACCATCAGACAAATGGCATGCTTGTCTCGTCATTTATAGCTATAAACTAGTAGATAGTTTTGAAACGCCCTTTCTTCTCGTAAGGATTGAATTGATGATTAACTATTTAAATGTAACTAACTACTAACAATTTAACTTAAAATATTACTAGATTCCAAATATATCTTAAAATACCCCTGATTTTATACTTAAAGCTCGTACGTCTAGTATTTCCTCGCAAAAATAAAACCAAACGATTTATCAATTTAATTACAATACGAGTAAAACAATGAAATATTTAAACACAACCAGTACTTATTATAATTGAGAATGTAATTACTCGGGGCCGCAACATGTACTGATTTCATAATTAATTCAACAGTTGTCTTAATGGCGCGGCGGTGGAAAGCCTGTGAATCTTGGTACTCGGGTTCGATTCCCAAGTTAAGCAATTCACTTTAAATGAAATTTGGTTTTAGTGATGGTTTCACATGTTTTATCATTCCGAAATATAGATTTTCTATAGATATGACAACCTCCGTGGCGCAGTTGGTTAGACGCCGGCTGTGAAACGAGAGGCCGCGGGTTCGATCCCCGCTCTGAGACAAATATTTGTGTGAACCACAGGTGTTTGTTTCTGGTCTGGGTGTTTGTGTGCCTCTCCAACTAGAAGGTTGGCAGTCAGCTCAGCATACTGTCCTTTGTCTCGTGCGAGGCGAAATAGTTCTGCGGCGCTCGCAATCCCTGTCCACTCTCTGATGTTTCGTAGCCATGACTTTTTCCTCCGACCTACTTTCCTTTTGCCAGCTATTTTTCCCATCATTATAAGTTGAAGGAGCTCGTACTTATCATGTCTAAGCACGTGTCCTAAATATGCGACTTTTCTTTGTTTGATGGTTTTCAAAAGTTTGCGGTTTTGACCAACTCTCGTCGTAGGACTTCTTCATTAGTCACTTTCTGAGTCCAAGATATTAATAGAAGACGCCTATAGGTCCACATCTCAAATGCTTCCAAGCGTTTGCCTAGGTGTTCCTTAATGGTCCATGCCTCACATCCGTAAAGAACTATCGGCCAGATGTAACATTGAAGAAGTCTAGTGCGCAGTGATATCTTAAGATTGCGATTGCAGAGCACCCCTTTTATCTTACTGAACGCACTTCGAGCAACTTCAATGCGAGCTTTAATTTCAGTGTCGCAATCCCACTCGTCTGTAAGCCAGGTACCCAGGTACTTGTATTTCTTAACCCTTTCGAGTCTTTGACCAGATACCGTTATATTTGGCTGTAGACCACAACCTTTTGAGATCACCATTATCTTGGTTTTCTGGACATTCATTCTAAAACCAGCCCTTTCACTACACTCATTTACTCTGTCTACGATCTTCTGTAGCTCCATTTCAGTAGAAGCTATGAGAACTGTATCGTCGGCATACCTCAAGTTGTTGATGAGGCGCCCGTTAACCTTTATGCCACAGTCCAGGTTGTCTAAAGCTTCCGCCATAATAGCTTCCGAGTATACATTAAACAGTGTGGGGGACAGAATACAGCCTTGCCGCACTCCTCTTCTAATCACAACCTCTTTGGATTCCACACCATCAATCGTGACTGTAGCTCTCTGGTTCCAGTACAAGTTTTGTATTATGCGAAAGTCTTTTTCGTCTAATCCTATGTTTCTGAGTAGTTCCATTAAGCGGTCGTGTTGCACTCTGTCGAATGCCTTTTCATAATGTATGAAACAAAGATAGACATCTTGTTGCATATCTCTGCATTTCTGAATTAAATCGTGTACGGAGATCAAAGCTTCTCTTGTGCCTACTCCGGCTCGGAACCCAAACTGGCTGTCGCTGAGATGTTCGTCACATTTGTTTCTTATTCGATCAAGTATTACTGATAGAAAAAGTTTAAGGACTTGACTCATGAGGCTGATCGTACGGAATTCCTCACACTCCTTTGCGGACTTCTTTTTTGGGATTGTAATGAACGTCGACTTAAGCTAATCATCGGGGATGTGGCCGGTATTATATATATCATTAAATAAACTCAACAGTGCATCTAGATGTTTATCCTTAATGAGCTTGAGTATTTCTATGTAAGCGTTGTCTGGTCCAGCAGATTTTCCTGATTTAGCACGGCCTAAAGCTTTTGCCACCTCTTCTTTTAAAAAGTTATATCCGTTATCATCTGTAACTGGTGTTACTACGTTTCTAGAATTGTCTGCAAACAGAAAAGTGATGTATTGCTCCCACATAGATATTTTCTTCGCAATTTCAAGAATCGGTACATTGTTTGCGTCAACTAATGGGTGTAGTGAGACGTTTCGGTTTCCAGTCATGATTTTGATTTCTTTATGTAGGTTAAATGCGTCATGTTTTGCATATAATTCTTCTACATATTCACATCTCTTTTTGAGCCAGGAGTCTCGTGCGAATCGCACTTCCCTTCGTACGTCTCTGTCTAGGCTTTTGTATTTTTCAGTCTGTGTGTTTATAAGTTCTTCTCTCTTCCATGAGCTGGTAAATTTTATCTGTTTTTTTTTTTTTTCTTTTTTTTTTTTTTTTTTTTTTTTTCTCGCGGGGAAAATCCCTTTACGGACCATCCCACCCCCGAAGGGGCGAGGGTGTGTCGGACTCACCGGCGCCTTCCGAGCCCAGCGAGATGTTGTGCCGCCCGTGGATGTGGACGGGCGGCCGCTGGGTCGGGTCCCTACCACAATACGCGCCGAAATACCGACTAAAAACCCCGCGTCGGCCACCATCGGTGCACTTGAGAGACGGCCCCGGGATACCGATGAACGGACGCGCCAAGACCGCCTCTTTGTGCACCGCCGCTTAGCGACGCGGCATGAGACGCTTGTAGCGTCACGTCTCGGGGGCCGCCAAGGTAGGGACGGCGGCCCCGCGTGGCCTCTGCGGCGCCGGGTTAGTTGTTGTCCCGGCGCCTCCAACGTCTCCTGTGGCGACGAGCGGGATCGGTCTGCTCCCGATCCCGCTCAGCGCTCTCCTTCTGCGACATGACACGTTCGCAGAAGGAGAGCATGGCTCGCCACGAACTCCGGCTGCCGACCATGGCGGCGACCACGGCCGGCAGCGAAAGGTCCCTTCCGACGACCGCGATGAGAGCGCTGCGCTCCTCGTCCCAGGCTGGGCACTCCTCTAGCGTATGCTGGGCCGTGTCCTCACGGCAGTTGCCACAATGGTGGCACACGGCGGACTCCTCCGCTCCGGCTATGCGACACAGGTACGCACCGAAGCAGCCGTGCCCGGTGAGCACCTGCGTCAGCCGGTATGTCGGCGCGCCGTGGCGCCTGTCCAGCCACTGCTCGAGGACAGGTCGCACTGCCGCGACGGTCCTCGTACCAGCACTAGGGTTCTCCAGCCTGGAACGCCACTCCTCCACAGCGGACCTGCGGAGGGAGGCCAACAAGGCCTCGACCTCTCGGGGGACCAACCTCTGCCCACGCCCGGACGCCTCCTCTCGCCGGAAGAAAGCCGACGAGAGGGTCCTGGCGTCCAGCACCCAGGGCAGAGTTCCCGCCAATACGCAGGCCGCCTCGTGCGAGACCGTGCGGTAGCCCCTGATTATTCGCTGCGCCACCATGCGCTGCGGACGATGCAGCAGGCGGACGCAACGATCGCCCAGGGACCCGGCCCAAACGGGACACCCGTAGAGGGCCATGGACCGCACGACTCCAGCATAAAGGTTTCGGCAAGGGATGTCAGGACCATCAGTGTTGGGCAACAGGCGCCCCAGTGCGCCCGCCGCCCTCACCAGCTTCGGCGACAACTCCTCAAAGTGCGCGCGGAAATCCCATCGACTGTCGAGGACGAGACCGAGGTATTTCATCCTCGAGCCGACGGGAATCCGCACGCTTTCCACCGTGATGTGGGCCCCCGGCGGTGGCCCACACCGAGGTCCGTGGAAACACACGGCCTCGGTCTTGTTGAGAGCCACCGTGAGGCCCAGTCGCCGAATCCTGCCCACCACCAGTCCAGTACCGAACGAGGCGAGCAGGGCGGACCTCTGGAATGTCCTGGCCGTCGCTGTCACCAGTGTGTCGTCCGCGTAGCAGACGACAGCGACGCCCCGAAGGTTGGTACCACGTAGCACCCAGTCGTAGCCGATGTTCCACAGGAGCGGCCCAAGAACCGAGCCCTGCGGAACACCGCACGTCACTTCCCTGCGGTGCCACCCGTCGGCACCCGGATACACCACGTACCTATCAGACAGGTACGAGTGCACCAGACGCCGAAGGTAGGGCGGAACCTCGTGGTACCGCAGTGCTTCTTCGATGCAGGCCCAGGGCATGGTGTTGAACGCGTTGGCGATGTCGAGAGACACCGCCACCACGACTCTACCCCGGGACACCGCACGCTCCGCTTGTGCCTTTACCCGCAGAATCGCGTGGACCGTCGACCGGCCCCGCCGGAACCCGAACTGGCAGTCCGCCAGATCCGGGCCCGTTCCCTCCAAATGCTCGACGAGGCGCGCGTGGACTACGCGCTCAAAGAGCTTGCACACCTCGTCGAGCAACACGATCGGCCGGTAGGCCGAGGGCGAATCTGCGGGTCGCCCCTCCTTGCGGAGCAGGACAAGCTTGCCCGTCTTCCACCGCGACGGGAAGATGCCCTGCTCAAGGCACGCGGAGAAAAGGCCGCGGAGCCTCGTACCCAGCGACCCGACGGCCAGCACCCAGACACGACCGGGCACTCCGTCGAGACCCGGGGCCGAGTTTTTGCTCCGCAGCCGAAGCACTGCCGCCTCTAGTTCTTGCGGCGAAACCTCCGGGATATCCCTTACCGAAACCAACGACGATGGCGCCGGTGAAATTTTATCTGTCATCCAACCTTGCTTATTACATTTTCTCGGTCGAAGCAATTCGTCATTGATTTTTGTAATTTTAGTTTTCAACGTCTTCCACTTTGATTCCACAGTATCTGGTGATTTTTCTATGTTGACCAATGCCCACTCATTTGCGGACCTCTAGCGCCACTTTATTGTGATTAGCGGACCCCTATAAATAATACAAAAAAAAAAATTGCTCACCTACTTTTATTTGCAAAAAAGTTCGATGGGTATATTTTACTTACATAAATTATTTTTTTAATGCGATGGTTGGACCAAACTCGTAATATTTGGGTCAATGTTGCCGAGGTCTCGGGTTCGAATCTCGGGTTGGGTAAAGTGATATTGGATTTTTCTATTCATTATCAGCCCAGAGTCAGGAATTTGTGCCCGATAGGGCGATAGGCTCGCCACCTATCACATCGTGGGACGAAACATACAAGGCGAAATGTCCTGGCACCTCTGCCTACCCCTTCTGGGAAAAAGGCGTGAGTTTATGTATGTATGTATGTATGTTGCTCAGTTGGAGCCTTAAATCTGCCTGTGCTTGTAGTCTATTTCTGTATTTATTTTTGAGATATACAAGAGTTGAAAAACCTTTTATCTAACTGTTAGACGGTTAGTTAGAGTGATTAGTTAGTCGTGAATATTTTTTAGTCACATTAACGTTTGTCTTGTTGTGGGAATCGAACCCATGGCCTTTTATGTACGTTACTCAACGGCGCGGCGCGCCACTAAAGCTGTCTGTCTAAAATGAATTATTGAAAAATATTACTCATATTGTATTTTCCAAACAAAAGCGTAAAATTTTAAGATGCGGTATAGTTGCGAAGTATTTGGAAATGCAAGAAGTTTTCATACGATGAAACTTGTCCACGACTTAAGAAGTGGAATATTAATGCTTAAACGCTTAATACTTTCAGTGGTATTGTTTTACTTTGTTGCATCTTATTAAGTAAAGTGAATTGAGATAACTAGATTTATTAGTAGAGAGTCAACAAATATGGAAGTGTAAGGCTCTGGGATCGATTCTCGGGCAAGGCAATCGGCTTTGGGTGAGTTTTGTTTGTATTCGTACTCGGAATGGCGATAGATTCGCTATAACATCTTAGGAAGGAACTACGATCAAAATATGTGTGATTCTATTAAAACTTCGAACCTTGGACCTCACGGTGCTCAGTTCGTACGAATACGTACACCAACGAATCCAATTATTAACACATTTATTAAAAATATAAAACAGAAGAAACAACGAAACTGCCATAAAAAACTTTAATCAACTTAAAACTCGACGAAAGTTACCCAACTGTACCAAACTTAGGGTATTATGTGCAGCTGACGTCACAGCGATAAGTAGAGATAAAATCACCTCGACACCTTTATTAGATTTAAGTGAAAGTGACGAAATTCGCATGCAAGCGAAAAACCGGCGGAATAACGCAGAGATAATTTTAAAACTATTTATCAAGTAGTTCTTTTCTGAATCATTTAAATAAATAATAAATTAACGCAACAGTCACCTACATAATCCTGACCCCACACTAAGATCGAGTCTTGTGTCGTGGGTATCAGGAACTACGAGAGACTTATTGGTCGCACAAACACCCAGACCCGAAACAAATACCTATCGATCCCACAAATAGTTGTCTCTGTGTGGGGATCAAACCCACGGCCTCGTGTTTCACAGACGCGTCTAACCAGAGGCTGTTTTAGAAGGACATACCTACGCCATTTTATGATATACGCATCTGCCTGTATTGTATATCACTATACACAGCGGATAAAGACTCTTTGGATACAATAAAGCCGGCATTATTGTGTGGGCACAGGAGAGAATAATCTCGCTTCTATAGAGCCTCCATAAGGATGCTTACTTAAATACTTGTATTGTACTGCCAGTATGAAAAAAAAATGCTGAACATCGTAGTCTTCTAAACCACATCCACCACTGTATCTTTCATCTAACTACGAAGCACATATTTTATCATACCTATCAATTACATTCAAAGTACTTTTACGTACAAAATCGAAATAAAGATAAATATGTTTTATTATTATGGACATGAGTTTACACACAAAAGTATGCAAATACACTCTGCTGTATTTAATATCGGGGGTGACGTTTTCATACTGAAAAAAAAAACCCTTAAATAAAGAGAAAAAAAATAATAATATGCAAATACACAAGAATTATTTAACTATTTTCAACACAAACCAATCCCTGGCAGCCCTATCAAAATTCTACCTAACAAAACCAATAGCCGAATCCACGTGCACAGAAAGACAACACGGTTGCCAAATATTGAACCAAAACAAAAATCAACATTGTGGACAAACAGATGTCGGCAAACACGACGGACGGTGACAATAGATGGCGCTGTATAATGTTGCCTTGTTTGCAATGGCACTTCTTCACAAAATAAATACCTACATTATGGCAATAATTGTGTTATGGATAACCTTCATATATATATAGATTTGTAGATTTTAATAAAATTTATTTAATTGTAATGGTGCAAGATCATCGGAAATAATTATTTGGTACTATTGGGAATGGACTAGAAATAGCTGCCAACATGTGCACGGCGGTCGCGAGCTCAAATCATTGGGTCAAACATTTGAATTTTCGGAGTCATGAGTCAGCTTGGACGACTACCTACATAGTCCGTCCAAATCATACTTACAATTGTAAAGGATGCCCGCGTTCAATATGAACTAATATACATAGTTTCCAGATTGATATGAAGTTTTTTAGGGTATTTGTAGTCTGCCAACTCTCTCAATCCAACACTCGGTTGAAGAGGAGTTCCGAGGTCGATTGTATTGTATGGATACAGTACAGAATTATTTATATTGAAACGACAAAGTGATTACAACACACCTGATATCGATACGTCTGCCACGGGGGAGACTGATGGCTTCAAATAAATCAATCATCTGAATATCAAAAAAGATTGGATCCAAAGCCTCATTTTTAGTCCTATTTTGACGCCCGCAAATGCCGCGACCCTTGTCATTGCTGAGTCGAAACAGATTAGACATTTATTCTCACTCGGAGATTTAATTAGGCAAAAGAAGTGACAAGTCACCCGATCCTCTCCCCCCCCCTCCCTCCCTCCCTTACCTCAACCCCGCAAGAGATTACAGCCGGCGGTTTTTGCTTGAAACAAAATTTTGT
This sequence comes from Hyles vespertilio, assembly GCA_009982885.2. Lineage (NCBI taxonomy): Eukaryota > Metazoa > Arthropoda > Insecta > Lepidoptera > Sphingidae > Hyles > Hyles vespertilio. Next base: position 7,058,323 of record CM042823.1, on the reverse strand, counting down.
TTTAAATTAGCCTGTGGGAGATTTCTACGTCATATCTCATTTAAAGGATGTGTTGATAAATGAGTTTTTAAAGACATACGTACATTAATATTTTACACGGTGTACACAGATCTAATTAATAGTAGCTTGGTAATTTATTACCTTTGAAATATGCAAGTTTTTCGCAGTAATTTTGTTTGTTTATGTACCTATATTATTTATTTACTTCATAACATTTTTTTTCTCTTCGCCGCGCCGTCCAAATATCGACTGACACAGAATGCCTTAGGCTTTTCCAAGGCAGTCCTAAGTCCACATTTGGAGTTTGCATATAAAGTATAAATAAATAGATAAATCAATAAATAAATAATTGGTTTAGTGGTAGTTTGTGACTTTGAACAGGAAAGCCATTATTATATTTTCATTTTAAAGGCAATCTCACTGTGTTTTTCAATTCTAGGAACAAGATTCAAGACCGGAGTTGTTGTCGTATTCCGAAATGTTTGACAAAAGGCAGGCGGCCGGTTGTGAAATTGCAAACCAAATCAATTTGCAATATAAACGTTGGATTGAAATACGTTTATGTGAAGACAAAAGAATAAAAGAACGCCGAAAGACTGCAGTAACAGAGTTTATATATACAAAGACACGCCTACATATATTGAAGTTAAAGTACCTAATTCTAAAAGTTTTTGTTAATGGCCTTTTCTCTATATAAAATAAATACAAATATATACACCCAACAGTCACATATACAGTCCTGACCCCACATTAAGATTAATTAAGTCTTGTGTCGTTAGTATTAACTACGAGACACTTTTCGGTCTCACAAATACCCAGACCCGAGACAAATGAGTATTTGTGGGCATCTCAAACATTAATTATTTATGAATTTTATCGTTTATTCCGCGATAAAATCCGTAAATAAGAGTTTTATTTCAATGTGTAACATTTGCGTAAATTTAAGAAACCATTATACTAATATACTTTTACACCCTTTTATGGTGATATCCATCACACTCAGGCTCAGTTGCACAAATTTTTCCAATACCTTTGACCTTGAAAATGTCAATCCCATATATTAGCAATTGTCTCTGTGCGGGGATCGAACCCGCGGCCTCTCGTTTCGAATCCGGCATCTAATCAACTGCGCTACTACGCTGGTATATAATATTATGTACATATTTATGGCAGAATTTAATACGCAATCTTATTTAAGAATTATTATTTAAGAATGGTTTCAAAAATAAACCGTAATAATCCATGGAAGCTGTTTGTACGTTCTCCCTTTTTAATGATTTGTTGTATGCGCAATATTAATCAAAACCGAATTAAATTAAATAAAATTTTATAGTTCAACTATAAATTCAATTACGAAAATAAGCATATAGTCGCAATTCGAATTGAGAACCTCCTCCTTTTTTTTTAATTCGGCTGAAAAACATTTTACGTTTTTATTTTGATTGGCTACTAATCCATTCTAACGATAAAATGTATGTGTTCTGAACAAGCATTGTCTGAAGACACCAGACGCACGTAAAAATTTCATCCTTTTGTACTATTCCGATACAAATGCGCTTTCGATGGGTTCAGCGAACCGAACATGTATGTGAAAATGTCGCGAGAAAATCGTAACAGTTTCTGTTGCAGCGCCCTCTATAAGTTTATATCGGAGATAAAGTTGTATGTATTATTACACTGACATCTATTATTACAAGTTGGAACTAACTAGGAAAAGGAAAGAGTTTCTAATGCTACAACTACAACAACAGATGGCACCACGTTCAAGTAACTTTCATACACAACACTACATGGCAGGATTTTGCTAATAATTTTCTTGAATCTAACTAGATGGCAGCATATGCTACTAAAAAGTTACAGTAGAAGTTCACAGATGGCGCTGTCCTACAAAATAAGATTTAAATTCAGTTGAAATGAAGATTTATGTGTTGGTACTTTTCATTAACCCGTTCTTTCATTTTACGCGCAAAAGTTTTAACGATAAAATATTGCTATGATGAAATATGATCCGAAACCGTCACTATCCAACGTTCGCTTGAAGTATTGTTGAGTTTTTATTATTTTTTAACAATTTGACAGTTTATTACGAAGTTTACTCATAACTGTCCGTTTTCGTGCGCAATATGAGATTGTTTGTTATTTAACTCCAGCTAGTCGACTTTTCAGAGACTTTCCTGCCCTCACTGCAACTCCTGTCAGCCAGGATCAACAGTGGCGCGTCAAGAATTGACAACGAGCTAGCTTGTCTTGAAAGAAAAACAAATACAAACAAATTATAGCAAGTGGGATTTGATTTTTTGGATTATATTTATAAAAATAAAGCGTCACTAAAATATGATTTGTATTTAAATGTTTAAAAATTGAAATTATCACATTCGCATCTTACCTTCTACCTTTTTAAACTAAAATCCCTAAGCAAAGTTTTATATAAACAAATAGATAATTTACAAATATTTCAATCTCACTTCAAATAATCTGTCGGGCCTTTGATGACATTTACTACACCGGTTTAACACAGACCTTGGTTAAATTAAGACAGTAATTTCAGTCGAGATATTTATTTATTGATCAGTTCGAGACGTCCTCACGTATTCTCATCCCCGCAGTGGAAGTGATCGCGAACAGCTGACAGACCACGGCGGGTCTGTAATGGAAAAAGTTTAATGAAGCTCCTATCGGGACCAAACTCGTGCACTTGCACTGCGTTTTGTATTGGAAGAACTTTTATCGATATATGTATATGTAGATTTTTTATGGTTCCTTAGAAATACGCGATTGTTACACATTGAAATAAAACGATTTTTTTACGGATTTTATTATAATTTGGTTTAATTTTTAACGTTTCGATTACTTTGTAGTTTTCGTGGTCACGGGGCGGTTTCGAGGTGCGTCCGCCAATATAAATAGTTTTATTTCAATATTTTATCATCTGGCTGTAGGGTTCGAGGTGCGTCCGCCAATATAAATATTTTTATTTCAATGTATAGAGCATTTATCATCTGGCTGTAGGGAGTCTGGTCTCGGGAGTACTATAGAGTGTAATCAAATTATTTTTGATAGCCCTGAATGGCGAGACGACCTTACCAATCGCCTGATAGCAAGCGATACGACCACTCATGGACAATAAACCAAAAAACACCATGAAATAATCCAATGCTTGGCATTCCACCGCGTTCGCCACTCTCAGATGTTAATTCTGAATATGTCCAGTAGTTACTCTGGCTGCGATGTTCTTCAAACCAGAATACAACAGTGCATTTACACTGCGGTTTGGCGGGAGAAATAGACATTGCGGTGGTACCCAGGCGACCTGTCACATATGAAACACCTATCACTACAATGTATGAAATATTAGGGATCGAATGAATAGTCCATGTAGATACTATAAATATGATTTGCAAAATCGTATTCTTTACTCATTTTTAATTTATCGTCTGTTTAAAATATAATTAAAAACAAAAGCTTTACACATCTCACGTTTTTATTGAGAGAAAATGTATAAATTAAAATTAAAATAATGTTTAATTAACTGAAACAATTAAAAATGGGATGTTATAGCCATCGGCGTTTTCATTCAGGCATTACCCTTTGTACAGGACTCATTATCTAACTTAAGTCTGTAGTCTTCATGTAGTGGTATTTTTTCCTCGAAATGTAAAGAATATAGTACATTAGTTTTTAAATTACCTATTTTAGGTAAACTCAAATAATTTTGCCATGAAAGATTTGTTAAAAAGAGGTTCAATGATAATATACAATATTATTGTTGTGTTGGTAGTTATAAGTTTTCTGTAAAGGTTGGCAGTATTGCGTTGAGTCCATTGTTCTTTAAAGTTGTTCTGGTAAATACACGTTTTGAGTTGTACACAGTGTTATTATTTAATCAGTTTAGTGCAATGGTTTAAATAACAGTTGTAAAATAGAAGGCAGCTGATTCGATGCCCATATCTAAACTAAAAATAAAAATATTGTTTTCGATGATGCCAAAAATCATCTAGCTATTTCTAATACGGACAACACAAGAGAAACGTATTTTTTTAATTTAAGTTTATTTTTTAGTGCTTTAGGAAAATAATGTGAGAGTAAAGTTTTCCGATGCGTACGCACACCGACGACCAAAAAGAGTAACACGATGAAATAATTATTTACTTATTTGAAGGAATTATTTTAGTATTGAATTTTTATGGTATGTAAAGTTTGCCAACTTCTACCACTCTGAATCAAATAAAAATAATAAAATAAATTATCCTCTCGTTTGTAGAGGAGGCCCATGCAGTGGGACACTGACTGAGAGAATACAGTACAATATTCATTTCACCCCCAACACTAGGACTGTAACTTAAGGAAGGATTACATGTGGCCGTGTCTTTAATCAACTAGGTGAATAATGATATACCGTGGATCTCATAACAGGTTTCTGGAAAAAATATTTTTAACCCCCCTCTCCATACTTCCACGCTTCTTCTCCCGCTCTCTGTAGTTTAACTCTTATAATAAATGTAATGCAAAAAGAACCATTGAAATCCGTTCTCCTTTTTTGAAGTCGGTTAATAAAAGCGACTTGGTCTTGCTATAAACTTAACTCCTAGCCCGTTTTAAGCAATAGTAATAATAATAAGATTAAATTTAGATTTGGCACACGAGGTTACCGACATGTGGGATGTCGACTCAACAATTATTGTCCCGATTGTCGTTTTCTGCCCATGGGTTGATACCAAAGAGCCTCGACCAACATCTACAGAGGCTCTCAATCGGCTGTTGGGTCAGAAGTCAGATTCAGAAGGCAGTATTGCTTGACACGGCACGTATTGTGAGGCGGTTCCTCACTTTGGGCTCCTAACCACCGGTGGCTTGGGTTTCGAGCCTCGCCATCGTTGGATAACTTTTTATATTTTTATATGTATTTTGTTTTTATTATATATATAAAAATGTAAAAAAAAATATTTAAAATAAAGACAAATAATAAGATTAATATTTAAGCACACATCGTGCTGGACCCACGTCTGTAAATCGCGTTTTAACTTTTTAATGTTAACCGTCTGACGTTGGCGGATATAAGATTTGGAGTCTACTATAATATTATCATTACGAATCTAAGTATGTTGGCATATCTGCTTATAAATACTGCAAGATTTATAACTGACTGCCTCGGTAGCGTAGTTGTACTACTGAACGGTTACAAAGCTAAGGTCTCGGGTTCGAATCCTGGGTTGGATTTTTATATCAATGATCAGCCCTTAGTCAAAAATTGTGACGTGGGACTGAACATACAAAGCGAAATGTGGGTGTCCTGGTTGCAACTCTGCCTACCCGTTTTGGGATAAAGGCTTAAGTTTATGTATGTATATATTTATAAATATAACTTCTTCAATGTTAAGACCACACAAATTAACTACCGATAAATCGGCTTAAAAACTTCGAAAAGTGCATGATGGCTCCGTCACCACAACAATTTAAATTTCAACTAGGTCCCAACTCACTTACTCATAACCCCGGGAACATGCACAGTTCCCAAGGGATAAACCTAATTACCGCCCCACGCCGTTCCAGACCCAACTCAACACAATTAGCACATATTTTACTAACTTCCTTGTAACAGCTTGACGAGGGTAAATTTTTTATTGAATCTTTGTTAATTTAAAGTCTCATTGTAAGGTTGTTGACGACTGAAGGATGGCGCATCTTTAGGGTTTATTTTGCATTCAATTTGCATATCATTGGCTGTTCCTAGAAGTACTGGTGGTAGGTCTCTCATATGTGAGAGGCCGTCTGGGTAGTTACCACCGCAATGTATATTGCAAGTTCGTGACCTTGGGGTACTTCTCGGTACAGACCTAAATTTCCGGGAGCATATTATGAAGATATGCAAGAAGGCATACAGACATTTAGGATTTGTATTGAGACAATCTCAAGGGTTCACGAATATTACAACAATCAAGGTCTTGTACGATGCACTAGTCAGGAGTCATCTTGAACATAATGCAGTTGTTTGGGCTCCCCATGAAGCAAAATACAGTGTCATGTTGGAGCGGGTACAAAATAAATTTACACGACACCTATACTATAAGATATACGGAGTATACCCGTTCTACCCTTTAATGTATCCCACATTATTTGTATTGGGTATGGTGGGATACAACGAGCTTAGGGTACGACGGGACTTCACACTTGCGGCGTATATAATAAAATTACTCCGGGTAGCATATTATAACCCAGGGGTGCTGCGGCATCTAAACCTGTGCGTCCCAGACCGATACGTGTGGAAGCGACGGCTCCCGCAACTACTCGCGGTACCAGTTGCCAGAACCAATTTACTGGCGAAAACACCCGTCACGCGGATAATTAAAATCATTAATGAAACTCATGACAGAGTAGACATATTCTCAGGCGCTTTGAGTGAAATCACAAAGGTTCTATTATGCATAATTAGCTACAAGTGATTAGTTAATAATTGTAAAATATAAGCTTATTATTATTTTTTGATATATTATATTGATACTTAGGATTAAATAGCAAAATAAGTTAAAGCGTCAATGTCGCATTAGGTTTTAACCTGTAAGATATTGTACTATGTGTTGAAATAAATAAATAAATAAATATTTCTCCCGCGATACATCAGTGTTAAGGAAATGTTGTGTTTCGGAGTGAAGGACATTGTAACCAGAGTAACTACTGGACATACCTATAGAAACGTAACATCATAATATTTCATGGTGTTCTTTGGTTTTGCTAATGTCTGACTCGTATCGCCATTAATTGCAATAAAAAGGAACAGCGCTAAATAAGATGTAGGTATTTTAAAGTGAAACAGTATCTTGGTAGTTATCTCTATAGACAACACTTTCATAGTATACACAGCGTAGTTAATACGCCTTATTTATATTATGATGATGAAGATGTTACGGAACGATCATAGACCTAAGTGTTATAAGCCTGAGTTAAGTGTTTTCCTTATAAGCTTTCTTAAGATACTGTTGGAAGAATATAGTTTGTGACTTCAGGAGTTACGCAATTCCAAAATTCTCATTTTGAAGGCTCCCGTAGTGCATGCAGTTGGTAAAAAACCTTGAATTTGTTTTTTTTTTGTCAATTACAAAAAGAGCATTTAGGGCAACATTTAAAAAGTTGTACCACATATTTTCGTCGGATATCACAGAGCTTGAAGACTGGTGTTCAAGCCGTGCGTCCTCCCTGTAATGCCTACGGAGCAGAGACGTGGACACTGGCTGTGGGGCTAATCCATAAATTTAAAGTCGCTCATCGTGCTATGGTAAGAAATATGCTCAGAGTTTCTCTGTATTACAAAATTCGAAACGAAGTGACCGGTCCGAGAACCAAGCTGACCGATAGTATCTGAGAGTTAGTAGGTTGAAAGGGCAAATTGGCCACATATGTCACAGAACGGATAACCACTGGAGTAAGCGTGTTCTGGAGTGAAGACTGCGTCTTGGCAAATGTAGCGTGCCACACCCTCTCGCCAGATGGCAAAACGACTTGCACAAGAGGGCTGGCAGTGACTGGATGCGTAAAGCAGCAGACCGGGCTCTGTGGTGTACCTTGGAAGAAACTTATGTCCAGCCACTGCTGGATCACAATCCACTGACTGTAACGGGCTGATGATAATGACAAAAAGATGAGATGAATAAATAGTTTCTGATAAATACTACCGAAGACATGTTATCTTAAGGCATCACAAATAAAAGATAATAAATATAATCACCTTAATTTTAATTTATTACTACCCAGGCGATTCTAAACGTATTTAATGTTAAATTTGGTTTGTTATTTAAGTATTAACTACAAGGGTCGTGTAGAGCCCTCGGCAGCCGCAATGCGGGCTGTTTTTGCGTCGGTACAGTTACAAGTAGTGTGACTATGACGACGCACCGCTGGGGATACTCCGCGATAAGAAGTTTTCGATGAATGTTTTTGTTAAAATATTTTGTTCGTATCTACAATCCCTGGGGAAGGATAAGGGGAAACTGTCCCGTCCTCACACCCGTCACTGCAACTCCTGTAAGCCAGGATCAACAGTGGCACGCATTTTAATGACACCGATTGTTGAAGCTCGGCGAGTCTCCGAGAATGTCTAACGTTTCATTAACCCGCAACGAAATTAATCATTAAGTAAATAATAGGAAGAGTTGGATTTTTTTGTCCACTTTTTGTTCCCAAAGCGGGTATAGATATAGAGATAAATAGCCTCTGATAAAGGGTAAGAGGAGTGTATTCATAAAAAGTATACTAAGTTACCAAGTATACCAGACATAATGCCAAGTTTAAACTGGATTAAATAGCGAAAATTATACACGGCTTAAAAAGTAGATAAACACAATGTTAACACGAAGCATGGCTCTCTTTCGTAAGTGGCTATGGTAATATTTCCATCGGGTATGAAGGTTGCTGTTAGTTGAACTGTCTTTGGCAGACTCATTACCAAAAGAAATGCCACAACAGTGATTCGTGTCGATTTTTTAAGATTACAGTTCTAATATGGTCGAGACAACACATTTGTGGATGTAGATTTAAGGAGCCACAAAAGGCTAAAGTATTTTTAATAATACAATGAACTTCATGCGAAGTTGATACTTAAATTATATTTTGCAGCCAAATTACCTCACCTTTGTCCTATAACCAAGATATTAAAATTTACCTACATATTATACAGTTTTCACGACATTATCGCCCGAATACTGGAACGCCATTTAAATAATAAGTTGCTCTTAACAGCGCATGGCCCACTTAGCCAGTACATTTAATCGGGATTAACGTAGTTAAGCGCCATTTATATTTAAGTTGCGTTCCAGTATTTGGGCGTATGTAACATATTAAGGGCAGACTCAAAATAATTTTGCCACTTATTTGGTACGTGAGTTGCAAAGCGCCCTAGATCGTGCACCACCCGGTACGTGATCGGTCTGCGGAGGGTAAATACTAAACTAGCTGCCAATTAGGGGTAGTTTGGGGTGAACGCTGCATACGTGGGAATAAGGTAAATAATGCAATGTGCTTTGTGTTGTAATGGAGGCGATTAGTTAGTGGATTGCTTTGTGATATCTCATTCTTTGATAATGAATTCAATTTGACTTATTTATTTATTTTTACATCTTTATTATGCACAAATTTAAAATATGCAGAATCAATAAAAATAAGTACAAATGGCGGACTTATCGCTCGACGGCAATGTCTTACACACAACCATGGAATGGATTCGAAAGAAGGAGAGAGAGAGAGAGCAGCGTAAAAAACAAAGAATAACAGTTAAATAATACTAATAAACTTAATTCCGGATAGAAAATATTTTCAGTCTTTTTCATGGATAGTCTTAAAACTTATTTTTGTTATAGAATGTTTTGCCCCTTCGAGCGCCCTTTGAATTCAGTTGGAGTGAAGAAGACAAATTTTATAAACTATTCTATTTTACGTACATAAAAATTACGCCCCTTTCCCCAGAAGGGATAGGCAGAGGTGGTATCACCCACGTTTCGTCTTGTGTGTTCTGCCCACGATGTGTACGAGCCTATCGCCATATCGGGCACTAATTTCTGACTCCGAAATCCTAATTTACTATAATATTTTTGTCACCCTACATTCAAGAGACATTCGGCTAGGCGCACACGAACAGGTTGCTGAATTACCAGTGTGCTGGTTTATGTGCTATTAATTAAACCTCTTAAGCGCCGGGTTGCGGTTCGAATCCATAGTGTTAATGGGTTTAACGTAATTTATTAAGTTAATTTTAACTGAAATACTGTTTCGAATGAATTATTGACGAAGTGCTGGGGAAATAGTGTTTATCGCGTTTGTCAGTAAAAGTTAATATATTAATATTAATAATAATTTCACTGGTGGTAGGTCTCTCATATGTGAGAAGCCATCTGGGTAGGTACCACCGCAATGTCTATTTCTCCCGTGAAACAACACTGCTTAAATGCACTGTTGTGTTTCGGATTGAAGGACATTGTAGCCAGAGCAACTACTGGACATATTGAGACTTAACATCTTATGTCTCAGGATGGCGAGCGCAGTGGAATATTGCTACTGTTTATGAGCGGTCGTATCGCTTACCATCAGGCGAACGGCTTGCTCGTCTCGCCATTCAATGCAATAAAAAAAAATAAATAAAAAAAAATAATAAATAAGAAAATGTCGCTGATTTTATACCTACAATGTCGTTACATTGTAGGTATAAAATCAGCGACATTTTGTTATTTATTTTTTTTTTTTTTTTTTTATTGCATTGAATGAATGAATCTAGTTAGATTTGATTATAAGTTTTTCACGTATAAAATTTATACTATATTCCATGAAACGAGCACATCCTTGGCGGTCTTGGTGTCCGCGATATTTTTTATTTTTATTTTATTTTTATTGTTTAAGGACAAACAGTGGTAATTACATTATATTACAATATTTAAATTAAAAAAAAATCCAACAATAAACTAAATGCATTACCTTTAGTTGCCACTGCATGCATTGATATTTAGGAAAAAAATAGCAAAAAAGTAAACGTAACATTAAATTTAAAGAAAAACATAGAAATATTTACGGCTTGAACTACTAGCCATAAATAGGGATACATATAAATTTATCACTGTAAAAGCTTGAACTAAAATGAACTTATTAGATAGAACAATAATGCAAAAGTTTGCGACTGTAAGAATTTAAATATTACTTTTCAAAGCTTTTAAGACTTCAGTTTCAAAGCATTTTAAGGAACTGCCAAAAATATCGACGGACTGTCCTAGAGAGTTGTGTGTGCGTGAAAGCCTCGGTAGTGCGGAGTTAAATCCAAGTTTAGTTCTTGCCCCCCGTGGATACAACAGATCCAGAGGCCGCCGCGGCAAACGGCTAGGGACGCGCAGAGTTACCAACTCTAGTAGTGGTGGGCAGTCAACATGGTTTCTTAAAGTTTTATATAAAAATTTCATGTCAAGAAGTTTCCTCCTGTCATTTATGCTTATCATATTGAAGTAGTTGAGCCTCTCTGTATAAGACATGGTATTTTTTTTAACTCTACCGTGATAGGCAAGATGTCTCGTAAATCTTTTTTGGATGCGTTCAATTCGCAGCTGATGTACATTATAATGTGGAGACCAGACAACACTGCAATATTCTAATATAGATCGGACATAAGTGTTGTAGAGTACTATTTTCGTGTGTGAATTTTTAAATATCTTGCCGTTTCTCAATACAAATGCAAACATTTTGGACGCCTTACAAATAATTTCGTCTATATGGGGAAGAAATGTTAACTTCCCATCAAAGATAACCCCTAGGTCGCGTATTGTATTGGTGTCTTGCAAGGGTATGTCATTTATGTTATATACTGTGGGATAGTTATTATCTTTCCTAGAGAATTTGATGAGATGACATTTAGAATAGTTTAATGTTAAATTGTTCTTAGAACACCAAACTGCTAAATTATCTAGATCATTTTGAAGTAATAAGCTGTCTTCTGGTAACTTGATGACCTTGCATATTTTAAGATCATCAGCGAAAAGAAAGATTTGGCTATGTTTAATTGAATCTGTTATGTCGTTGATAAGTACGTTAAATAACCAAGGACCTAAGTGGGACCCCTGTGGCACTCCTGAACTAGCGATGTATGTAGCCGATTCGTAACCTTTAACAACTACATATTGTTGACGATTTTTTAAATAAGATTTAAACCAATCTAACAGTGTCCCATATATACCGTAATATGGCAGATAAACATCAGAAATACCGCATGAGATAGTATGGTCGCTTCCTTATGAAGCCACAGGAGTATGTTGGCAATGTATACTTAAGCCTCAATATTCTCGGACCTTGACCGAGGGGTATACCAAAGAAGCACTGGCTAGATGTCGTCAAGGATGATATGAGGGTCAATGGCCTTACTATTGAGGATGCTGAAAGTCGGGCGAAATGGAGAAGAATTTACCGGAAGACGGACCCTGGAACCGGCCGGGATAACACCAGCTAGAAGAAGACTATACTTCATGAAACATCTCCAAACTTAGTCTATGGTTATTTGGTTTGAATAAAGGATTCGAATATTTTGTGGAGTTCCAAGGCAAATTTGTATAGTTTTACGTACGATGTTCGATAATTGCAACTTCGTTTCAGATCATAGAGTAGCCCCATTATTCGTTTGATGCACACCTCTGTCTAGTAGTCTTTTGAGGTGATTTCATAAATTCTTAATTAAATCACAGTTAAGTACATTTACGCTAGATTTTATTCAATCAATAGAATAGATAAACTTACATAATAATCCTAAATCCACACGATGTCACAAGTCTTGTGTACTATTTTTTTTATTGCTGTTAATATCGTGACGAGCATGACACTCGACTAATGCGATATGATAGCTGATGGACAGTAGCAAAACCAAACAAAAGTATGAATTACGATGGTTAACGACCGTGCCCGACACTGGGACGTAAATATATTTTATTTATTTTGAAGGAATGCTTACAGATAAATTGACAAAATATAAGATATCAACTATTAATAAAAGAAATATATTAATTACAAGCTTCAACATATAAGTAAAGAATCAACTATAACAAGATCCTTGCCTGATTAAAAAAATATTTAAATAATTAATACAAGTAATTAATAACAATAATCAAAAGAACCAAATGGAAAATTAAAAGAAAATAAAATAAAACATAGCAGGTGTACAAAGCAGGGGTAATAAAATTAAAAAACTTAAAATTGGAAAAAAATAAATAAAACGAGCTACTTATTTGAAAATACAAATTACGACAAAATATTATATAAAGTTTTGAAAACCTATTTATCATAATATGTATGTTACACCCATTAATTTACGGAATTCGGAATTTATATATAATGGACCATATTGTTATATTATTATTATAATTGGTCCATCACCCTTATACCTAACCATTACCAACAGATTTCAGCGAAGCCTTTCCTGACAACATTGTGTGCTGTAGAAACTCTATACTCTAGCAAGTGTGCCGTGTAAGTGGAAATACGATCCGACTGTCGGATATTTTTAACACGGGTTCTTTGTTTTCTTACAGCCGTTCTCCATATTCGATCTATCTCTAACAAGAGATTTCATTAGATATTTTGTTACACTTTATGATAACAACGATGTAGAGGTATGGATGTGGCAAGTAAGATAAATATAATATCGATAAGACCGCCTATTGTTCGCTTATTTGTAAGGTATCTCTATGTATTTTTTTTTATTTTCTCTTTAATTTGTAGTGTTCAATAAAGTGTTGTGTATCTGTGTATCTGTATGTCTATCATTGTTTAATAAAACCTAGAATAGTACCGGCATAGTAATTGTAGCTTCTTTAGCCACTAATAAAAGATAGATAGTATATATGTGTAGAGAAGGGCCACTACTGAAATCTGTATATTACGGATTAAAGACCTTCTCCCGCCAAACAGCAGTTTAAATGCACTGTTGTGTTTCGGATTTAACAACTTTGTAGCCAGAGTAACTACTGAACATAGTTAAACTTAAAATCTTATGGCTCGGGATGGCGAGCGCAGTGGAATGCCAAAGCATAGTTTTGTAATTCAAGGTGTTGTTTGGTTTTGCTACTGAGCGTTCGTATTACTTACCATCAAGTGAATGGTAAGCTTGTCTCGCCATTTATTGCAAATCTAGTCTTGTGTCGTGAAACTACGAGAGACTTTTAGGCCCCATATACACCAAACCCGAAACGAATAACTGAGGATCACACAAATTTATCCCCGTGTATGGATTGAACCTCCAGCCTCTCGTTTCATAGCTGGCATCCAACCAATTACGCCTCGGAGGCTGTTTTATTACGTACAGTCAGCAACATAAGTCGCTGCACACTTCACATTTTTTGATAACCTTTTTACGAATTAAAATTTGTACGCACTACTCTGTAGTCGTAAAATATAACCAAGTAACTTCACCTGTGCCGAGAAGTGCCATACGATGTTGAAAATAATTATTATTTTGGATGATAAGACAATTCCAAATCTCGTGGATGCGTAGCGACTTATGTTGCTGACTGTACTTCAGGCTTAAATTTGTCACTCATATGACATTATCTTCATTACAGGTACAGAAGGTCTAAGCGCCAATATTCGCCTCACGTGCCGCTTGGATAAGTGTTATTGATATTCCTTCCATGTTGCGTCTTCTGTACCCTTCGCGTTTATTGAATGATTTTAATGTGAGATCCCTATTAGTCCTATGAGTATTAGGATAAGTTGGGACTTAAGGTACTGCTAGGGCTTATAACTGGCGGTTTTATCGCTTTAACCGATCGCTTCCAGACAACCGGTTAATAGAGGAAAGATCTAATAGTTATGGATGATGTTTCTTATTAAAAATAGACGTAAAAATAAACTTACATGCAATATAAATATACATACATACATAAACTCACGCCTTTTTCCCAGAAGGGGTAGGTACATGTGTCAGGACACACACTTTTCACCTTGTAGGTTTCGTCCCACGATGTGATAGGTGGCGAGCTCATCGCCATATCGGGCACAAATTCCTGACCCTAGGCTGGTAATGAATAGAAACTCCCGGTATTCGAACCAGAGACCTATGCTTTGTAACTATGCCCTAGTACAACTACGTCACCGAGGTATTCAATATAAATATAATTGTGGCATAATTGTGTCGAATGGCGCCTTTTCTCACCGATACTCTAAACGCATTTCGTTAAATATTAGTTGAAATATGCTTACATATATAAACTCACGCCTTTTCCCCAGAAAGGGTAGGCAGAGGTGCTGAAAGGATACCTACGATTCACCTCGTTTGTGATAGGGCGGAAACTAGGGAACAAATTCCTGAATCCGGGCTGGTAACAATTAGAAAACTTCAATATCACTTTGACAGATTTGGGATACGAACCTGAGTTTTGCAATCATACCGTAGTACAATTGCACCACCTACGTACTTTTGTGGTCACAGTACAAATTCAATGATAATTACTGACTGAACTCCGTAACTTGATATTGTAAAAACTATTTGAAAGTTGATTCTTCAGCTTATCATCTGCAATGTATATTGTCTCAAGACTTACAAAGAGAGCAGTAAGACGCGGCGACCTAGATAACAAAATCCTTTCGAGCTAACTTTCAACTTAAGCATTTCAAATAAATTGTAAAAAATACAAGCATATTTTTTATCAACGAAAGGATTTTCAGAAGAAATATGGTATTGGCTTGAGGGTATTCTGTAATGCTAGTTTTCTGTTCTTTGGATATCGAGTTTTGGAGATAAGATTTTAGTGTTTTTGCGTTCCTTCGTTGCGATTATTACTAAAACCTTTCTAAGTTTATTGGCTATAATAATAATAAAACTAAGAAAAATATTTTTATGAAATACTAGCGGTCGAAATACTCTTTTTTGAAAATCATATTCTATCGGCGTTGTTTACCAAGATTAAAGAAAACATTCCAATGGTGAAAGAATATTTCAAATCAGTTAGTTGTTTCTGAGCCTATTCAATGCAAGCAAAATATTAGTTTAGACTGATTTATGTAAGATTATCGAAACAAAGTCTTCAGACGACCTGGTAAACGTCGTGGGACGTCACTGGATGCAGGCTGCCTCCAACAGGTCACTGTGGAAATCATTGGGGGAGGCCTATGTTCAGCAGTGAACTTCCTTTGGCTGATGGATGAATGGATGGATCGATCGAAACTTTGTAATATATTTACACAAACTTGCATCTATGTTCCAAAAAGGGTAGGCAGTGATGCTGTCATCCATGCTGTGGCAGTTGCAATACGCCAACTTAGATATAGCTTTTAAAGCGGTTGCAATACGCCAACTTATATTTAGCTTTTAAAATAACACGCTTATTAGTTGTAATTTGAACATTATTTAAACACGCATTTCATTTTAAAATATGACTGCAGATGTTTAACCATAAACATCTGCGAGTCGTTTTATTTAAGTAAGAATTTTTGTGTACCTTATTGTATAATATTGGTTAAAAAGATGCTGTTCTAAATTATTGTTTCCTAATTGTAATGACCCGTTCATGCCGGGGCAATAAAACTGTATTATTATAGTTAAGTTCTTTAGTGGCGGTAATCCTTTGCAACAAATTTATGTTTTTTAGACAATAGTACACATGTTTGGGTAAATCTTTCTGTTTGGACAATAGCCCAGATGTTTGGGCCGACCTTATTTTTTAGTTGAAAGGATAGGCCCTATTTTATGGCTTAAATATATTTTCTGGAAGATTTATCCCCACCGATCCTCATTCGGGTAGTCCTATAAAAGGGTCGGTTTATTTGGATGAAAGAAGACAGTCTGCCATCTCTCGTCACGAGCACATCTCGCTCCGAGTCGCATAATTATAATTTTACTCTGTCTGTGAATGTATTAAGTGTTAATTTACAAAATATACAATAGTCAGTTCTTGGAAGTGAGTGCTTATTCTAATACCTACACTTATAACCGCCAAAGTGGTGACCCCGAATCAAAAGAGTGATTTGAGTGTAGTGTATTAAAGTTAAATTGTAGTACGCGACTTTTCCGTGGAAGAGACATTGTTTTTGAATAACACATCAGAAAAAGTGAGCAGTATAATGAACACCGGAAGCGTTAGCGAACAATCTGCTCCGGAGGTTGCGTCGTGTTCTCCATTTATACCAGAGTGCAAATCGAATGACTTAGAAGTTTGGTTCGCCATAGCAGAAGCTGCGTTTGCTGCCGCCCGCATCAACTCGGAGAAATCAAAATACGCAATGATAATACAGAAGATACCAACTAACATCATAGACACAATGCGTGATGTCATTTTAAGCCCGCCCGAAGACGCTCCGTATACAACGTTCAAGACGATTTTGACAAAGCGTTGTGGTACATCGGAGAGTCAGCGAACACGTCAGCTGCTGGAACGCGAGGACCTGGGAGATGATAAGCCGTCACAGTTTCTTCGACGTCTACGAAACCTAGCTGGTGATATATGTCGGAATCTACAGTCCGTACACTTTGGCAAGGACGATTGCCAACGGTCTTACAGCCCATCCTAGCAACTGTTAAGGACCAACCGTTGGAGAAAGCTGCGGAAGTTGCAGATGCAGCATTAGAATACTTGCCAATGCGCGGAATTCGTCCTACTTCCACCAAACAAGAGGAATCGGTATCGGAAGACATGAAAAAGATGTACGTCAGTTTAAAGGACGAGATTGCTTTGCTACGTCGAGAAATCAACGATCTCACTTCACGTCCCAGAAGCCGCGGTCCACGGCCGCGTGATTTATGTTGGTATCACTGGCGGTTTGATACGAAGGCAACAAATGTGTTCCACCATGCAGCAAGGCTACGGGAAACGCTCCGGGCAGTCGTTAATGACGGCTAACGACTCCTGCCCTAAGAAATCACGCCGTTTATTCGTCTGTGACCGAGCCAGCAAAATCCAATTCCTCGTGGACACCGGAGCTGACATCTGCGTGTTTCCTCGTCATCGTATCCAAGGCCCGCATAAAAAGTCAAACTACGAGCTTTCTGCGGCCAACGGGACAGTGATCGCTACATATGGAATTGCTAATTTAACGTTGGACCTTGGCCTAAGACGAGATTTTACTTGGAGGTTCATAATAGCCGATGTCTCCAAGCCAATCTTAGGTGCTGATTTTTTGGCATATTATGGACTCCTACCAGATCTGCAACGTAGACGTTTGATAGACTCCTCCACCCTGCTTACCTACAAAGCGGAGATAACAGAGTGTCAGGAACCAAGCATCAAAGTCATTAATGGCTCATCACCATACCATGAGCTTCTGCAGGAGTTCCCAGATATTATTCGTCCAGATGGCGCACCTAAAACAGTAAGCCACAGCACAAAACACCACATCATTACGACTCCAGGCCCACCAGTTGCGCACAAACCCCGTCGTCTTGCTCCAGACAAGTTGGCCGCCGCTAAAAGGGAATTCGAGGCGATGTTGCGACTAGGATTGTGTCGGCCATCAAAAAGTCCATGGGCTTCTCCACTACACATGGTTCCCAAGAAAGGAGATGAGTGGAGACCATGTGGAGACTATCGGACACTCAATAGTCGGACAGAACCCGATAAATACCCAGTACGTCACATCCAGGATTTTGCACAAGGACTGCACGGGAAGAACATTTTCTCCACTCTTGATTTAGTAAGAGCATTCCATCAAATACCAGTCGCAGAGGAAGACATACCTAAGACAGCCATCATTACTCCATTCGGACTCTTCGAGTTTATGTACATGACTTTTGGATTACGTAACGCAGCCCAAACCTTTCAGCGCTTCATGGACGAAGTGCTACTGGGATTGGACTTTTGTTACGTGTACATTGATGATATTTTAATTGCATCGTCATCACATGAAGAGCACCTCAAGCATTTGAAAATTGTTTTTAATCGTCTTAAGAAATATGGCGTCGTCATCA
The DNA here is from genome assembly GCA_009982885.2 of Hyles vespertilio. Lineage (NCBI taxonomy): Eukaryota > Metazoa > Arthropoda > Insecta > Lepidoptera > Sphingidae > Hyles > Hyles vespertilio. The sequence goes on along the minus strand of CM042823.1, from coordinate 7,039,914 downwards.
ACCCCAGCAAGTGCATCTTTGGTCAAAAAGAAGTTCGTTTCCTGGGATATATGGTAACTGCAACTGGTACTCAACCATTTCTAGACAGAGTTGTCGATATACAACGGTTTAAATTACCAGACACAGTCAAAAAGCTACGTGGATTTCTCGGTATGATTAATTTTTACCGCAGGTTCATACCAGGTGCAGCCGCAACTCAAGCACCGCTTAACGACCTACTCCAGGGTAACCTTAAAGGAAATGCTCCTGTGCCCTGGACACCATCTACTACAAAGGCTTTCGAGGCGTGCAAGGAGAGTCTCGCGGAGGCTACCTTGCTTGCTCATCCTAAACCCGACGCACAGTTAGCATTAATGTGTGATGCATCGGACTACGCCGTCGGCGCAGCGCTACAGCAGTTTGTGGATAATCATTGGCAACCGCTGGGCTTCTTCTCGAAGAAATTGAGCCCCACCGAGCAGAAATATGCAGCTTATGACCGCGAACTCCTAGCTATATATCTTGCTGTCAAACACTTCAGACACATGATAGAAGCGAGAAAGTTCACTATTTATACTGATCATAAGCCCATTACCTTCGCATTTCGGAAGAAATCAGACCAATGCTCACCACGCCAATTTCGACACTTAGATTTCATCAGCCAGTTTTCAACGGATATTCGTCACATTGCTGGAAAAGATAATCCTGTCGCTGATGCATTGTCTCGCGTAGAAGAGCTCGAAACAACTCTAGACTTCAAGTCACTCGCTGACTCGCAGGCGGACGACGAAGAACTTCGAAAATTGCTAAAAGAAAATACGTCTTTGCAATTGAAACGTATACTGATTCCAGGCACGGACATCCCCGTAACCTGTGACGTATCAACGCAAGCTGTTCGACCATTCATCACCACGCCGTTTAGGAGAATTGCATTCAACACCGTCCATCGACTTTCGCATCCCGGAATCAATGCTACGGTCAAACTTATGACCCAGCGTTATATTTGGCCGTCAATAAACTCCGATTGCAGAAAATGGGCTCGCAGCTGCATCGATTGTCAACGTGCGAAGATCTCAAGACATGTATCTGCCCTGTTGGATCATTTTCTCCACCGACATCCAGATTTGAGCATATCCATATAGACATAATCGTAATGTCTATATCTGAAGGTTACAGGTACTGTCTCACAATGATAGATCGTTTCACCCGTTGGCCAGAAGCAATACCACTCCAAGACCAGGAAGCAACAACGGTGGCTAAAGCATTCTACAACCATTGGATCTCATGCTTTGGCACACCATTAAGGATCACATCTGACCGTGGTAGACAGTTCGAGTCGCACATGTTCAGGCACCTCAATCAACTGGCAGGCACGACGCATTTCAAGACTACGGCTTATCATACGGCGTCCAACGGTAAGGTGGAACGTTTTCATCGTCAGCTGAAGGCGGCTATAAATGTCATCAGGATACACAGTGGACTGAAATTCTCCCTACCGTGCTGCTGGGCATCCGAGCTGCTTGGAAGGAAGATTTAGAGGCTACGGTCGCCGAGATGGTATATGGTCAGCCACTGCGGATTCCAGGAGAGTTTTTGGTGCAACAGACGACAATCACCAACAGCAATAGTGCAACGGACTTTGTGAAACAGCTACGGCAACACTTTCAAGAGCTGCGACCGACTTCAGTATCTCGGCATGGCGAGAAAAGAACTTTCATTTTTAAAGACCTCAGCACCACTGACCAAGTCTTCGTGCGCCGCGAGGGTCCAAAAGTGCCCCTGCAGAGTCCTTACGAGGGCCCTTTCAAGGTTGTCATGCGAGGGGAGAAGACGTTTGTTGTTAACGTCCGCGGTCGTGACATTACAATTTCCATTGACCGTCTTAAACCAGCCTATGTGTTAGCTGACCCTGAAAACACTTCAGCTGACGACGAACATCAAGCACCAAGGCAACGGACAACTCAAGACACTGAAGATGTACATCACGAAACAGATGCACACCAGCGAACAAGGTCCGGAAGGCGCGTCCGCTTCCCGGACTATTTCCAAAGTGGATTTTCGTGAACTGTCATTCACTGGTAGGGGGATGCTGTGGCGGTTGCAATACGCCAACTTAGATATAACTTTTAAAGCGGTTGCAATACGCCAACATATATTTAGCTTTTAAAATAACACGCTTATTAGTTGTAATTTTAACATTATTTAAACACGCATTTCATTTTAAAATATGACTGCAGATGTTTAACCATAAAACATCTGCGAGTCGTTTTATTTAAGTAAGAATTTTTGTGTACCTTATTGTATAATATTAGTTAAAAAGATGCTGTTCTAAATTATTGTTTCCTAATTGTAATGACCCGTCATGCCGGGGCAATAAACTGTATTATTATAGTTAAGTTCTTTAGTGGCGGTAATCCTTTGCAACAAATTTATGTTTTTTAGACAATAGTACACATGTTTGGGTAAATCTTTCTGTTTGGACAATAGCCCAGATGTTTGGGCCGACCTTATTTTTTAGTTGAAAGGATAGACCCTATTTTATGGCTTAAATATATTTTCTGGAAGATTTATCCCCACCGATCCTCATTCGGGTAGTCCTATAAAAGGGTCGGTTTATTTGGATGAAAGAAGACAGTCTCCCATCTCTCGTCACGAGCACATCTCGCTCCGAGTCGCATAATTATAATTTTACTCTGTCTGTGAATGTATTAAGTGTTAATTTACAAAATATACAATAGTTAGTTCCTGGAAGTGAGTGCTTATTCTAATACCTACACTTATAACCACCAAAATGCTATGATATGATAGAGGTGACACAATCGACATAATTACAAGGGAAAAAATCGATTTATAAGTGATTTATAGTATATTTGAAAAAAAATCCTGACATTAATGTTGAATTCAGTATCCTACGAGACTCCATACATGTTATCATAAGACAAATGATGCGAATTTTTTGAATTATACATATCTACCTATTCTTAATAATTTTAGTTGTTGTAATTTTTAGAGGAGGGGTGTTAAATCTGAAATTGCCGATAAATAAAGTTAACTTCCAAACTACTACCCATTCGCCCAATTACCGGTAATTTCCGGATGTTAAAATCATACCGGTATTTTTATATTATTTACGCACGCAACTAATCATCAGAAATTGCAATTAAGACGAAATGTAACTTATTATAGTGGCCTCGTTGGTCAGATAATCCATTTTAATTTTTCTTTTTGTGTGAATTATCCAAGTCTATAATATATGTGTATGTTCAATTTTTCGGAGAAAGGTAAAACTTATGTGTAAAGAAAAAGAAAATTAGGTACTTTCTCCCAACCTTCGATAGAAGTCCCTGATTACTTTTACGTAGCGAGGAGCTCATCCGTCAGGTGATTTTAAGTGATTAATGCTGTTCATGAAAATCTAGAAAATATATTAAAGGAAATGCGCAGCTGACTTCTATTATAATGCAATGAATGCATGCCGTTCGCCTCATAGTTAGCGATACGACCGTTCAGAAGAGTAACTATATATTGCTGAACATAAGAACCCTCTAAAATCACGAAATTTATTGAGAGAGCTTAGGCCATTATAGTCCAAGATTACTGCAGAATTATAACTACGCCCAACAGTCACATACACAGTGTTGATCACACTAAGATCGAGTCTTGTATTGTAGGTATCAGTAACTACTCGAGACTTTTCGCTCTCACAAACAGAGCTGTAACAAATACCTGTGGATTACACAAATATTTATTTCGGCTCGGGGATCGGGCCCGCGGCCTCTCGTTGCACAGATGGTATCCAAAAACAGCGCCCCAGAAGCTGTCAAATGACAATATTTCTCGGAGATAGGCTAATTCGTGATCAAGACTGTCACCGGCTTTCCTTTGCTTAATCAAAAAGAAAAAATAAAGGTTAACACGTCGACGGCGTAGAATTAAATCATCGCAATCACTACAAAAACAACTAGCATGCTTGTTGCTTTAAAAATCCTGGATCGACATCCCGGGCGGCGACAGAATCGCGGAAAAGAAAGAACTATTATAGTTACTTTATATTTCTAAGTCTAAATCGCAATGCACAAATAATTCTCACCCCTGCAACACGTTGCCCGAATTTACGTATTGATGGACGTCGCGTTCAACCAATTTGAATATAAAACAGCTTCTGTGTAGGGTTGCCAACACCGGAAATTCCGGTATGTCCCGGTAGAGATTGAGATTTTTGGTCCCGTGCCAGCGTGTGTTTATTTGTTACAATTCTTTGAATTTAAAAAAGCAAAGAACAGTAGAATATCGGAATCCTTTTTAATGTGCAATGTTTTAAAACACTTATTTTCTGGATCGATTTGTGTCAAGGCAATCGGGATGAAATGAATTGAAAATTTGGAATTTTGCAAAAATATTTATTTATCTTTATTTCAATAATGAAAACTATTGAACAATAAAATTAAAATATTCAATATCAATTTACAATAGTTATTAGTAGTTAATTTATATACGATTCTTGATAGAAAACAAGTCACCTTCCCGAAGCCACCACCCGAAGAGAGGACAAGTATTCGGCCACTACATATACATAAGAGCGCAATATAAGTTAATATAAAACTGTATATAAAATCATCGTCACCTCTAATGTATTACATTGGGATATCCCACGTGACATGTAAAGATTATCTAAACTCCTCAATCTGACAACCCTATTACCCACAGGATATAAATTTAAGTTTTCATAAATTTCCATATCACCCCGTGCTATTACACGGAATACATTTACATACCCCAGACCGGGATCACGGTATTGGCAGCCCTATTATGTCGTACGTTATGATTTTATTTTCAATATACATTGGTGCTCGCATTGGGTTTATTACCAATTAATTTACCGGTAATATGTGGAATATTCCGGTACAATAATTATGCAGTGTTGTGTGCTATTATGTTAAATATAATTTGGGCATAATATATTCTAGTTTGAATTTAATTCATATTATTATCGTATTTATTAAGATAAAATTAGTAATATCTCAAATTAATTGGTTTTATCTCTTATCGTTGGTATCATAATTCACGATCGACTCTTATGTTCCATAACACCTAATCCTAAAATAAATATTAAACTGACAAACATTGTTGGATTAATTAGTGATCAAATGTTTTCAAATGTTATATTCGTCTACAGCGCGATGATGGATTTAAAACTTTCAACTAAATTTTGCTTAGACTCCACACAAACCATCTTCAATTACAAAAGTCTTAACCAAAGTAAATAACAATTAAAAACTTCGATTTATTTTTATCAGTAAAATTCAGTAATACACTTTACGCGCTCGCTATCGTAAATTTACTGTAAATAAAATCCAACTTGCACTCAACAAACTTTAACTAAATTCACTTTAGAACTCTTCTCAATATTGGATTTTTATCGCGAGCTGGAAATAACATAAAATAAATTCTCCCAGCAGTCGCACAAATAGTCCTGACCTCACACTAAGGCACAATTGTGACGTGGGTACAAGAAACTACGAGACACTTTTAGGTCTAACACCCAGACTTTAAAAGATGTAGGTTACACAAATAATTGTCTTTATACGAGGATCAATCATGCGACCTTTCGTTTCAGAGATGACATTTTACCCAACTTCACGAAGAATGTCCTAAAATAAAAATGGTAATTAATATTATTTTATAATTCACGTAAACATTTAATTTGCATTGAACCCTCGTACAAATCCCGATACTGTCAACCCTATCAGCGTTGTAATATTCATTTATTCATAAACTTTCAACTCAACACATAAACCTTTTATATGAAAAGTAAATTTACAAGCCAATATATTTGGATATTCGACCCGCGATATTATATTGGAGTATTCACAAATATGAAAGTCAACATTACGAGATGAGTTTCACGCATGCGACCCTCGTCCGGAAAATCCTGGTATTGACAGCCCTATTATTCTATAGTACAGAATTTCATTTTTCATAACCATTGAATGTAGCACTGGTGTTCTGGAATACATTTTCGCCACATATCTCCTCTGAGAATCCCGATATTGACAGCCCTATTTTGTTATACGTCAGTCCTCACGAACAATAGCGTATTGGCTATCGAAGGATGTAGTCTAGAATTGGCGATCTATCTTGAAAATTGGAGCATGTAAACTTTTAAAATCAATTATTTGTTTTGTAGATAAGATTTTTATACAACTATGAACATATATTACAAGAAATCTTAACAGATTTAACACAAAAGAGCGAGCAACGAAAAAACAAAAGAGAAGAAAATTAATATAGTACATTATTCGCCACCACTATGTGTGTGCTTTTTGGTTTCAAAACTCATTTTAATTAACCGTGTCTATAGCTTATGCTCTACAAGAAGATAGGCTGGTGTATTTTATCAAGACACGGCAATAAATTACGAGAACTATAGCTATTACTAGTTTCACTTTTACTAAACGAAAATATGCGAGTTTGGGCGTAAATTAGGTTATTTTTTTATAATATAGAAGGCAAACGAGTACATGGTTCACCTTATCCCCACCGACCATGAACATCTGCAACACCATAGGGCATGGAGACACGTTCCCGGCCTTTAAGGTGGGAATACGCTCGTTTTTTCAAAGGCCGCCAAGTCGTATTTTTCTATAAATGCTGCTGTTGGCAATTGGTATAAAATGGCAAAAAAATATTGACTGAATCTAAATAGTGTATGATATTTTATGGATTGAATTAATATTTTCATTTCATATATTACATATATTATGTAATATACATATATTATGTAATATACATATATTATGTAATATACGGTTCGTTGAAAAAAAAAGTCAGAACACACTGAGAAGCCGCCTGGGTAGATACGACCGTAATATCTATTTCTTCCGCGAAACAGCAGTGTAAATGCACTTTTGTGTTCTAGTTTTATGAACATTGCAACCAGAGTAACAACTGGAAATTATAATACTTAACATCTTTTGTCTCAGGATGGCAAACCAAGTGGAATGCCTAGCATTTTTTTATAATTCATGTGGTTGTTTGGTTTTGCTACTATCCACGAGATGTAGTATCGCTTACCATCTGGCGAATGGAATGTTCGTCTCGCCACTCATCGCTTCAACAAAACTCTAACAGCCGCTGCCAATAAACAATCCCAATCCAAAATTTGCCGATTGAGATTGACATCTCAATCTTTTTTCTGATACTATATTGCCAATAATCAATCTCAGTAGTGAAAAAACTATGGCAACATGGTAAATGTCAAATCGAAAAGTAGAAAACAATCCAGATTGACTTCAATCAAATTTTTTCGATTGATTATTGGCATCGGCCGTAAGTCCATAGCATTACCCCAACCGGAAAATCACGATAAACACAGCCCTATATCTTATATACTATTTATGCCAACTTGAAGTCTACTTTATCTGGAATTTGCAACCGTTCGATTCCTTTGTTCGCCATCCGGGAAGTCCAGTCGGTGTTCTTGTAAACTTTAAGTCAACAAACTGGATTTTGTTCTGCTCTGTCGTATAATAGCTATTTAAAAAGTTGTTGTTTTTTAATAGCTTAGGATCCGGCGGGATTTTTCATAAAGCTTAGCTTTAATAGTGATTAACATAATCGTATTTGGATTCTTAAGTTTACGCGAATGTAACATATTGTCATTTTTTTTCGGATTCTATCTCGGATTTTAAACTGTTAAATAACTAAAAAATAGTTTTCTTCAATAACTCTATATTTTAGACCGTTAACCGTGTGAATTTCTAAAAATCATTTCTTATCTTGGTAGTTTGGTTTACGACTTTTGTTCAACTTTTATGCTTCTCGACCTTACAACTAAATACACACAACTTTCAAATAATTAACACTAGTTATTTTTTCTCGATCAACGTAGCATTGTTAAAACTAGGCTTAAAAGAAAATTCTAAACAAGATAAAATTCGTGTCATATTTCCAATGGATTACATCATCCTTATTTTAAATTCACACCGAGAAATCTCGATACGGGCAGCCCTAATTTGATATCTCTTTACATATTCTAAATCTCGTATCCTTCGGGAGGCTTTGACCTCCAATATAAAGGATAAATTACGAAGGTTACCAAGATATACTGAGGGAATCGGGAAAGACAATGTGCTAATCAATTCTCTTTTACTAGGCGGTTTACTGAAAGGTTTAGTCAAGTCTTCTTTGTATACTTTTTATATTGTCTGTGTCTAGCACGAGTCTCGTCTTTAATCGAGAGTAGGATTGAAACGTGTTAGGCCATACAGTCCTTGAACCTGGTTCAGTGCGGTTTGAAAGTACCTCGTCAGTACGTCAGTGCTCAGTCAGTCAGATGTTAAGTCTCAACATGTCCAGTAGTTACTCTGGCTACAATGTCCTTCAATCCGAAACACAACAGTGCATTAACGCAGTGTTGTTTCACGGGAGAAATAGACATTGCGGTGGTACCTACCCAGATGGCCGCTCACATATGAGAGACCTACCACCAGTAAAAAAATTGCATATGCAAGGATAAATTAAATTACTGATTTTAATAGAATGCAAATCAATAAGAGTATCCATTGGCACAATTTTGTCGGACTGATTGTTAATGGATATACAAAGGTTGAGCCCAAAACACGACCGTCTTATCAAATTGGTCGCTACTCGGAAACATAGGATAACAAATTATTTCCAACTCCTCCTATTAATTTGACTTCGTGCATTGATTTCATTGCAGTTTAAAGACAAATTAGAATTACCCGGAGACTCGCTGAGCTTCGATGCACGGTGTCATTACAATGCGTGCCACTGTGGATCCTGGTTTACAGGAGTTGCAGTGGTGGGTGTGAGGGCGAGACAGTCTCCTATCCGAATACAAATATCTTACTACAAAAATCGCATATTTTACGCTATTGTCGGGTTTGCGCAGTGTGTTCTTTACCGCATATTGAGAATGATTTATTTCATATTTTATCTTCCTTTTTGGATGCATAAATTTAGGTATTTTATTAAAATGTACATTTCACTTCAAGCTGTTTCACCATTAATTTAAAATGTCGTTTTTTTATATGTATTGCAATTTGCAATGCTGTTTATACTTTTCACTAAATTAGTACTTACGAGTACTTTTTTAATGCAATAATATTGCAATTTTATTGCAAATTTAATTTTAATACCTTGCATCTTTTTATTTATATCTTGTTTGAATAAAAAAATCTCATATTTTTATGTAAATTGGTGGGCGCAATTATATCTTTTCTCTTAATTAGTAATAATTAGTACTTAATTGATACAAGAATAAACTCATTTGCAAAAAAAAACGGGCACCTAAGCAATGAGCCATTTCAAATGTTACTATTGGTTTGTTTGATAATTATAGGTAGTTTTACTTTCACAATTTTGTAAATTAATAAGCAAATAATCGTTTTCGTCAGTACTATCATAAAATTTTGATAAAATTTATGGGTTTAATGCTAAAGTTCACTAGTAGTGTATGCTCGCTAGTAGTGCATATGCTCGTGAAGTAAAAGTTAACGAAGATTTTTGTTTATTTTTTCTTTAATAAAGTAAAAGCAGATAAATGTTGAGTATCGAGTGTGACCCTCTCTAGCTGAAATCACAGCTTGAATTCGTCTGGGTATGCTAGCGAGGATATCCCGGATACTTGCTTGCGGAATACGTTCCAACTCCGCGGTAACCACATTCTTCAGCTCTCTGATGGTCTGCGGAGCCGGTTGTACTGATCTCACGCGTCGTTTCAGAACGTCCCAGACATGCTCTATAGGATTGAGCCTGGTTCTGGAAGAAAACCATGTACCCAATCACGGGATGGTCGTTTTCTTGTGAGTCGCGCATTGAGAAATCGCAAGTCTTCGTATGTGGGCCTTAAGAACAACCTCGAAGAAGTAAGAAATGTGCATATTAGTCTATGGACGATCAGGAGGAGGCTTCTCGCGGCCAATATACGAAGTCATCGCCCGGCCTGCGGCCCTAAGTTACTCCGTGAGCACAGAGTTGCCAAGCTTAGGTTTGCTCGAAATTGTGAGTCATGAACTCAAGAAGACTTGAATAGGGTATTGTTCTCCGATGAAGCTGGGATATCTCTGTTCGGTGAAGATCGACGTCGGCGAGTGCTACGAAGACGAGGAGAACGCTTTGCAGAGGCTTGTTTTGAAGAAATCACACCTTATGGGCTCTGTTATGTTTTGGGCAGGAATAAATTCAATGGATCGTACAGAGTTAGTCTTCATTGAAAACGGCTCACTGACTGGACATCGATACATAACGGAAGTTCTAATTCCTCATGCACAACCCGCATTGGCCGCTTTAGGCGAAGACTAAATTTTTATGGACGACAACGCTCGCGCCCACCGTTCTGGCGATGTGGAAGCGTATGTGCAAGAGGTCGGCATCCGTCGTTTGGATTGGCCAGCTCGAAGTCCCGACCTCAATCCTATAGAGCATGTCTGGAACGTTCTGAAACGACGCGTGAGATCAGTACAACCGGCTCCGCAGACCATCAGAGAGCTGAAGAATGTTATTACCGCGGAGTGGGAACGTATTCCGCAAGCAAGTATCCGGGATATCCTCGCTAGCATACCCAAACGAATTCAAGCTGTGATTTCAGCTAGAGGGGGTCACACTCGATACTAAACATTTATCTGCTTTTACTTTATTAAAGAAAAAACAAACAAAAATTTTTGTTAACTTTTAGTTCACGAGCATATGCACTACTAGCGAGCATACACTACTAGTGAACTGTAGCATTAAACCTATAAATGTTATCAAAATTTTATGATAATACTGACGAAAACGATTATTTGCTTATTAATTTACAAAATTGTGAAAGTAAAACTACCTATAATTATCAAACAAACCAATAGTAACATTTGAAATGGTTCATTGCTTAGGTGCCCGTTTTTTTTGCAAATGAGTTTATTTGTAAAATACTTCTCATAGTGCCGATTACAAGTGTATCGTATTTCAAGTAAAGTCTCTGTATATTATGTAGTCCTGGTAGTAGCTATGACAATGACAATGACTATGTTTCCCGACGAACAGCAGTGTAGACGCACTGTTGTATTAGGGTTTGAAGGACATTGTAGCCACAGTAATAACTGGACATAATGAGACCTAGGATCTTACGCATCAGTATCTGTCCATGATCGGCGGTATCGCTTACTATCAGGCCAATAGCATGATTTTCTTGCTATTGGCCTGATAGTATATATCTTATCTGCAAAATCAAATAATTTTTATATCAATAAAGTTGGAGTGAGTGAAGCCAATCAGATTGCTATAGTTTTTACGAGAAATTTTATGGATTCCCGATTCGCTGTGACGAGATGAGCGGTAATCAGGACTTTTTACGTTGACTGAATTTTAATTTCGGGGTGTCTGGGTTGACGAGGGTAAGTGACTTTAATAAAGCACAATATGTATAGGGTATATCCGACTGCGACTAAAAACGAAGTCGGGTGGTAGTTTTAATGACTTCAGACAAATTGCAATTAGATATTACTGGTGGTAGGTCTCTCATATGTGAGAGGCCATCTGGGTAGGTACCACCGCAATGTCTATTTCTCCCATGAAACAACACTGCGTAAATGCACTGTTGTGATTCGGATTGAAGGACATTGTAGCCAGAGTAACTACTGGACATATCTTATGTCTCAGGATGGCGAGCGCAGTGGAATGTTGCTACTGTTTATGAGCGGTCGTATCGCTTACTATCAGGCGAACGGCTTGCTAGTCTCGTCATTAATTGCAATAAAAAAAAAAGTTATGAAAAAAAGCGAAGATTTTTTTGTTTTTTTTTCAAATATTCGTAATTTTGTAGTAAATAAATTCCCTAAAATAATAAGTTATGCCCTTTTGATTTGATGACATGATAAAAATCGCTGTTTTTTGTAAAGTTTTTAGTTCTTATATTGTGTATGTTTATGTTCGTCACTTAAACTACCATCCGGCTCCGTTTTCGTTTACACTCAACTCTGTACTGTACAAAGTACTCTGTAACAATAAAGTAATTTTCGTATACGTGGGTGTCCCGGCCGAAATAATACTGCTGAAATTATGTTAGTAGCTCGCACTAGAACTTACAATTATACCTCCTAGCCTATTGTGCCAAGCTTTGGATATTAAAATAAACGTGTATCTGAATTAGAGGGAAATTTTATGATCTGAAACGAAGGTCGAATGTTTAAATGTTCATCTTGTTAGGCAACCAATCCTGACTATCTGTTCTTGATTAAAAAAGTCTCTACGCTTTCCACCATGATATAGGTTTAATTATTGGAGAAATTAAACTGTGACAATTTATGGCACAAAAGTGTTAATTTCCTAATTCCTATTTAAGTGGTTGCGAGAGAAGCGAATACCACTCGTCGCGAATGCCCGAAAATAAAACAAAGATATTAAATAAAAATTAAGTGTATTGGTGGCAATTGACTTAGCATTATTATAGTGTAATATTACAAAAGCCAATGCAATGTAGAAACATATTATGCTGAGGTTTAAATTACATTTATTGTAGAGTTGTAACAGACCGAAGTGCGAAGACCGCCATTTGTACTTTTTATTTTTTTTAGTTTCTGTATTTTGTATTTGTTCTTTATGTGTACAATAAAGATTTAAACATTGACAGCCTCCGTGGCGCAGGCGGTTAGACGCCGCCTGTGAAACGAGAGGCCGCGGGTTCGATCCCCGCACCGAGAGAAATGTTTGTGCGGCCCACAAATATTTCTCTCGGATCTGGGTGTTTGTGAGACCGAAAAGTCTCTCGTAGTTCCTGATACCCACGACACAAGACTCGATCTTAATGTGGGGTCAGGACTATGTATGTGACTGTGGGGTGTTATTATTATTATTATTATTAAATAAATAAATAAGTAAGAGTTTTAAAACTCAATACCATTCGCTATCCTACTATTAATTATCTCCGAACTTAGTCTATAGTTACGACGAACGACAGGATTCGCAAATTTTGTGCAATATCTAGGCATATTCGTACAGATTTACGTACGATCCGAATATTCGAACTTCGCTTCGGATCATAAAGTAACCCCCTAGCTTACATTTGTTTTAGTTAAGGACAAGAATTTTAAGCTTTCTGTATCAGCCCATATACGTCCCACTGCAGAGCATGGGGCTTACTCTACAATCGAGAATATGATTGAGAGTGGTTAGGCCATATAGTACACCACGCTGGCCTAGTGCGGGTTGGCGGACTTACATACCATAGAAATTCTTATATATCGGTATGCAGGTTTCCTCACGATGTTTTCCTTCACCGTTTTAGTGCGTGGTGATTGATTATCAATTGATTCATCAATTACTCATAAATTTACGACTGTTATCCTGAAGGGCAAGTGGAAATGTTACTGGTGCCACATAGTTTAGAAGTTCATACACACCGCAGTTATATTTTGTGGAGTAGCTTGTAACAACACTGCTTAAATGCACTGTTGTGTTTCGGATTGAAGGACATTGTAGCCAGAGCAACTACTGGACATATTGAGACTTAAAATCTTATGTCTCAGGATGGCGAGCGCAGTGGAATGTTGCTACTGTTTATGAGCGGTCGTATCGCTTACCATCAGGCGAACGGCTTGCTCTTCTCGTCATTCACTGAAATAAAAAAAAAAACTATTTTTTTTACGATTGTGAACAAACTACCATGACAAATTATTTATTGTAGTGGTAACACTTCTGTTTACATTTTTGATCTCGGATTCCATTTCCGAGTATAGTCTTTCTGTTTGCTAAAATTACAATATCACATTTTGTCAATCCGTGGATAATAGTGTTAGTTATATGTGTTTTATGAACTAGTTTTAATAAGATATGTACATGTAACCGTTCGTTGTCCCAATAAATAAAATAAAATAAAATGCACCCGGCATACATAGAGGGTATATTAAGACTACCGAAAACGAAGTCGGGTGGTAGTTTTAGTGACAGACTAAAGAGAAACTAAAAAGAAAGAGAGACTGTGACGAAAGAGAAAACGAGTGTCTTCAAAATTTTTAATAGTGCGGTGGCCATTAATAACTATTATATCTTAAACATTTTACAACCAATTTTGATGCTGTTTTTGATTTCATGTTTTTATTTGAAATAGGCCTATTTAAAATTTTAGGTTATATTTAAATAACTTATTACTCATAAGGCTAGATCGTTATTTAAGTGATGTATTAAATATTTAGTACAACATAAAAAAAAATACTCCTTGAAATAAAATTTTGGCCATATTCCTATTACATGTATCTAGAATTAGCAAGTTCAACTTATACTGGCCATTTTGTACTACTAGTTTTAAACACTGACTAAATATATGTAGCTCAACTCAACGAGGAGCGTTGCCAAGGAAAGTATAACGTTACAACTTACAAAGATCTAACTTATAGATAAACTCAAATTAAACCTGTTCTTGGAATGCAAGAGAAATTTAACAGCAGTTATAACTTCGGAATAATAAGCCACTGCCTTGAAAATACGGAGTAGGAGTCACTTTATAGTTATAGTTAAACTCTTAGTTAGAGTAGTATATTTTTTACTCTCGATGTAAATAACAGTGCTATGTATTTTTCTGTAAATTGATTGTTTGTGTCATCTGATCAGCTATTTAAAGTTAAGAAAGAAGTATACCTAATTTAATTTTATGTATTAATGTTTTATTTTAAAGTGTATTTAAAAACTACACTTTTATCAAGATAATGTGTATTTGCGTCTAAAATATTTCATACATAAACTCACACCTTTTTCGCAGAAGGTATAGGCAGAGGTGCAACCAGGTCACCCACGTTTCGCTTTGTATTTTCCATACCACGATGTGATAGCCAATCCTATCGCCAAATCGGGCACAAATTCCTGATTCCGAACTTATAACGAATAGAAAAATCCTATATCACTGCCCAACTCGTGATGATCCAACATTCCAATCATACTGTACAACTGCGCCACATCTATAATTCCAAGGAACTAGGATTCACACATTCCCTGTACCCCACTAAAGCGGCTTGCAGACGAGCGCACACGAATTCCTTTTAACTCCAGCATAAGTTATCTGTGTGGGAATAGTTTTGTATTATTCTTGTCTGTTTCAGAAATGCGGGAAGTTCGTCAACTTTGCTTGTACCGGTTGCCATGGTAACCTTTGTTACGTCGGCACCGCTGCGAAACCGGGTAAGTCAAAGTTTTTTTTTTATTAATTTAAAATGCGTTTTTGTTTGGTATTTTTTTTTGTTTAGTTATTTTATAGGCGGTCGAGCTAGCGGCCCGCCTGGTGGTAAGCGGCTACCGCTACTCATGAACCTCGGTAGTGCCAGGGGACCAGCACAACAAACTCGTTTGAAGAAGGACAAGTCATAGCGCTCAGGAAACACCGATGCAGGGAGCTCATTTTACTTTAGCAGAGCTTACACGTGCGTGGTATAATTTGAAAATATTTTGAAATTATACTGATGCTTAGAAAGGGGTGAAACTATCGCATATTATTCGTGGTCCTGTTTTCAGTTCCCGGAATGGTAAATAAGTAAAAAATATTTTTAAATTACAATTTAACGGGGTTTTTGATAGACATATTTTTTCACACGCTAAACCAAAAGGTAAGATGTAATTATGTATTTGCTATTCAGGAAGTTCTTATCCACTCCAATAGTGACCAAAATACATAAAGTTTAAGCGTCATTACAGCGCCTCACATAATATCGCGTTCAGGGATCAGCCAGTTTATATCCAGACGGGCTCTAATAATTGTGTCGACGACGATATTTCTCAACAATGGATATTTTATACATACATACATATATAAACTCACGCCTATATCCCAGAAGGGGTAGGCAGAGGTGCCAGGACACCCACATTTCGCCTTGTATGTTCCGTCCCACAATGTGATAGGTGGCGAGCCTATCGCCATATCGGGCACAAATTCCTGACTCTGGGCTGATAATGAATAGAAAAATCCAATATCAATTTTGCCCAACCCGGGAATCGAACCCGAGACCTCAGCTTTGTATCCGTACCTTAGTACAACTACGCCATCGAGGCATTCGATATGTTATCTTTATGCAATTAATTTTAGATATGTAATGCCGTGTCCATCTCTCTCTCTCTTCAGCCACAGAAAATTTACTGATGAATATAGACCTCCCTAAAAATCCCCACATCGTCCATTCGCGTCAATAAAAAGAAAAATCCTAAAATAAAAAGAACATATTTATCGAGACGTTGCGTTGGCACAAAACTCAATGCGTAGACATAAATAAAAAATAACAGCCATTCAATTCCCTTCTGTAACAGCCTGTACATGACAAATACTGAATATAATATTAGACTTTGCCCGCGTCTTCGCTTGTCTTATAATAACTCAAGAACAGAGAATAATCCCGATATTGAATTTTCATCCAAGATCAATCAATCAGAGCAAGGATTACTTTCAAATAGGCATTAAGAAGCAATGAATTCATGCGGTTAGGCCATTTTTTTATTGTGGACGTCCGTCAGTTAACTGATGGTGGGTCTCTCATATTTTAAACCCCTAAGGAACCATAGCAATATGGATTTCTTCCGCCAAAAAGCAGTGTAAATACACTGTTGTGTTCTGATTTGAAGGACATTGTAGCCAGAGTAACTACTGGACATATTGAGACTTAATTTCTTATACTTCTTAGACTTAATTTCAAGAGAATGGCATGCTGTATAGTCTCGCCATTCATTACTATAAAAAAACTAATTATAATTTTACTTCTCTAATCTCTGTAATAGTACTAGATTTCTGGTTGAACTATACGAGTACCTTATATCTTTTTCCATACCTTTGACAACGTATTAGCAAAATTTCACGTCAATAAGTTTACTACTTAGGGCGTAAAACTTTAACAAACATACAAACTTTGGATATATTAGTCTAGTTACTGTGTATCTGTACAGCTAGCAATTGGGACGAGATACATCAAGTGTACGTGATGCTCGCCCTAATAGCTGGAGTCTAGATAGTTCGCGGAATCCTATATCGGATTTTATTTCATCTTGGCGTTCGCGCGTTAACAAGCCCTTAATAATATCTGTGGCTCCTACGTAAACAATCGTAAGCCAAAATTTTGCTATTTTCACCTCTTGGATTTTTGAACTTGATGACTTTTAGTAACTTTATTAATTTGAAAGTAAAATTATAATATTCTGTGACAATTTTAAGCGTCCTTCTGTTACCGTTATGAATATTGAGAAAAAAATACGGCAAAAAAAAATCTTGTATTGTTTGGGGACCCCCCATAGTATTTTAATTTTTAATATTTGTTGTTATAGCGGCAACGGAAATACATAATTTATGGAAATTTCAGCTTTCTAGCTATTTCGGTTTATGAGATACAGCATAGGTTTCCGTTTTTAACTTTTAGACACGGAGCCTTAAAAAACAAGCATTTTAGATGTCGGCTTTACAGCGTATGTTGTTTTTCACGCGTCGTAATTATCGTAGTGACTCTCGCTCCAAAATTACCACGATTTTTGTGGTGTTAATTAAGAAAATAATTGCACATTAAATCACACTAAGGATAGTCATTGGGTAAGTCCTTAATTATATAATTTTTTTATTTATTTATTAAGCTTCATATACAAATGTATACAAGCCGGACTTAATGCCTGTGGCATTTTCTCCCAGTCGACCTTTAGGTGATGCAGAGATGAGCTGAAGCAGGTGTACGAATACTTAATTAAAAGATAAAGAGAAAAATACAAGTAATTAAAAATTATATTACATATATTATTATTCGATTTATGATTTAATTATGTTTATACTTAGCTTTTATTTATATATATTTATGTATGTACACGTACACGTGTGTATGTATGTTATAGACCAAATCTAGATCATGTTGCTGACACTTACTCGGGAATGTGTTGTGGGTTCGATTGCCGGGCGGGTATTTGCATAAGAAGTTAGGCAGCCGGTTTTTGAGACTAATCTTCGTGCTGTTCTCGTACTTACGAAGCGAGGAATGTGATATATTAGATAAACGGCGTGTATGTTAATATATTTAACGATAGCTTAGCTGGTGGTCAAAGGTTCGAACCAACACGTATTTAAATAGGCACGGAATAGGTTTTATAATGCATTTGGTGGTGATTACAAAAAATACAGATTACTACTCGTTAATAATTGCCAAATTATGGCGGCCTGACGAAGTACGTGGTGGGCTGTTAGTAAACGGATGAGACACGGATGCCAATATATTCTCGGTGGTCACGGGTTCAAATCCCAGGGCATACCTCTGACTTTGCTGATACAGTTACAGTATGTCGGCCTACTGACAGTGCATTCCATTTACATAATGATGACAGTTTTTTCACCATAGCTTACAACGGTTGTTATCCGAACAACTGTTAATATTCTACCTTAATTGTACCAAAATTCGAACCCACACCACAACTACACAGCCTTATGTTAACTCAAACTAACTTTTTTCTATCAGTCGTCCACTCTAACAAATTACTCCAATAAAGGAAGTTACGTACTTTTTACTAGCGGTTGGTTGACCTCCAATATCCTGTGTGACGTCACGGGACTTCCGGGTAGCGTCTTCACAATGCCCTCTTGTGTGAATTGCCGAAAATTGCTTAGTGTATTGTTTCAGGGTTTTAGGATTGAACATGATTTGTGAGTAATGACGGAATTATTAAATAAAATTTAGAAAAGCACTTGGTAATTACAATTCATAAAAATAACATTATCATTCAGTCTGTATATATGTATATAGAAAGCCTCCGTCGCGCAGTTGGTTACGCGCCGACTGTGATACGTAAGGCCATAGGCTCGATCAAGTGTTTGTTTGAGACCTGGGTGGTTGTGAGACCAATAAATCTCGTGTAGTTTCTGATTTCCACGACACAAGACGTTGTGATGTTAGTGTGGGGTCAATACTATGTATGTGCCTGCTGGGTGCATTAATTTATTTATTTCCATGAATTTCCGTTTCTAATTGGAGAGGAGGCCCATGCCCTGCAGTGTAACATATGGGCTGATACAATTTAATATAATACATCCTACAGACGTCAATAAACATTAGGCCAAAATATTAATTAATAAAAAAAACACCCGTTCCTTCATGTTTACAAAATGGCCGGCGGAAGTCCACGCAACGCTTCCGTTTCACCACTAATTAGCTATGTACACTGTACACCCCTTTAACAAGGGTAGCGTGACGTGTTTTCATTATATATCAACCCTTCCTAAGGAAAGGCCGGATTTAAATATTAGATTAACACGGACCATTCATGACATTTTGAGAAAATACCTGATAAGATTTTCAAGGGTTTTGGGGTTTTAGGATTTGCATTCGGCGGTTCCACAAAAGCGACTTATGAGATCATAACTTCTTGAACCTCTTTTTTATGTAACTTTATATTTATATTAGCATATAAGATTAAGTTTATAAGTCCCGTTTTAAAAAAATGTTCAAATTTAACGTCAGGTTACCAGCTTGATAAAATGTAAATTTAATGAGCGCGGATCTTTATTTCTTGCTTATTTTTGTTCAATACTTATTTCTGTTGAGGATAATTTGTCACGAGCACAACGCCATAACCGACCTAAATTGCAACTCCAAATTTATACATACATATACCGGGTATATCAAGAGTGCTACCGAAAACGAAGCCGGGTGGTAGTAGTTTTAGTGAGTACAAACACAATGTGATTAAATATTTCGGAAAAAATGCGACATTTTTTTTATTAATTTTTAAATATCGTCGAGTTTGGGTGATAAATCCATAGTTTTTGCTATAATAGTAATTTAAAGCCTTGTGTACCATAGCGTCTTTAAAAATAAAAGGGTGTTCACTATTATTAAAGAAAAAACTATGTATTTACCACCCTTATTCGACGATTGAAGAAAAATATAAAAAAAAATTAGTTCCATTGTGTCTGAAGTCACTAAAACTATCACCCGGTTTCGTTTTCGGTAGCAGTCTTGATATACCCTGTAGAACCTTATTAATAAACTCGAACGACGGAGATAATAACTTTAGTCCAAAGCTTTAGAAGTGACTCAATTTTTAAAAACGAGGTATTCACGACTTCATTAATAAACACGGATGTACTTCGGCCTAACATGACAATCCTGTTAAGCCAACCCACTAATTTTAAAAGTAAAAAAAATGAACAAAATATTCGAGTTTTAAAGCTAAGCAAAATTTTTAGCTTGAGCTAAAGTTATTCAATCATCCATGTTCTTAGTCAGGTCCATGAAGATTTCCAAATAAAAACATAAAATGAATATCCGCGCCTGAGAATCATACTCAATAACTTAATATCACGAAGTCTACAATGATACTTAACCACGAAACTTAAAAAAACAGTCAGTGTGATTCAAATCACCCTGGACATCCACCATAGAATTTGTATACATGCTGCAAAGCCTATGCCGCGGCTAAAAACTCTTTACAAAAATAAATACTAGTTTAAAAACTAAAATACACGCTTTAATAAAAGACCCACCTAGAAAAGTTAAAATAATTGATAATAAGTTTAAGATATTCTATCTCCAGTCTATCTCTATGTCCAGCCATTTTATTGTTTCTTGACTTTTATTAAAGCGTGTATTTTTAGTTTTTTTATACTATTACTTAATTGTTTTGACTAACATCTATCTACGACTATCTTATGAAAAGAAGATAGCTGCGCGTAAATAACCCACTATTAATTTTAAAAAAAGTATTGAATTTTGTGGATAAAGTTTAATTATTGTATTTTCATCGGTCTTCGATAAACCTACAGGTCATTATTAATAAACTTGGATCAGCGAGGGATTAACTTTAGCCCAAGATTTTAGAATTTTGAATAGCCAGATATTAATAAACACGTATGTAAGTCGGCCTAGCATGACAATCCTGTTACGGTAACCGCTGATTTAAAAAAAAAGACAATGAACAAAATAATCGAGACGATTGTAAAGCCTTAGGCTAAAGTTAATTCCTTGTTCATTTGAGTTTATTAATAAGGCCCACAAAGTTTGAATGAAATCTGACCGTTTAAAGTGAGTCATAATCGCGCCTATAGGAGTCGGTTACAAACATGCAAACAAACATACAAGTGAAGCTGATATAAAGCGTGTAAAAACAAACATGTTTTCATTTGTTTCTCAACAAAGACAACAGACTTCAGATGTCCTTGCGTCGACAGCCCTCAAGCCGTAAAAAGCCGTCCAGGTATTGTCCTGAGGCTTTGTGTGTGGCTGACAGCGCTATTGAGGCCACTCGACGTTTGAGTTAACCCGGATTGTTACGTCCAAGATTCTTGTATGACACTAGAATGTAATTATGAGGAGTTTTGAATAGATGAATTTGTTTGTTTGCTTGTTTGAGGTAATGGTCTGATTTGAAATTAAATTTTTGCGTTAAGTAGGCCAATTGTTAAGTTTATAGACCTATTCTCTTCTTCTTCTTCCGCCATAGTGTGAAGAAGCATCTTAGCAGGCCGGTTCAATTGTATCGGCTGCCGTCTAATGCAAGCGGTACTTGGCATTTGCGCTTACTATCAATGCAGTCATTATGCCTGGATAGTATATTTAAAAAAACACCTCATTCTGCTACACATTTCTCGTATTCTCTTATCAATCCATTGGTTACCTGGAAAAGATCACCTTGACTTGATCTGGCGAACGGCATGCTAGTCTCGCCATTAAATGCAATAAAAAACTAATAATTTACCCTAGTTTATTCTAAACACCACATTACTGACAACGCTGAATAATCACAGCCCCACTAATTCCGCAGCGCTGACGAGTGCTGAATAAAGCTGAAAACGCTTTTATCCACGAAAAGTCTGCAAAGAGACTCGGATTGGACCATTAGACATTTTATTTGTTCTTCGTTCAAGTTAATGGATGAGCCTTTGCCGATCGGAATTTAACCTTCCAATTCAGTTTTGAGCTTAATGAGATTGCGCTTTGGGTGAATTAGATTTGGGAGTATGTGGTCTTTAGGAGAATATTATAAGTAGCTCTAAGTCGCTGCAGTTTGATTTATAATGAAACGGCAAAATGACTACAGTAGCCTAGTAGTAAGTAATGTTAGAAAAATCAAAAATCACGCTCAAGAGGTTCTAAATAATTCACGCTGCCTCAAAACAAATGAAACCTGGAATTAAAATTATATGCTATTATTCTATACTAAAAGTGCGTGGTGGCCTGTTGGTAAACGGACTAGACGCGGCTGCCCACATGTTCACGGTGGTCGCGGGTTCGAATCCCAGGGCACACCTCTGACTTTTCGGAGTCATGTGTGTATTGATAATATCAATCACCACGCACTAAAACGGTGAAGGAAAACATCGTGAGGAAACCTGCATACCATAGCGATTTATAAGAATTCCTATGGTATGTAAGTCCGCCAACCGGCACTAGGCCAGCGTGGTGGACTATATGGCCTAACCACTCTCAATCGTATTCTCGATTGTAGAGTAGGCCCGTGCCCTGCAGTGGGTGCGTGCGTATATGGGCTGATACAATACAAAAAAATCTATACTAATATTATAAAGCTGCAGAGTTTGTTTGTTTGTTTGTTTGTTTGAACGCGCTAATCTCTGGAACTACTGGTCCGATTTGAATGATTCTTTCAGTGTTGGGTAGTCCATTTATCGAGGAAGGCTATATGCTATACATCATCACGCTATGACCTATAGGAGGAAAGCAGTAGTGATATTTCTAGCAAAAACGAGGAAATTTTGTTCGTTTTTCGTGGTCCGATTGGTCGATATTCTAAACTGATTGTCAGAATTAAACATTTTGACCGCCATTTTAAAACGTGTATGCACCCGGGCGGAGCCGGGCCCGACCGCTAGTACCATAATAATTCCTTAACTGAACAATGTAACAGAAAACAGAATGCCCCAAAGTGATTAGTACGATTCTGTTCCGAGATATATCGAGTACAGACTGCCGGTGGCGTTGTATTTCGGTACGGTTACAAAACTGAGGTCTCGGGCTTGAATTCCGGGTTGGACAAAGTGATTTTTTTATTCATTATAATCAATCCGGAATTTGTTCCCGATATAGCGATAGGCTCGCCCCCTATCACATCGTTGGACGGAGCATACAAGGCGAAATGTGGGTGTCTTGGTCTCTGCCTATTCTTCTGGTAAAAAGGCGTGAGTTTATCTACGAAGGTATATTGTTTCCAAGATTTTTGTATTGTTTTCCCCTCGCCATGTTGTATCATCGTGTCGTGTCATACAGCGACAGCTAAAAACAGCAATAATCACACAATAGTGGAACACATGTGAACTAATCCCGCCAGTTATCTGCACGCCGCGCGCAGAGTTACGTCTCTAGTAGATACGGCATTGCTTTTTAAGAGATTATAAATAAAAAAATAATAATATTTATTCATATTTTTAGTTACAGGTGAGATTATACCTACTGAGTTTTCACACCTGCTAATTTACATTTTAGTAAATCGTGATTGTGGATAGATTAAAATGAATTTTTGTACAGTACTCTGATAATAACAAAGATGCTGAGAAACGAAAAAGTAACATCACACATGCTTCCCCTTGACATATTATAACGAACTAATAGAATCTTACAACTAGGCGGTCAACTTATCATTAGATAAGTGGAGATTATTAAAACTAAATGATTAGGGATATACTAAATAGCTGAGAGATTATAAACTGACTGATTTTAAAAAAATGTTAAGGCTGTCTATGAAATTTTGTTTGCTCTTACTAATGTTTTTGTGGTATATTTCGTTTACTATTTAATTAATGCCTAAATGACAAAATATGTACATGTTAAAATCTTATTATTTATCCTTTTCAATAATAGTTTATTTTTTCAGAAATAACTGTGAAATTACTGAAAACTTACAACTTTCGTAACTCCAAAACTGATAAGTATTTTTCAAATATTATTATTATACCGGGTATCTCAAGACTGCTACCGAAAACGAAGCCCGGTGGTAGTTTTAGTGACTACAAACACAATGCGACTAAAAATTTCGCAAAGAAACGCGACAGTTATTTTTTATGATTTTTTAAATATCGTCATTTTTGGGTGGTAAATCCATAGCTTTTGCTAAAATAATATTTTAAACATTTTTCTACCTTAGATTATTTATAAATAAAAGGGTATACACTATTATTTTAGGAAAAAATGTATTTACCTCCCAAATATGGTCAAAGGAAAAAAATAACAAAAAAAAATTGTCGCTTTTTTTCTGCAACTTTTTCTGTTGCATTGTGTCTGAAGTCGCTTAAACTACCACCCGGCTTCGGTTTCGGTAGCAGTCTTGATATACCCTGTATTGTGATATTAATATTATGCCCTTATATCAAACTTAGCAAGTACTCCATTCGGGGTTCCTTATATATTAAAGGAATACTATAGTTACTTTGAATAATTTAGAAATGGACCGTTTTAACCATCCTGTCTTGGTAATCCTACCATTGTTGCACTTTGTGCGGTGAGTTAGATTGCCTCTTTGCCTATCCTGTCATTATTCATTGCTTTTCATAGGCCGGTAACACAATGACTTTTATTCTTATGACCATATATAACTTCAGACTTTCCTTTCAAGAAGGTATTAATAACTAAAACGTTCCAAGTTTCTGACAAAGATTTATATTATCAAAACCTAGACCTCCAAAGAACTTCAAATATCAGAGCAATTGAACCCATAACAAAAATAAAACCGGCATATTTGTGCTCTCTACGATAACTTTCAGCACCCAATCATCTCCATTCAATACATCTGTTAAACCTTACCCTCGAAAAATTCAGAAGTAAAATATTTATTCTTTTCCATTTAAATGCAAAATTTTACGAGCATCCGAATAAAACTTTGCAACAACGCTTTGTTTCTGCAGTTCGATGGATTGTTCCAATTCCAGTGTTTTGTCGAAGCCATCCAGAATTGCCGTCGCCAGGATTTTGACTCGAAGATATATCGCTCCAAGCTGAATTGTGTGCATGTGCGTGTTTTTTAAAGTGTGCATGTAAAAACGGCTGTCTCGATTTTCGTGATTGTAAAAGCTTTAGAGATTGTGTCAATTTTAAATCAATATTATTGACAGGCGAATTTATTTTAACGATATTTTATACTAGCAAAAAGTAACTAAAATGTTTTCTTAGATTTACGCAAATACGATACGATTTGGTTTAATATTTACATATATATTTTTTACATCTTTTGAGTTCCCGACGAAACTAAAAATCACGATAAAATCCGTAAATAATGGTTTTATTTCAAAAAGCAACTATATATAAATTCCTCAGTGTATATGCATTCCATAGTGCATTCTAATCGAAATAGGGTTTGCTAGCGAAACCTAGTTATCTCTATCCGAGTAATACAATTACGATGATCTGATTGTATCCGGATGTACACTAGATCCCGAAACGTATTATTGTGTGTTCCAAACCACTGGTAATATGCTTACTATGAAGGCCAAATATGAGAATCCTAACACCAGCTCGTGAAGAGATTTTTTTTTAATTTCCTTGAAGTTTCATATAGCCTTCCTACCAATTGTTATGATGATAATCATCTGCATCAGCCCATTTACGTTTCACTAGGCACCAGGGCACGGGCTTACCCTACAACCGAGAGAGATTATGCCACATAGATCACGCTTGATTGGTGCGGATTGATAGACTAAAGTCTATACATTCTTCTAAATGGCTATGGTATGCAGATTTCCTCACAATGTTTCCTTCACCGTTGTTAATACGTAAACTCAAGATATATCTTGAATTTAGGCATAAGAGTTGGTGATATGGGGTGTATATATAAGAAGAAGAACGAAAGAAGAAAAGCATAACTTAGTTGATGGAGGCTTGATGGTCCAAACCAAATTATTAAATATACTGAAATACCATCATCAAGCTGTGGAATTGCTTGCCGTCACGCGTTCTCCCTCCTTCCTATGATCCCGGGTCCTACCGCCGTAGTGGGAAGAGGCATCTCAGCAAGCCGGCATAATTGTATCGAATGTCTTGGGACTGTCGTCTGATGCCATTGGATACTCTGCTTGGACAGCATCTGCGCTTACCATCAGGCGCAGTGTTGCCAACATGCCGGGCCAGCTTAAAAAAAAACACAGTAACGCCTCTACGCATTTAAAGGTTGGTACAGAGTTGCAGCGAACAGCTGTCGACATTGCAGTTGATCGTTTAAGCCGAGAGTTGCATTTTATACGCGACGCGGACTCGCAATGCTCGCGACGTATTAGAGAATGAGGGTAAACAAAGTCGTATACTGGCTGGGGATTTAGGATTTTATACTTAGTCGTAGAAAATTGTTGAAACATAAACTGAAACACAGTGGTTGTAATCAATAATTACTTTGAAATGAATAATGAATAATTATTTTGTTATTATCAAAACTTATATTTTCATACAAATTAAATGAAACTAAAGTTATGTAAATCTGTCTGTTAGAAAAAAATATACAGTAATAATAAATCGGATTTCTTTCTGTGATTTTAGATATACCGTTGAATATATTATACTACCATTTTTTTGTTTTATTTTCCGTAACAACTTTTTCTTAAGAATGATTCTATTTTAAATCTTTATAGCTTTGATGTATAATGTTTTCGTTAATTTGTGGGATGGGAGATGATATACGGCAATTAATCTTTAAAATTTCAATTCCGAGTGCATAAAAGCGGTTGATCTCACTTCACCAAACCCCTAAGTACCCTATATAAAATTCTAGCCTATAAAAAGTCATATCGCCTTTATGAATTTAAATGAAATTGATTTTGAATTTGAAAAGGCTCATGGTTAATTCAGATAGGCCGCGCGGGATTCCGCGGGTCACTGGCGACGCATAATATTATATTTTAAATTTATTTTATCGCTATAATGATCTTTTCTGTCCCATATGCTTTATAAGAAAATAAATAACATTTAACAGTCACATATGTAGGTCCTGACCGCACGAAGGTCGATTCTTGTGTCTGCGTATCAGGCACTACGAGAAACTTTTCGATCTCACAAACACCCTGACCCGAAAGAAATATTTGTGGGCCGCACAAACATTTCTCTCGATGCGGGGATCGAACCCGCGGCCCCACGTTTCACAGGTGGCGTCTAACCGATTGCGCCACGGAGGCTATCATTTAAGTATACGGTCTTTCCACAGAAATGGACGCAACTACGCAAGTTACTTCTCATGTACGAGAAAGTTACTTTTAACTATGCTAAAAATCCTGATAATCGCATTACAGTTACGGGGACAGAACTCTAAAATCAAATCAAATCAAATATTTTTATTGCATCAGGCGCAGTGTTGCCAACATGCCGGGCCAGCTTAAAAAAACACGGTAACGCCTCTACGCATTTAAAGGTTGGTACAGAGTTGCAGCGAACAGCTGTCGACATTGCAGTTGATCGTTTAAGCCGAGAGTTGCATTTTATACGCGACGCGGACTCGCAATGCTCGCGACGTATTAGAGAATGAGGGTAAACAGTCGTATATTGGCTGGGGATTTAGGATTTTATACTTAGTCGTAGAAAATTGTTGAAACATAAACTGAAACACAGTGGTTGTGATCAATAATTACTTTGAAATGAATAATGAATAATTATTTTGTTATTATCGAAACTTATATTTTCATACAAATGAAATGAAACTAAAGTTATGTAAATCTGTCTGTTAGAAAAAATATACAGTAATAATAAATCGGATTTCTTTCTGTGATTTTAGATATACCGTTGAATATATTATACTACCATTTTTTTTGTTTTATTTTCCGTAACAACTTTTTCTTAAGAATGATTATATTTTAAATCTTTATAGCTTTGATGTATAATGTTTTCGTTAATTTGTGGGATGGGAGATGATATACGGCAATTAATCTTTAAAATTTCAATTCCGAGTGCATAAAAGCGGTTGATCTCACTTCACCAAACCCCTAAGTATCCTATATAAAATTCTAGCCTATAAAAAAGTCATATCGCCTTTATGAATTTAAATGAAATTGATTTTGAATTTGAAAAGGCTCATGGTTAATTCAGATTGGCCGCGCGGGATTCCGCGGGTCACTGGCGACGCATAATATTATATTTTAAATTTATTTTATCGCTATAATGATCTTTTCTGTCCCATATGCTTTATAAGAAAATAAATAACATTTAACAGTCACATATGTAGGTCCTGACCGCACGAAGGTCGATTCTTGTGTCTGCGTATCAGGCACTACGAGAAACTTTTCGATCTCACAAACACCCTGACCCGAAAGAAATATTTGTGGGCCGCACAAACATTTCTCTCGATGCGGGGATCGAACCCGCGGCCCCACGTTTCACAGGTGGCGTCTAACCGATTGCGCCACGGAGGCTATCATTTAAGTATACGGTCTTTCCACAGAAATGGACGCAACTAAGCAAGTTACTTCTCATGTACGAGAATGTTACTTTTAACTATGCTAAAAATCCTGATAATCGCATTACAGTTACGGGGACAGAACTCTAAAATCAAATCAAATCAAATATTTTTATTGCAGCCATAGGTTTACATAGGCTGTTGCAAATTATTTATCCGTACAACTATGGCCCGCGAAATTGCCATACAATAATATAAACAATTTAGGTATCTACACTAATAACTGCAAAACTGGTTAACTTGAGTAAAAACTAATAATTATTTAAAAAAATAATAAATGTCTATACACATACATGATAACAAAAAAAGGTTGTTCATTGCAGTTGAAAAACGTATGGCTATAGTTGCCAACAGTAAATACTTATACTTAATACTTCGTTTGGACATATATACTGTACAACGTCCCATATACATACTCGTAATTAATCCTTGTTTATTTATCTTTATTACTAGTAAATTTAATTTAATTTAGTATTTACCTATTTCTATTTCTTTTGTATATTTTAAGTTTTAATGTGTCGTAAATGTTGTTTATAGAGTATTATGTCATTGTTTGTTTACCTAAATAAAGAGAAAAAAAGAATATATGTTTGATTGTATATTTACCAATACACTATTAATATATCTATATTTTGTGTAAAGTTTTCTAATATATTGTCTGTTTTCACCAATAAATAAAATAAAATAATCTGGTCTGCCGCTATTCCTTACCACTGTTTCTGTATGAAGGAGATTGTACCCAGTTGTTACAGGGCATTAAGACACTTAATATCTAAGAACCCGGGATAACGAACGTGCAGGCCTTAATATTAATAAGTTCTGGATTGTGTTGCTTCTGTTAATGGATATGTGTGGTGTATATGGCAAGCGATTTATACATTATTATAGATAGAAAAAAATCTTAACAAAATTATATCTTTGTCAAGACGTTACCAATGTTCAATATAAAAGAATAATAAATTTACTGTTAAAAAACTTATATGTTTGTCAAGGCGTTACCAACATTAAAAATAAAATAATAAGAATATATTTTATTGCGAAAAATCTCCGATAAAATACAAGGTACTAATTTAACAATAATTTATGTATCAATTATGTGGGTCCCAAAGTAGGCCACCCCGTATCTTGGGCATCCATCCTAGATTAACTACCATTGTAAATAGTTTAAGAAAACAAATTATAGTTGTAAATTTCAACAAAACAAAAAATTACGAAGTCAACTTAATCTAACACTTACACAATGTAATAAAAACAATAACAAATGAAAATTAACTTGTGTGTGTATGAAACTATTAAATAAGTACGCTAAGTGTATCACTATAAAAATGTTTTTGTAATATTCCTCCATTAATAGCAAAGCATCAGCCTTCCATTAATATTTATCAAATATTCCCAAATGATTTTATCAAAGCATACCTAAATAAAAACAACGCATAATTTTAATACCTCCGTTAATACCAAAGCTAAAATACTTTAGTGCAAAGCCCGAATGTAGTGTCGGCAGTTTTCATTTCCGCCCGCGCTGGCCACCGGCCGCCGGATGTACAGTTCCATTTCCGACACACTCCCGCCATTCATATTAACATATATATTTACGTGAATTTTCAATGTACGGAAAAATAATGGTTTTGCTTAGGAAAAATTTGCTGGGAAAGGTAAGTAAAATATATTTTTTATATTTTTATTGCACTGAATGTCGAGACGAGAATGCCGTTCGCCTGATAAAACGTAAACGATACGACCGCTTATATACAGTAGCAAAACCAAACAACACCTTCAATTGCAAAGCAA
This sequence comes from Hyles vespertilio, assembly GCA_009982885.2. Classification (NCBI taxonomy): domain Eukaryota; kingdom Metazoa; phylum Arthropoda; class Insecta; order Lepidoptera; family Sphingidae; genus Hyles; species Hyles vespertilio. Next base: position 7,009,770 of record CM042823.1, on the reverse strand, counting down.
TGCTTGGCATTCCACTGCGCTCGCCATCCTGAGATATAAGATGTTAAGTCTCAATATGTCCAGTAGTCAGTCCAGCTACAATGTCCTTCTAACCAAAACACACCAGACTGTCCCACCCTCACACCCACCACTGTAACTCCTGTGAGCCAGGATCAACAGTGGCACGCAATGTAATGGACACCGAGCATTGAAGCTCGGCGAGTCTCCGGGAATGTCTAACTGTCTTTAACCCGCAACGAAATTAATCAGAAAGTTAAATTATTAGGAGGAGTTGGAAATAAATTATTGTCCACTTCCCTCCGTGCAAAGCGGGTGACAAAACATTGAACTGAAGAGGTAAATAACCTCGCAAAAAGACTTTCACAGCCGGAGAAGCCAGCTGTAAAGCACCACGGATCAAATTATTATTACATTTAAATGGGACCTATTATGTGAACTGTTATGCTTGATTCCAGTAATAGGTATGGCAAAAACGCCGGAAAGCACGGAAGTTCTTTCTAAACACACCAGTGCATTTACACTGTTGTTTAGCGGGAGAAATAGACATTGCGGTGGTACCTACCCAGACGGCCTCTCAAATATGAGAGACCGACCACCAGAAAATTACAATCGATTCTTTATTAATTTTGCCATCGATTCTTTTTCTATCTCCGTTGAGCCAGCATTTAGTAAGGTCCAAGTATTCATAATATAATTGAAGAAAAACTTACCTAAATTTTCTTCGCTAGAAATTATATTCAGTCACTTACCTGAAAAAAAATTACATTGTTAATTTATAGTTTTTATAGTCGATATATACAATCGATCGGTCGATACATAGACTGCCTCGTGGGTAAAGTTGTATTACAGTACGATTACAAAGCTGAAGTCTCGGGTTCGAATCCCAGGTCGGGCAAAGTGATATTGGATTTTTCTATTGGAATATCAGCCTGGATTCGCGCCAGATATAGCGATAGGCTGTGTGTGTTCCTTGTGGGAAATCCTTTTAATAAATAAATTAATCAATTAAAACAAAATTATGTGCATGTATAAAAACATTTAAAAATGGTTTCTTAGATTTACGCGAATGTTACACCGTGAAATAAGACTATTATTTACGGATTTTATCGCGGATTTAGTTTAATTTTTACATTTTTTGAATTCCCGACGTTTCGATCACTTTACAGCTTTCGTGGTCACGGGGCGGTCCGCCCCGAAAATTTAAGAAGGAAGTTAAAAATGTAAAATTAAACTAAATCCGCGATAAAATCCGTAAATAATAGTCTTATTTCAACATTTAAAAAGTTGTACCTATCTATATACACAATCTGTCTGTCTGTATCAGCCCATATACGTCCCACTGCAGGGCACGGGCCTACTCTACAATCGAGAATACGATTGAGAGTGGTTAGGCCATATAGTCCACCACGTTGGCCTAGTGCGGGTTGGCGGACTTACATACCATAGAAATTCTTATGAATCCCTATATACACAATATATACACAATATACCGGGTATATCAAGACTGCTACCGAAAACGAAGCCGGGTGATAGTTTAAGCGACTTCAGACACAATGCAACAGAAAAAGTTGCAAAAAAAAGCGTCAATTTTTTTTTGTTATTTTTTTCCTATGGCCATATTTGGGTGGTAAATACATTTTTTCCTAAAATAATAGTGTATATCCTTTATTTATAAATACTCTAAGGTATAAAAGAGTTTAAATTATTATTTTAGCAAAAACTATGGATTTACCACCCAAAATTGACGATATTTAAAAAATCATAAAAATAATTGTCTCGTTTCTATGCGAAATTTTTAATTGCATTGTGTTTGTAGCCACTAAAACTACCACTCGGCTTCGTTTTCGGTAGCAGTCTTGAGATACCCTGTATATATACACAATGGAAAGTTATAATAAAGTAGGCTTATGATTCCACATAATATTTTTTATACTAAAATAACTATTCCAAGCCCTTTCAAATATAAATAAAATTCGCCAAATTAAACATTACGCAGTCTTACACTGTAAATAGCTTGAGTAAATTTTGATTATACACAGTGGTTGATAGAAACTTCTGTCCTTTTCTAAAAGTACGGGTGTGAGTGAGATGGACTAACGAAGGCCGTAATTATTTTAGAAAGTATTTGGTATTTGCAGAAACATTGTTTAATTGGTCAATTCATCGCATTGCAGTCTATAAATGTTGTAAGGAGTAATTTCTTTCAACACATGTGGGTTAATAGGTTTATTTTAGACCGTATTTTCCCATAAAATAGAAGGTTTGGTTTATTTTAACTTAAACACAGATAAAAATAAAGCATATTAAAAACGAAAAAAATAACAGATGGTACTCGTATTGCTGAGAGTATCTTGCTTGGTTTCTTCACAGCTACAAATATTCAAAAATACAAGCGATAAGAGCTGAGAATATGCTAATATAAAGAATATTTTGATGTAATTAAGAAATAGTAATTTGTCCAGTGTACTAACGATACTTTCATAATTATATTTATTAGCTTACATGTTTACATTGTTAGTACATATTCACAAATATTCTCATTTTCTCTGAGCCAGCAAATACATACATAGTTTAAATCTAAAAGGGTTTAAATCGAACTCTCTACCAAACGTAGTTTTTTAATCAGCAGCATGCGATTCTGGTTTGATACAGTTCTAAATACATTCTTAAACTCACGCCTTTTGCCCAATAGGGGTAGGGAGAGGTGCTTCCAGGATACCTACGTTTCGCCTTGTTTATTACGTCCCAGGATGTGATAGGGGGGGCGAGCCTAAGCTTATACAGGGCACAAATCCCGACTCCAGGCTGATATATAATGAATAGAAAGTCCAATATCACTATAACCAAATCGGGATTCGAACCCGAGACCTCAGGGTTGTAATAGTACCGTAGAACAACTGCGCCACCAAGGCAGTCAGTTGTATACCAGTATGGATCACTAACATACAAATTGAAACAAACTACCCTCGAGAATTGATAAAAAAAACTGCCGAAATTAACAACAGTAACACATTCAACAAACAGTTGATGTAAACAACACTAATTGTGTCGCACTGTGTTGTTTGTCGTAAAGCCGAATTTACGCTAGTGCTCGTGTTTGACTTAATCCTAGGTTCTAGGTCTCTTGAGGTTTGTATGACACAAATGTGTATTGAATGAGTGGTAATTTGCGGTTATAGAAGAATGCCCATTCATAGTATTGGTAAGAATATTGATCCCAATACCGTTATTGCTTATTCATAATGAATATAATTCATGATAGCATTTTTCATGGTTTGTCCTTAAACGTTTTCATATTTTATCCCTAGCGACAGGTTTTTATGAACTAAAGTAATTATCATCACATTTTAGTCTCAATTTGTCCAGTAGTTACTCTGGCTACAATGTCCTTCTAACACAACAGTGCATTTACACTGCTGTTTGGCGGAAGAAATAGACATTGCGGTGGTACCTATCCAGGCGGCCTCTCACATATGAATGACCTACCACCAGTAAGTGAGATTTCCTTATTTAAAATTAATAATATAAAATTAAAATGGAGAAGACTAAAGTGCGCACCAAGTTAATCTTTGTCCGCCGCAGGATGTTACGGTCCCTCCATATCACACGGTGGGACGAAACACCCAAGCGAAATGTGGGTGATACAACCTCTGCCTACCCCTTCAGGAAAAAAAGGCGTGTGTTTATAAATTGTACAAAAAAGAGGCTTTCTCACATTTGATAATGCACTTATGATTTAATTATGCACTTCAAAAATTTCGATATAAAACTATTATTTACGGATTTTATCGCGGATATTTGGTTTAATTTTTCATTTTTTAACTTCCGTAAATATAGTTTCATTTTAATGTGTAACATTCGCGTAAATCTAAGAATCCATTACATTTCATAAACGTGTTGTACTTTAAAATGTCCTTAATAAGCTAATTCCATATATACACATCACCGCATTCGTGCCACGCGTTCCCACCGCTGCAAATATCGAAACGGCGGCTGTCTGAACATTTCGTATGAAGCGACATCCACTCGCGCGTAAACTTAATTACTCACTGCAAAACATTTCCACGATTTATGCTTTTGTACATTAATCGTTTCGGATTGAAAACTGTGTAATTTTATTTATTAGAGCATATTAAGTCTACTTGACATTATCCTTACAAGATTATAGAGTCACAAAGTTATCTGGCCCGGTGGCCAAGAGTGGAAACAACAACGTCATTTGGAATGTCAGTCTATCTGCCAGTCGCTGACATATCTGCCATTGGTTGTTTACTCAATGTATTTATTTTTCCTGCATTATTTAAAACTAGTGAAATATGCCGAGAACTTGATAAAGTGGCGCTAGGAACGTAAAACTTCAGGTATTACATTTTATGAAAAAAGAAAAGCATCTCAAGCACCAATAATACCCTTAGAAAAATTGTATCAACGCGTAGTTGCCGCCACAGGTCTGTGTTGTCAGCTTTTCAAAATAAATACCACATAAACAAAATTTTGTACGTACTATTACAATACATGTAAGTGCATATAATAAACTAGAATTTATCGTTACGTTCGTGGGGGCCTGTTGATGAATGGACCAGACGCGACTGCCAACATGTTCTCGGTGGTTGTGGGTTCGAATCCCAGGTCACAAATCTGACTTTTCGGAGTCATGTGGGTATTGATAGTCAATAAACACGCACTAAAACGGTGGAGGAACACATAGCGAGGAAATCTACATAACATAGCGATTTATGTATGTAAGTCCACCAACCCGCATTAGACCAGCATGGTGGACTATATGGCCTATGATATGGCCTTACCACCCTCAATGGCACTCTCGATTGTAGAATTGGGCAGTTCCCAACAGTGGGACATATAGTATATGGGCTGATACAGATACATTTGTTTAAGGGTATGGGGAGCAATTTGTTAGAAATCTTGGGAAGGAAAAATAACATGCAAAGGAAACGGGTTACTAATTTTCCTGACACTATTGATCGAATTGAAAAATCCTACTTCACTCACTTTATTGCTATATCTATTTTTAATGGCAACACCAAATTCGACAACAGCGACTCTCTCACCGGGTCAGATAAGTTTGTGGGATTATACACTATTTGGATGTAATTCAGATGTCATTAATACAAATAATTCGTGTTCATAAGCTGGTATAGACTTACATATCCAAAACCTGTGCAATTTTGACAAAACTACATACATACACATCGAATACATATTCCTCTTTTTTTAGAAGTCGGTTAAAAATATTGTCAAATGTATCTCATATTTTCCTAATTGTACTCTGCAGTCTGATGTATTTGTCCCGGCAGAGTGTCGATTAGCATCAGACGGCAGTCCCATGTCATTCTATAAAATTATGCCGGCCATTCACATTCACATTCGATACAATTATTCTTTACAACCGAAAATTTGATTAAGAGAGTTATGGAATATACGACTCTGGCCTATTGTGGGTTGGCGGAGTTTACACACTATCTTCCTTCTGGGACATTTCCCTTCATTCACCACATTATGTGACGCAATCATATTCGTTTGCAGAAATAAAAACTTAAATTATTGCTTATAAATTAAAACAAATTAATGATTGACCCTGGCAAGATGAACTTGATGCTTTCGAGCCCATGTGGTATGAAATTGCTTGGTACTACTCTTATGGAAAAGAGGCGAGAGAAACAGCTTTGCACTGCAGTGGCACAGACTAATAAGGATGATAAAAGTTAAAAAAAAATAACTGCTTGGGTTTAAATCAAGTTTTGTAATAATCGCTATATTGAAAACTAGTTTTGAAAAGAGCAACACTAGAGTTTTCTGCCCATTATTCTTTAGTGAAAATTCCTTTCCGAAACGGGGAAAGCAAAAAAAAACAACTTGACTAAATGATTTTGAACATATTATGATTTCAATAAATTATTTTTATATACTCGTACTAATACTATATAATAGTGAGAGTGACTATATATAGTATTAGTACGTATATTTTCAATAGATTTTCTCTACGTAGTGGTTTTCTAGTAGTGAGATAAGGATCACTGCCTAGACGATATTCTAAAGTGCACTTCGCTTCTATTATTCTAAGGCCAAGTTTCTGCTTTGAACATTGAGTCCAGTTTTTATATTTAAACATGACTGAACAAATAGCTGAATAGTGGTTGGGGGTTGGAAATCCAGGACCCAAACTTCATACATACATTTATAAAATCACGCATTTTTTTCAGAAGGGATAGGCCTGTTCCTTCCAATGATATGATGGGGGCGAGCCTACCACCATATTGGGCTCAAATTCTTAACTCCGGGCTGATAATGAATAATAAGATCCAATATCACTTTGCACGACCCGAGATTCGAACCCGCCCCTCAGCTTTGTAAACGTACCGTAACACAATTACACCACCGAGGCACTGACGTCACACTCAAACTTGAATTTAATTAAATTGCAAAGCACTTTAATTAAAGGAAAACATTTTCCGGTATGCTATGGTATTTAAAAAAAACAAAGAAGCTCTTAAAACTTTCTCTACAGCATGCAAATTTATGACGGGATAACAATCAAACACGCTATGTTGAGTCTACAAATCGATGATCGATATCCTAGCACTGTGCCACCAAACGAAATAACTCCGTTTCCGCCATCATTCTTCTTCTTCTTCTACCTGGAGCTATCCCGGCCGATGCCAGGGTCTGCCCTAACGCCAATTCTTCTCCATTTTGCCCGATTTTCGGCATCTTCAATAGTAATTCGCTTCTTTGGTCTACCTCTCAATCCAGGCCCAGGAATATTGAGGCTTAGGTACACATTACCGACATACTCCTGTGGTTTCCTTAGGACGTGACCATATAAAAAACGTTTCCGCCAGTATAAACCAAAAAAGGGAAATACATAATTTCGACGACCGATAAGTTATCAATGCGAGTTGTCTTATCAAAACATTATCCAGTGCAGTAAATGTGACATTACTCGACGGATGCGTAAATTACACCCTCATTGTATTTTTAAGGTATAAAATACGTTCTGAAAGTATTTTTTATTCAGTAAAAGTGAGCAATTGAAAAATGAAGCTTGTTTTCGGTAAATATTTTTTAAAGAGTTGATAATAGGGTATTTGAATCTATTTTTTTATTATGTTTATCAAAACGTATCAATAGTTATTGTCTAAAAAAACAAAGAAATATATCCATTCAAAATAAAACAAGTTATAACCGTTTTAAATCTTGTAGTGGGAATAACAGAAAAGAAATGCAAAACAAAGATAGTGACGTCACTAGGGTGATTATACATTACAGTGTGCGCGTGTGAAAGAAACAGGAAGATGTCCCCACTACACCCCTACGCTTTAATTTTAAATATTAATATTTGCCTTTTAATACAAGTAATACCTTATAATACTTTTTTGACTAGCGTCGGCTGTACTGCAGCACAAAGAATGAAGGTTCCAATATTATGACCAATATTCTTTCTGGTATCTGCGAAACAAGCCAAGATCCTAGTGCACTACCGCAGTGTTTGTGTTAAAATTACTAGCTATGTAAATGTATTGTGATACTTTTTGGTAATATTTTGGTTAATTAATTTTATTATTATTTATTATAAGGCCATAAAGTGCACCATGCTGGCCTAGTGCGTTACGGTATGCGGGTTTTCTCACGATGTTTTTCTTGACCGTTTGTTTATTTGTGTATTATCTTTTGTTTATTTTTTACCTTTGTGTATTTATAAACTAGACACAAATAGGTATTATTCCATTAGAATGTCTTTAATGCCAACCCGCACTAGGCCAGCGTGGTGGAGTATATGGCCTAACGACTCTCAATCGTATTCTCGATTGTAGAGTAGGCCCGTGCCCTGCAGTGGGACGTATATAGGCTGATACTGATGTCTTTAATTTCCGACAGCCTCCGTGGTGCAGTTGGTTATACACCTGCTGTGAAACGAGAGGCCGCGGGTTCGATCCCCGCACCAAAACCAATATTTGTGTGAACTACAGGTATTTGTTTCGGGATTGGGTGTTTGTGTGAGCGAACAATTTCTTTACTAATACCCACGACACAAGACTCAATCTTAGTGTGGGGTCAGGACTATGTATGTGACTGTTGGGTGTATTTATTATTTATTTATTTATTTTAATACATTTTTTCCAGGCTGAACTATGCTGACCAGACCTTCGCTTATAAGGGTGAATGCAAGAACTGAAAAATTTGTTATTTCCTAAAATTAACTTGGTTCAAATAACAACATATTGTTTCCATTTGCATATTAATTAATTTTTTTGGCTCAGGCCTAATTATTAATGATCGAATGACTAGTGCAGTGGAACATAGGTAGGTTTACTAACTTTGAAAATAGATGCGAGAATAATGCATGATGCATCACACTACTGTTATCGGGAGAAAAAAACATTGCGGTGGTGCCTACCCAGGCGGCAATCGACCCTTACTAGAACGAAAATAAATTGTCCAAGCTATGGATTTCACCATGCACGATTCTGCTTATTCCCTCAGAAGTACACAGTCACTATCTTGTATTATGTACAAATTATGCTCTATCAATTTTGTATATTCTTGAAAACGTAATCCAAGTAACACATTCTTTCTGCTCCCGCTAAGTAAGGACATAAAACTTGGCGAAAATGTCGTCCCTCCATTTATTAAAGTCGGTATTTTTACCCCATCCCCAAGTAGAAAATGGGGTGACGTTATTAAATCTCATCGCATACCGCGAATGTTAAGAAATGTGAATCTATATTAAAATTGTGAGTAGCCGATGTCTGTACATCCTGACCATTATTTTGAGTCTTCGTGGCGCAGTTGGTTAGACGCTGGCTGTAAAATGTGCAACCGCAACCCGCCAACTCGCATTAGGCCAGCGTTGTGGACTATATGGCCTAACCACTCTCAATCGTATTGTCGATTGTGGAGGAGGCCCGTGCTCTGCAGTGGGACGTAAATGGATTGATACTGACCTGTAAAATGATGTGAAGCTGTAGGTTCGATTCCCGTACAGTGATGAATGTTTGTGTGATCCGCAGGTTAATTCGGTTGTAGGTATAGTAAGACCGAAAAGTGTATTGTAGTTTGTGATACACGACCAAAGGCGGCTCATCCGAAAGAGCGCTGGTGCAGTGCACTCCCACGAAAATTACATACTTAGCTAATTTAATATTTTATATATATTTATAATACATAAATCCTTACATTACATTCTTTATATTTTACTACGCCTATAATAAGTCTATTATATTACGTACATATATAGGTACATGTAGTGTCAATTTGTAACGAGTGGAGCGCCAGCGATTGTGCTCCTATGAAACGAAGTTTAGTACGACTCTTAGTACTGTATTTAATGAGTGCGAAAGAGAGCTACGACTCGCGCTGACGCGTGAAACAAAAGATGTCGTATGGGAAATTAGCGTAATCTGGAGCGCCGCTCACGCGTCACTCAGTTGTCGTTCAGCCAGCCGTGCCGGGCGCTCGCCGAGGGATATCCTACTCATGCGCAGTTGTCGTCCTTATGTATACATACAACTTCAAGCAAGCTCGTCGACTTCGTCAGTTAATTCGCAGTTTTTTTTTTAAATAAGTATTAAAAAATAGTTTGTACGCTTAATCAATTCCATTTCTGATTTTCACAAGAAAGTAATAGATATTTTCACACGCCAAAAAGACCGGCGAATGGATTTTGTATACAAATATAATAAACAGTAAGCCCTAGTTTCTCAATTACTTTTTTTGTGAACCCCCATCAAAAAATTTCACGAGCCGCCTCTGTACACGACACGTTGTGATATGAGACTCGATCTTAGTGTGGATTCAAGACTATGTAAACGACTACTGAATGTGGGTGTATTTATTATTTTAATGTGTTTTTCAACAAACAATCCAACTGTAACCGTCCATTTCTAGACCAATACACATTGAAAAAAATGGGTATTGCCCTTCGCCTTATCCGAAAACCTGTTTTCAATGTATGTAGATTCACTTATGATGCTTTAAGTTATTTAATTATACAACTAAGAACAGATAAGAGGTTTATAATTGACTAGTGATTAAATATTAGAGAAAAAGAACTGATTATTCAATCCAATCCCCTTATAATGGTATTTTCGGTTGTATATGAGTCATTGTGTGCTTACAAAGAACAATATTTCAATCTTGCTTCGATGTAGAGTGGACTAAGTAATTACAGGCGAGCAAAGCCGGTTCTATGTGCTAGTAAATTTATATAAAAGTGGAAATATAAATATAGAACAGGATCCAAGCTAGACTTGAAATATGATGTGGTTTCCGAGGCGCGAGAAAATGACACTTGGTGTAATTAGGTCGGCGACGTTTGTTCTCGGGATTGAATATTTTTGGTATTTGAATTATTTATTACCTGTCAGTTCCCTTGTGGAAACAAGGTTACGTAGTTTATTATTTGACACTAGTGGTCCGGCCCGGCTTCATCCAGGTTGAGATACTTTTTGAGTTTAATATATTATAGGTAGATTTGCTGATGTAGATCAGCAAAATATTATTTTGCTGCTAGGATCAATAATTAATAGTATCGAAAAACTATTTTAGATCTTTAGTTCCCAACGGTTTAATTGATCAAAAGGATATCGTAATGTTAAGTGATAATATCTGATTGTGAAAGTACAGGGTGTCCAGAGTGCGACGGAAAACGAAGAAAGGTGGTAATTTTAGTGACTTCAGACATAAGGCATATAGGCATAGGCATAAGGTATAGGCTTATTGCCGTATTTGGGTGGTATACACAGTATTTTTTAAAGTAATAATGTACATTCTTTTTTACAGATGCTTTGATAGGGATGTACGGATTTAAATTACTATTTACGAAATATGGATTTGTGAATTCTGCAGGCCGGCATAATTGTTTCCATTGGAATGGGACTGCCGTCCGATGCCAATGGATACTCTGCCTGGGCGGCATTAGCACTTACCATCAGGTGCAATGCCGCTATTATGCCGGGCCACTATAAAAAAAACATCCAAACAAGGATATTGAACAACATGAAAAAACGGTTGTTTCTTTTGCGAAATTTTTAGTTGCGTTGTGTCTGTAGTCACAGTAACTGCCATCCGACTTTGTCTTCGGTCGTAATCTGGATATACCATGTATAGAAAATTTAGATCAAAGGCACGTTTCTATAAAATAGAAAAGAAATAGAAAAGGAAAAGAAAAGAAAATATGTATTGATCCTTCACGAATCTCTATCAATAATACACCCAACAATCACATACATAGTCCTGACCCCACATTAAGATCAATTAAGTCTTGTGTCGTAAGGATCAGAAATTGCGAGAGATTATCTATCTTCTATATCAGCCCATATATGTACGTACCACTGCAAGGCACGGGCCTCATCTACAATCGAAAGTACGACTGAGAGTGGTTAAGCCATATAGTCCACCACGCTGGCCTAGTGCGGGTTGGCACGAGAGACTATGCGGTCTCACAAACACCAGTTCCGACACAAACATTTTTGTCAGTGCGAGGATCGAACGCGTGACCTTTCGTTTTACAGTTGGCTTCTAACCAACTGCGTCACGAAGGCTGTCAAAGCTGCACGAAGCACCTAAAGCCCTTGCTTCAAATCGAATTACTGTGGAACAGTGATACCGCCGAAGTAAAGAAGTCCCATTCTTACAAAAGCCCAACAAATTGCATTAAGTTTCTTCATTTAGAATCTATAAAAATAAATATATTATCCATTTACTTCAGACTAATTTTAAACCTTCCAATTGAACTGTCGAACTTGAGACAATGCTCGAACTCCAAACAATTCTCAAAGAAACTAAGGGAACAAATTACCCTCTTTATCGTGCGCGGTCGGTTGAATATAGAAGCTTATGCTTTTGTTTTGTTTTAAAAGTATAATAAAATTACTTATAGAGTCTGCTTGTTCGATGTCGTAGTGTTGCCAGATTATTGTTTTTTCTCTCAAACTTCTATACTTTTAACAATACATAGAAACATAAACTCACGCCTTTTCCACAGAAGAGTAGGCAGAGGCACTACCAGGGCACTCACGTTTCCCCCTAAGTGTTTCATAATGTGGTTGGAGGCGAGCTGTTTGCCATATCGGACACAAATTTCTGACCCCGAGCTAGTAGCTATTCCAAAGCCCTGACCTGGGATTCAAACCCTAGACCTCAGCGTTGCAATCATATCGCAGTGCAGCTGCGCCACCAAGGCAGTCAATTGCACTTTTGATTCTAAATTTTTAGGGTTGTTGTTAGAGCAAATGATGTGACTACTGTTGTGTTCGGGTGTGAAGGGCGTTGTAGCGAGAGATACAAATGGATATATTATAATAGTAATATAATAATAATAACAATAAGTTATTTGCAGCATATAATAGTCGTACAAAAAACACTTTACTGGTGGTAGGTCTCTCATATGTGAGGAGGCCATCTGGGTAGGTACCACCGCAATGTCTATTTCTCCCGTGAAACAACACTGCTTAAATGCACTGTTGTGTTTCGGATTGAAGGACATTGTAGCCAGAGCAACTACTGGACATATTGAGACTTAACATCTTATGTCTCAGGATGGCGAGCGCAGTGGAATATTGCTACTGTTCATGAGCGGTCGTATCGCTTACCATCAGGCGAACGGCTTGCTCGTCTCGCCATTCAATGCAATAAAAAAAAAAAAAAAAAAAAACTTAAAATAAATCGTATGACAATATTAATTTACAACAAGTGATTGAACTCTGATGCCCAAATAAAGATTTAATTTGTGGTATGGGCACCAGTGATTCAGATCGTACATGGCATTTATTAATAACAATTTATAAAGCTGTTTCCACATATTGGGACTTATCATCTTATGTCTCAGGATGGTGAGCCAAGCATTGCTTTGTTATTCGTAATCTTCTTTAGTTTTACTACTGGCAATAAGCACTAGTATTGATTTCCATCGGGTTAATGGAATGCTCGTCTCGCCATTTACTGCAACATAATATATTAAATTTTCTGCAAAATAGATTTTTGAGAATATATTATAATGATATCAATGAGGATTTACTAAAACGCGCCTGTGGGGCTTCTACGGATTGTCCAATTATCTCGTTAAATCGTTTACTCTAATTCCTGAATGAAATACATTAAACTTTTCCATCGTTGCTTTAAAAATACTCGACAGAATTCCAAACTTCTTTTTTGATATCAGTTAAAGTAAAAATGTCTCCAAGATTCTAGTCCATAATATTTCTATTTCACACTTCGTTCTTGGCGCGGCGCCCACGCTAACCAACTTAGCCAATTACGAGCATAATGTGAAAGTTGTGTTCGATAAGTGAGATAAACACGTGACTCTCAACATGCCATCAAAGATTATTGGTACATTAGTTGATTAGCTTAGGAAGTTGTAGAATCTTGAGTTTCGCAGCGATGCAGATTATTGAAACTTTGTATAGAGAAGTATACCGGAAAAGTTTGTTTGAACGTTTTAATATCTAGAAGGACGATTTTAATTATACATTTATACATACATACATAAACTCATGCCTTTTTCCCAGAGGGGGTAGGCAGAGGTGCCAGGACACCCACATTTCGCCTTGTATGTTCCGTCCCACGATGTGATAGGTGGCGAGCCTATCGCCATGTCGGGCACGAATTCCTGACTCTGGGCTTATAATGAATAGAAAAATCCAATATCACTTTGCCCAACCCGGGATTCGAATCCGAGAATCGAAGCTTTGTAAGCGTACCCTAGTACAACTACGCCACCACCACCGCCACTGAGACAAAGATTTTAATAATTACTATTGTATTTAAAAGTCTGATTATTGAGTAGTTTTATATAACTTTACTATACTGCATTACCCCATATAGATCCCACTGCTGGGCACGAGCTTCCTCCACAATCTAAAGTATGATGGACAGTGCAGGTTAGTGGACGTTACATACCATAGAAATTCATACAAATCGCTATGGTATGCAGGTTTTCTCTAGATGTTATCCTTTACCGTCAATGTGATTGACTGTTGATTGACTATCAAAACACATGACTCCGCAAAGTCAGAGATGTGCCCTGGGATTTGTACCTGCTACCAACGTAAGCATGTTGGCAGCCGCGTGTGGTTTACTGACAATTAGGTAAATCAATAAATTAAAATTTATGTGTTGTTGTTATTTTTTTTGTTTTTGTCTCGTGTCAGCTCTATTATAAAACATGTTTCTTTGATGCTGTTCATATAATTATTTAGGTATTCACAGTCTCACAGAAAAAAGAAAACGACAGTGTGACTGATTATTTCGTTTGGTTAGTGTGTTGGAGGTACCATAACTAATTCCTCCACATGTCCATTATGCTTTCTTTTCCCATCCACTGTAATCACCCTAAGGCGAACCATTTCCTCATTTGGACCTATGCAAGATAAATAAATAACATAAATAACACCCAACAGACACACATAATATAATCCTGACTCCACATTAAGATCAAGTCTTGTGTCGTAGGTATGAGGAACGAGAGCCTTTCGGTCTCACAAACACCCAGACTCGAAAGAAATATTCGTGGGCCGCACAACCATTTCTCTCGGTGTGGGGATCGAAGCCGTGGCCTCTCGTTTCACAGGCGGCGTCTAGCCGACTACTCCACGGGGGTGCGAAAAAATCAAATTTATAAATAGATGCTGCATTTTAACCACTGGACATTTTGCCCAACTTGTTAAATTCCCGCAAAATCCTTTTACAGTAATACCTTTGACTAAAACAGCTTTGTGCTAATCCCAACTTGGCAAAAGAGGTGAATGTAAACAGCCAAGATTTTAATCTGTGGGAACGTGTGGAGCCATTACCCCCCTACTTCCCCTTATCTACCCTCCCCGTATAACAAGGTGTTTCCCCCGGAGCAGGTAAAACAAACGAATAACATTAACATAACGCGGGGGATTCCTTGGTTTCATGTATGAGCTGTTTTTCCTGGTACGTAAAGGTGTGTTTTGTGTGCAATTCCGAGTCTGCGATTATCTGTCGTGGGTGTTTGCGACTTTTTGCGTTCTTCTTTTAAATATGAGTTAACTAAGCGTAGTACATTTTTATGGATTCTGGTGTTTAATGTGCGCCGACAATTTTTGGCTATATTTTTTTTCATGGATTTATACATGTATGCACCGCGTTGTATGGATAAAAACGCGGGTTCGGAAGCGTAAGAATAAGAGCTTTAATTCTATTGGATTTTTACTTCTAGAGAACCACCGTTGAAATGCTTGGGGAAAACCTGTGTAGAACTTTCAGGCGCACAAATATGTTCACGATGTTTTCCTCAACCACGCAATTATTATAATTATGAATACTTAAGTAAAAGCAAAAATTCATATTTTTGTCATCAGTACAAATAGAAAATTATTTCTAAATACCTATTTAATTCCATCTCTTTATAAATTGTCTTTACTATTTAATATTTATACTGTTCTTGTATATTTATACCTATTGGAACCTTACCTACGTTACCTTACCTATTGGTATAAAAATAATCGCAATAATAAAAAGTTTCTAAGCACACGCCCTTACAGCATAACATCGCTCTTTATATACAGAGATTTAACTATTACCATAACACTAGATGCTTTGGTTCACAACGTGATTCAGTCACAATGAAATTCTTTGGTAAGTTTTTTATTAAAATATTAAAAAAAAGAGTATATAACTTGAGTCAAAACATTTCCCAATAAGTGTTTAGATTTAAATAAGCTTTGCAAGTTGATTTTATTTTTAAAGAACACCGGTTTCACACGTTACTAGGTACTCCTAGTACTTGCCTAGTACCAATTCTGACTTTTAAATTATGTATATGTATTTTACTTTTAAACGGACTAGACACGGCTGCCAACATGTTCACGGTGGTCGCGGGTTCGAATCCCAGGGCACACCTCTGACTTTTTCGGAGTCATGTGTGTATTGATAGTCAATCACCACGCACTAAAACGGTGAAGGAAAACATCTTGAGGAAACCTGCATACCATAGCGAGTTATAAAAAAATCTATGGTATGTAAGTCCGCCAACCCGCACTAGGCCAGCGTGGTGGACTATATGGCCTAACCACTCTCAATCGTGTTCTCGATTTTGGAGTAGGCCCGTGCCCTGCAGTGGGACGTATATGGGCTGATACAGATACAGATACAGATTTTACCTTTAATATAATTGCAAAATAAAAAGTTTACAACGGACCTGATGCTAAGCGCTGTGTAGTCCAAATAGAATGTACAGCGGAGGGAAAGAACAGAGAGAGAAGAAAGAGTCTTGTTTAGACTCTTGACTCCTATCTTGGAGGAGACGTGGCCTCTCACTGTGGGCCTCATTAAAAGGCTCAAAGTCACTCAACGAGCCATGGAGCGGGCTATGCTCGTTGTTTCTCTACGCGATCGAATCAGAAATGAGGAGATCCGTAGGAGAACCAAGGTTACCGACATAGCCCATACGATTGGCAAGTTGAAGTGGCAGTGAGCCGGGCACATAGCTCGTAGAACCGATGGCCGTTGGGGCCGAAAAGTTCTTGAGTGGAGGCCACGTACAGGCAAGCGAAATGTCGGACGCCCGCCTACAAGGTGGACGGACGATCTGACTAAGGTTGCAGGAAGTCGCTGGATGCAGGCCGCTTCCAACAGGTCATTGTGGAGATCCTTGGGGGAGGCCTATGTTCAGCAGTGGACTTCCTGTGGCTGATATGATGATGATGATGATATAACTAATCAAACCTAACACTGAATGTACGGTTATCAAAATAGAGTATTGGAATATCGAACTAATTTGTTATAAGATAAATACTGTTTTCATATAAATTGTATATTTTTAATTATCTGTCTAGTGTTCGCTCTTCTGATGGTCCTGGGCGTCGCCATAGCATCGGCAGCTCAATGCATCTGCCCCGCTAACTATGCGCCCGTGTGCGGGACCAACGGGAGGACTTACAGCAACTCGTGCCGGTATGTTATAGCGACATCTGTTAATCGTAACCAGAACTAATTTAATTCAAACCTCTTTTGTGTCGCCTCTTTGTTCAAGGTAAGAGTGATACCTCAGAGTTTGATTTGACAGCGTGATCTTCTTCATTTTACCTAATTATTCAAGCGAAGGAGTTACCTGAGAGAGTGTTTTTTTACACCGGCCCGGCATAATGACAAAACTGCTCCTGATGGTAAGCGCAAATGCTGTCCAGGCAGAGTATCGAATGACATCATACCACAGTCCCAAGACATTCGATACAATTATACCGGCCTGCTGAGATGCCTCTTCAAACTCCGGCTGAAGTACCCGGGATCATAGGAAGGAGGGAACACGCGTGACGGCAAACAATTCCACAGCTAAGTAATTTGATTGTGTGCTCGGTTGTTTAGAATAAGAGAGAATGAGTTCGATATCTGTGCAGATCAAAAAAAAAAAAATAGTATCATTCACACGCGGGTACGATAAACCATTTGTTATAGATGGGTGTTGCGAGTCTCATAGTTTTTGATGCAAATTATTATGTATGGGACTATTAAGTGTATTATACATTAATTAAACCCTGATATAAAAATAAGCTAGTATCCTTCCTGGGATCTTCGGTATACTATCCCTCAAGACTGTAATTCTTCGAACCTCGTAGCCCTGTGATCTACATCTCCTTTATTAGCTTAGAAATTTAAGGGAGCTTTCAAACATAAAGCATGTTTCGCGCGAAATTACATAGATAAAGTAAGGTTAATGATTACTCGACTAACTTCGAGATATCCAAGACACCTTGTAATATTTAGTGGGTCTCGTAACTTCAAATTCCAAGTACTAATACCACGTCGCTTCAAAGTTTTAATAAGTCGTGTAATATCCATAAAGTTGAGATTAAAAATTATTATCAGTTTTGAGATGAACTTATGAGAAAATTTCATATAAGAGATGTGTCTTACAGTCTTCTAATGATATTTGAATATTAGTAAAATCGCAAAATAATAGAAAAGAAAATAGATTTTTGGGAACTAAATAAAAAATAATTCATATTTCTTTTTTTAATTTGCATTCCTTAAAACATTTTACTGCCTACAATATTGTGTTTGGTTTAATATATCTTACTGTGTTCGTCGTATCTTAGTCTCAGAATTATGTATTTTTATTCGTTGAAAATAAACTTCTTGAATCTTAATCATTTTAATAAAACCATGGTTTACTTGAAATCATGATAGTTGGTGTATCTCAACTAGAATTTAATCATGGGCAAGAATAATAGATGGCGCTAAATACAAAATATAATTATTTTCGTTAGTAAGATGTCAACAAGATACCAACTAGATTATAGCTTTGATTTAATTTAGATATGTAGATGACAAAATATATTTTCTTACCAAATACAACTTAAAAAATGTCCGTATTAATTTGTTTTATTTATTATAAATAAATTCTTTATTGTACACTAAATAAACTTTATAGTAAAATATTATATTTTGTGTTTAGATATTGTTATTGCTTATTATTGCTGTTTTATTTTATAAAATATTTTGGAAAGATTTGGGAGTTTTTGAATGTGGTAGAAACAGTTGTTACCTATGACTCAGCATAAATAGACCGGATCTTCCAGGGTGGTACTACCGTCTCACAGGAAACCGATGTCTTCACATCAACCCTGTGTTTTCCCAAAGCGTTGCTGTCACATTTGTTCATCATCATCATCATCATATCAGCCACAGGAAGTCCACTGCTGAACATAGGCCTCCCCCAATGATCTCCACAATGACCTTAGCACCCCCTGCCCCACCGTAACCATGGCTGCTACCATCGCCAGGAATAGTGGGGCTGCCGGGACTGGGGGCCTGGTCAATTTTTGTGTCGCCATTGAGGGGTATTTGCCAATACTCGCCACGCTTGGCAGGCGGGTTGGCGAGCGCAGGAGGGGACTCGCGCTGACGACGCTGCTGCCCATCATCAGCGGGGGAAAGGAAATAGGGTTTGTGAGTAGAGGATATAATGGGAAAGGAGAGTATGGCCTGTAGGAGTGGATACTGCAGTCATGGAAGGGAATGTTTGTAGTGACTGCAGTAGCTCGGGGGGCCGAGGTCGCGTACTCGTAGCACCTATTCTAGGACAAGCCATGACCACTAGATAGGAGCACCCCTGACCTAAGGAACACATTTGTTCGGTGAGTGAAAGTATCTAATACCCAAAAACCCTTTCCAATTGTCATTCTTTATTCTTTCCACCCCCCTCCCGATTTGATGTATTGGCAATAGATCCCTGATGCAATTGTCTTGTCGTGGATGTCCATCATGTCAGTGATCACATTTCATCAGATGACATCGTTGCTCGCGTGGCGAACATATACAATTTAAAAAAACAGTGTCACTTTCGATCTTCCGTCGTCAACAGTTTTTTTTTGTATTTCAAACATAGACGTAGTATCAAAATAGACTTGACATGCATTTGACATATGCATAAACCATAAAAAATGAAAGTGAAAAAACACAATTTGTGGTCCTTGTCATAGTTTCACATAATTTTGTAGGGAAGACTTTGTGTTACCCAAACACATAGGACGTGCGGTTCGTTATAAACTTTAATTACTGAGTATTTTACGAATATTTGCGGTCAAAAATGTATGTAAAAGAGCGTTGAAACTATAAGACAAAAGGTATGGTGTGCTGCTTTATTATTAGCTGTGATAGCCGATCTAAACGATAATATGAAAATATAACCTCTCACTGGTAAGTGCATTTTATTTAGTATATTGGTAAATATAAATGTAGACGTTCATTATTACTAACATCTGCAATTAGTATTTCATAGAATACATTGAAAAATAGGATTATACCGGGTATATCAAGACTGCTACCGAAAACGAAGCCGGCTGGTAGTTTTAGTGACCACAAACACAACGCAACTAAAAATTTCGCAAAGAAACGCGACAATTTTTTTTTTATGATTTTTTAAATATCATGGTTTTGGGGTGGTAAATCCATAGTTTTTGCTAAAATAATAATTTAAACTCTTTTATACCTTAGAGTCTTAATAATAAAAGGATATACACAATTTTTTTAGGAAAAAATGTATTTACCACCCCAAATACGACCATATTAAAAAATGACCAAAAAAAATCGTCGCTTTTTTTTTCAACATTTTCTGTTGCAATGTGTCTGAAGTCGCTTAAACTACCACCCGGCTTCGTTTTCGGTAGCAGTCTTGATATACCCTGTATTTGCATAAAAAATACGTATTTTAAAAGTATTATACGACCAAATTATCTTGACTTTGTTTATTATGACAATCTGTATACTACTCGAAGAGGACGCCATTTTGTACATGATTTTAAATTAGTTGGATTATATTATGTTTCGGGATACCTTACCTATGCTTATAAACATTTGCATTTCCTGGTTTTATGGTAAATTAAACCATCATTCATTTGTGACGTTGTGGGAATGTCACCTCTTATATTTGCGATCTATAGTTCAATACTCGGCATAAATCCTATTGTCTATGCCAATCAACGCCTCCGTTGCGCTGATGGTGGATTCATTTCTAACATCTGTCAAATTTGACGTACGAACTGTCATCGGTGCTCGCTTAAATACGCGTATAACGTCGCTCGCGTCCTCCTTTTCATAACCTAAAAGCCGCGTGCTACCACGCGTCTTTCTGAACCCGCTGGGGTGAGTGTTCAGTGTTCTATTAACTGCTAACCGCTTAACTGCTTGTTTGTCAGTGTATTCTGTCTGCCGGGCTTGTGAACTATCACGAGTCGCTGGCACGGAATGCAAACCTAGTTTGCATTCCGATCTCTTGGATACTGATTCCAGGTTCTTCTTCTTCTTCTTGGCGTTCTTGGCGTTCTTGGCGTCCCTTTCGCTTACTTCGCTGCCCGCCGTTGCTCCGCACCGCTTCCAGCCCGACTGCAACCGAGCCTGCGCCTGCCGCTGACCTGCGCACCGTAACCGGCCACGTGGCAGCTGATTTCGCCGGCGAGCTTTCGCCGGGTTCCGCCACGTGCCGAAGACCCGGATCAGTGTCCAGTGAAGGCCAGTGACTCCTGTTGCATACCACCAGCAACAGTGCCGGGTGTAAACAGTGATGCGAATCTATTAAAGCCCGAACCACGTAATTACCCTGAGTTCTCATTTAACTACCTACCCCTACCTGCGGGCGGCCTAACCCGCCGCACATTTTATTTCAGCTTTTCAAAAGGTTTACCTTCGCGTGTTTTGTGGATCAAATTAATAGGATGTGACGGAAAATTAGACAGACTGGGTAAACACACTCGTTAAAAAATTGCATTCAGAAGACTAAGCATATTATAACTTTCTTAAAACCGTTTTCTCTCCCGCCACTCGAAATAAAGGTAAACTATAATCTATTTAATCTTCATATATAAAAATATAAATCCAGAATATTCATCCTTGAGACGAAAATGAATGAAACCTCTTCTATAATCAGTCTCCCGGCAGCCTGTCTTCATAAATTGCCCTCCTGTCTATTAAGTGAAGCTACAACATGCATAATCTATAAATTATAAAATGTAGTTTCGAAGTCAGTTAAGTTGTATTTTTCAAATTTGAAGTCTGTATTCGAAAAAATTACAAAAATGCACCCAATCCACCAAGCTTAATACTTCTTTATTTTTTATTTATTTTATTTAAGACACAAACAGTCGGGTTCGTCAACAAAAACAAAAATTTTATATTTACAACTTACAGACTGAGTGCCAAAACTTAAAGGCAATGCAATAAATGCCCAATCCACACACGCCTTGACCCGAGGCGTCACGTTACCTTACGTTATTTCAATTTATATTTTGTTCTGCACATATTAATTACATATATTTTATTCTTTCAATACTTAGATTTAATTTTTACAGATG
This sequence comes from Hyles vespertilio, assembly GCA_009982885.2. Taxonomy (NCBI): domain Eukaryota; kingdom Metazoa; phylum Arthropoda; class Insecta; order Lepidoptera; family Sphingidae; genus Hyles; species Hyles vespertilio. Next base: position 6,987,934 of record CM042823.1, on the reverse strand, counting down.
ACCGAATCCGAAACTGTGGGGAATAACAAAGAGTGCTGAAAGGACACATGAGCCTGATATGGATGAAAACAAGAAGTGCATAATTGTATTTTTGAAAAATCAATATGCCAGGAAAAAAAAGCCAGATGATTAAAAAATGTACAAGCGCTGTATTAATACATATTCGATACTTTGCTATATCATTTTGTTTTAATTAAGATATAGAAAAGAAAAAAAAATATGTAGGTATATTTTTTCCATTTTGTTACATTAATGTTTAGGTCTATATCAATAGGTTTTCTGTACCTTTGTTATTTACGATTCATTTGCAGGAGCTTGTTATTAGGAACTTAATTTATGAAAATATTAAGTATATTGTAAATACTTGTTGTAAGCTTTCTTAAAATAAATAAATAAAATAAAGTAGGATGTTATTCTATCCTTAGTAGTTACGTTACTATGAATTCTCTGATCTTCTATAATTTATAGAACACTCGGCAGGTTTTGTTTCTATGTATATATTATCATTACTAGCTGTGTATTATTCGAGTTACGTAAATGATATAAGTATTAATAATTATACAAAGCCAACTTTCTTTTTTTGCTTTCTAACCTTTGTGAAAATATTGCAAAACGTCACGTTGTTTAATACTGATGCCCTTCATCCGCATCATTCATCGCAGCTGGTTAGACGCCAGATGTAAAACGCGAGGCCGCGGTTTCGATGCCCGCTCAAGAAGAGACAAATATTTGAGTGACTTGATATTTTTTCAAATCGGGGTGTTAGTGAGATCAAAAAGTCTCTCGTAGTTTAGGACTATGAATTTGAATGTTGCGTCTATTTATTTATTTAGTTAAAATATTTATGGGAAAATGTATGACCTGGTATCCTTGCTTATTGTTTTACTTTATGTCTGTCCCTTACGGTGGAACTCGAATGTCGAGTCCATTTGATGCTACGTCCATGATTTCCAAATTTTGCCATATGTCAATATATGATAGATGACATATATGATATGCTTCTTTAATTAAGTTAATATATAATAAGTAGATTGCGAGGTACTGTTATTTTATCATGAGGGCATGTATCGCTTACTTTTGCATGTAGTGGAAAAAAGTAACTATTTTTCTCGCTCAGCTTAACTGAAAAGAATAATACCGCAAGAAAATGTGCTTAAAAGAGAGTAATGTATAAAATTGGCCTCTGGATTATATAATATTAAAGTATGTTTTATTTTACCTACCGTTATTACACGCAGCAGTTAAAATAGAAAGCCGATAACATTTCAAATCAAATATATTAAATCATTTAAAAATTATAGTCAAAGCTACATAATTTAAAAACACAATTAATTTATAGTAGGCATAAAATAATATCAGGACTTATGACTAATTCAATAAATCATTGCCTTTGCCTAGACGTAATGTTCTGTTATAATGGCTTTTGCTTATACTGCGGTTTGCTATAAATCATCAATATGAGTCAATGGTAAACGACATGAATAACTTAACGTTTAATAAGGAAAACCCGCGTCGCACGTTTTTTTTTTCATTTATAAACTTTTATGCCTCTAGAACTTTTGTCATTTAATTGTATATAAATACACCCAACAGTCATACTCACACCGTGTTGACGAAATATTAAGATCGAGTCTTGTGTCGTGGATATCAGGAACTACAAGAGACTATTCGGTCTTACAAACACCTAGTAGACCCGAAACGAATATCAGTGGATCACACAAGCATTTGTTTCTGTGCAGGTATCAAAACCGCGATATTACGTTGCATAGACGGCGTCTAACCAACAGCGCCACGGAGGTTGGCAATATTGTATTTAACACGTACAATAGCCAAGTAGATAATTGGCATCATTCTTAAAATTTCATTATCTTCGTATCGTTATATTTTGGGTGAAAAAAATTGCTTCATAATTTTTGTGTGGGATTGGGATGTAAGCATTATGCTATATGCATAGCTGCAATCTGATCCTAGATCGCTTTGATATAAAAAGTACCAGGTATTTGTATAATAATTATTCTTTAGCTATCCATTCTTGATGGGTGACTCAGCATATGAGACACCTACCACCAGTAAAATAATGTTGTTTAAAAACGTAATTTTAATCTCCATTTAGCGAAAAAATTGTTTCACAGTTTTTGCCTTGTATGGGATAGAGAACTTTATAGTAAGCGTTATGCGGTATGCATAACTGTAATCTGTTTGTGATAAATCAGCTACTGGATTCTAGATCATATTCATATTAAAATCGCCAGGTATTTGTATAATAACTATTTTTAGTAATACACTTTTGGTGTGGTCTTTTCTATGGAATGTCTAGCGGTTTGGTGCTGCCTTTAGAGGTAATAATAGTGGCGAGTTTGAATAAAACCGACCATAAAGCTTTAGTATGCTTCTAGAAGCGTCTGAATAGCAAAATGGACCGCCATCTGCGTTTTATGAACAATAAACATGCGCCATATAAAGCTAAACTAATATACCAGATATTTTATGAAGCCTTTTTAAGGATAATTAACATATTTAAATTATGGAAACTCAGCAAAAAATCAGCAAACGTTGTAACATCAAACACACGACCCTCTCATGAAAATTCCGCAAATGTTCGTTTAAATTAAATTCTGCTTGTGCCTAAACGTCAAAATTTTCATAAAAAAATTTAATGAGCCGAGTCACGTTTCAACAAACATGAACCATTCACTTTTTGGTAGATAAATTAATTCTGTTGGTGACCAGCTGTTTTTTTTTAAACAAGCCCGGCATAGTGACAACACTGCGCCTGATGGTAAGCGCGAATGCTGTCCAGGCTGAGTATCGAATGGCATCAGACGACAGTCCCAAGATATTCGATACAATTATGTCGGCCTGCTGAGATACCTCATCATACTACGGCGGAAGGACCCGGGATCATAGGCAGGTATATTATGGTATTAATATTAAACTGAACTCATATGCGAAAAGGTGACAAAATATATTTGTTACCGATAGCACGGGTCCATGGTAAAAATAGTTCTAATAGTGTTTCAACTTGGAATAAAATTCATGTAGCTTACCTTTATATTTAAATTATGCCATGCCACGAATAAACAGCGAATGATATTTTTATGTTAGTCTAGTAATGTTTGTCAACTGAATTACTTTACGTAGGCTTAAGTTCTTGGTATCTTTAAATATCACACTGACATTTTCTAAACGTCTGCAATAACAAGTTTACTCCTTGACAATAGTACGGAGACGGTCTTAAAGGTTTAGCGCATCGACATTCCTAAAGGATGTAGATGGTATTGTACGCCGATTGTTATTGTCTATTAGGTAAGGCGCTTACGCAAACACTGGGCTTATAATTAATAATAATAATAAACTTTATTTATTGTCTCCTCACAAAACCATAGGTACATAAGTTGCCTTAAAACTATTTTTAAGTAAATGCTTATTTTGTGAGAAGCTGGTGTCTGCTGTAGGTTTCCACCTGTGGTGCAGATCACCAGGCTCTCTTCCCTTTTAGGGCCTATACATAAAATTGTATGTGTATATGTGTAATGTTAAAAATAAGAAAAAAAAAACATATCTAAACAATATTTGAAATGAAGTTAAAATTTAAGCTGAAAACAAACTTAAAAGAGCTATAATTATAATTAAACATCTAACAAAAATTTCAACTCCTAGTATTTTAAAAGTAATGTGTGTTGTCAGTATAAGAGTGAGTGAGTATGTGTGTGTGTGCGTGTGTGTGTATGTGTGCGTGTGTGTGTGTGTGTGTGTCCGTCTATGTGTAATGTCTTGGATGTGTATAGTGTGAGTAATTGCGTTTACGCGCGTGAGTGTTATTTATGTGTGTGGCACACACTGTGTGCCTGTGTGAGGGTGCGTCTGTATCAGCTGTTTAATGTTACAAATAGTATGAGGGTGTCTAAGCGGGATGATGGTATAAAATTAATTTAAGAGAGTTAGCAAGTTTTCGGTATCTGTATAATCTAGTTTCTGCAACCATTCGTTTACGGTTTTCTTACATTTGGTCCTGGTAAATGAGTAGATATTAATTGCCCTATTTATTTTGTTATAAAGGCTGTAGCTGTTTAATTCAAAAGGAATGTTTGATTTGTTTATAACAAAATCGAATATAAATTGGGAGATGCTTTCTTTGAGTTCATGGTAAAATTATGTAAATAATTATTGCTATGATGGGATTGTTATAGGTACGTTGTGCGTAGAAGTCCCTCTAACATAACAGAATAAAAAAATATATTTTCAAATACTCCGTCTGAAAATTTGTTTTGTTATTTTGTAATTTAACAAATTATAGAATAATAAATGCTGTGTTTTTAAATCATAGTTATTTAGATAAAGTTTTGCATCTAATTCATATTTTTTTCAGAACTTACATTCTGTAATTTTTTAGATCGTCGATGTTAAATGAAATTCATGCATTGAAATCATAAATACAGTTGTTTAGTTCTCAAATGTGAAATATATTCTAACTTTTATGTTCCTGCAAATATCTAGTATTTAAAGATGCTAGCAATGCAATAATTCGAATGCAAGACAAAGTACCTACGTGACTTGTTTACATACCATCATTTAAAACAAATGGATGCTTGCCAAGAATAACAGAGGGCGGTAAATATGCTTTTCTACTTAATAAGCGTGGAGTTACATTAAAACACAATGCTACGTGCTAACTTTCAACTTGCATGAGAGAATTTTAAAAATAATTCAAGTCTTTTTAAACAGTAAAATAAAAGAAATGAGACGAAAAAGTGTTTATATTTTAAGTAGGAAAGTGTGTTGGTTTGTTCTTTTATACGCAATAAAAGTCAGCCTTCACCGCGTAGCTGTTTAAGATATTGGCTGTGTATAAAATGGACGCTCTAGTTTAGATGTCAGCACTGAGAAGAATATTAGATTTGTGGGATCCAAAATGCTTGCAGACTTTCTGATATCAATGGCAAAATATTTGTATCTTAATTTAGGGATCAGGTCTATCTCTTCTGTTTGTTTGACAATTGTGAATATTTGTTGCTTTTTCACGCTCTTATTATCACAAATTATTATAAAGACCAGATATCTTTCATCAGGGCTGGCAGATTGTTTTCTAGCTTGGGATTGATTTTCCCGGATTTTGTTTTTGTATTGTAAAGCTAAATTCCAAGCATAGTCGCGGATAATCGCCAGTTTAGTATAAAACGCGTGTACCACATTTTATTTATTTTAACAAGTAGCGTACGTTACTGCATTGCAGGGGTATAACTTTGTTGTATAAAGAAAAAAACTTACCAAACAATTTCTGCAAATCGTGAATTTAGTTCAAGTATGGAGCCTTGTTTGCAGTATAAGGTTACACATTAGGTCGTTGTTTGAATTCCTGAATAAGTAGGTAGGATTTTTTGGTCCATTTACTACTGTAATCACAGAGTACTTTGATATATAGGAAACTGTAATGATTTGTCCGTCACTACATGTTATCTATAGGCATGCTGGATGAAAATTGCATCATTTCGTGAAATATACAGGGTATATCAAGACTGCTACCGAAAACGAAGCCGGGTGGTAGTTTAAGCGACTTCAGACACAATGCAACAGAAAAAGTTGCAAAAATAAGCGACAATTTTTTTTTTGAAATTTTTTTCCTATTGCCATATTTTGGTGGTAAATATTTTTTTTCCTAAAATAATAGTGTATACCCTTTAATTTATAAATACTCTAAGATATAAAAGAGTTTAAATTATTATTTTAGCAAAAACTATGGATTTACCACACAAAAATGACGATATTTAAAAAATCATAAAAAATAATTGTCACGTTTCTATGCGAAAATTTTAGTTGCATTGTGTTTGTAGCCACTAAAACTACCACCCGGCTTCGTTTTCGGTAGCAGTCTTGAGATACCCGGTATTTAATGCCCATTACACATCAAAATTAAAGCAAAAGATCATGAGGAAAACAGTGCGACAACCTCCGTGGCGCAGTCGGTTAGACGACACCCGTGAAATGAATGACCACGGGTTCGACCCCGTACGGAGAGAAATGTTTGTGCGGCCCAAAAATATTTCTTTCTGGTCTGAGTGTTTGTGAGATCGAAATGTCTTAGATAAATAGTTCCTGATACCCACGACCCATGTATGTTACTGTTAGGTGTTATTAATTTATTTAATGTACCACAGAGATTTATAAGATTTTGTATGTGCAGTCCACCAACCAGCCCTAGGCCAACGTGGTGGACCATGGCATAAACTCTTAGATTATACACATGTCTAGATGACACATCACATTTCACGGCACAGCCCAAAAAAAGTCTACCAAATTTGGTAGACTCGCTTCTCACGTACGTCAGTGTCATTTGAACTACATATGGATAACGTGCTCCCAAAAAAAATTAATTATGCCGGTTTGTGCTGTCGAATTGTATCGCAATTATGTGGGAAAACTGTATAATAACACCAATATCACTTTTCATCGGTAACCTTTGTTGTTAAACCACTATTATTTGAAGAAAACACGAACTTTTAATTCGTTATTTTGAGGATGAGTTTCATTAGCCAGTGTTGTCAATTTATTACTAGGGAGATTTGGTGAAACTATGGGAGATAAAATACAAATATCATTATATCATATTTCGATTAGAAGAATAATAAGAAGAATGGTACTAATTATTTGATGAGCAAATAATAACTTATCTACACAATATGAATGAAACTCATGACGTCATGCACTTTATAGTAATTTTGTTAGTTCTTTCTAATAATATGTATTTTTAGGCTTCCTACGGATTCCTTGCTGGCAAATTGCTGGAGAGACATTATACACCGGAAACGAAATGAAGACCATTCGTAGCCGTGTGTTCCGAACATTTTTCTTATGATGATTTATATTTTACATTAATACAGAAATCAGATAACGCAGCCCAGGCAATAAATCCTAAGAATTAATTCTATTCCGAAACAAACAACAGGAGATGGGTTTTGATTTAAAAATTACTGTATACTTTTACCATTGTATTTATTGCTTTTACTAAAATGCGTAATAAATATAATTAATAGTAAAATTACTTTAAATAAAGAAATTATTTTATTTTACCTACTTTGTTTATCAAATAATGGAGAAAAGTTCAGTTAATAATCTGGAGTAGGCATCCCTAAACACACACACCTTGTCAGTTGGATTACAATAAGTACACGACCGGTACTCACACATATCAACAAAAGTGGAGAAATTTTTGGCGCGTCGTTTGTTGGCATTGCTCAATCTAGGCATGTATATAATCTAAGGCATAAACTATATATTACGTTATTTTGTTCATACAGCAGGTTCGGCAAACAAGCTTGAAACGCGACTTCCTATCATGCCCCGGGGCTCACTCTGACAAGTCCTTTTTAGAGCATAGGTCCCGCAAACGTGCAAATAGTTCACCAGATGAGCCATCAAATCGGGAAGGGGACAGGAAAAAAAAGGAAGAGCAAAGGGGTATTGGGCATCCGGAAATCTCACACACCCAACGAATATACGACAGCAAAATTGTCGCTTCACATTCAGACTGTGACATCATGACATGAACTTTGGCTGCATAAATGTATTTAATTCAGCTGTTAAATAGATAAAACACTGATGATACTACGGTGTGATTGTGAGGTTTCGGGTTCTAATCCCGGGTCGGGCGAAGTGATATGGGATTTTTCTATTCATTATAAGGTCAGTTAGTAATTTCATTTCAATTTCAAATTCAGTTAGTAAATTGTGTCTGATATGGCAATAGGCTTGCCCTCTATCACATCGTGAAACGAAACATACAAGGCCGAATGTGGGTGTCCTAGGAGCACCTCTGCCCACCCATTCTGGAAAAAAAGCGTGAGTTTATGTATGCATGTATGTAAAAAAGGGTGAAACTCATAACTACTCCATAAAACACAATAATAAGAGATGTAAACGAAAAATTAAAACCTTATTTAGTGGCGCGTTTAAAAATGCATAAACTCGTTCTATTTTGTACTCGCTCAATGCAAATGAGAATTTAATTTGATATCAGCGAACCATTAGTGCAGTAATTCGTTTAATTGCTTTTTACAATTATACTGAACAATTATGTTTTATTTTTCTGTATTGTATCAGCCCATATACGTCCCACTGCAGGGCACGGGCCTACTCTACAATGGAAAAGTACGATTGAGAGTGGTTAGGCCATATAGTCCACCACGCTGGCCTAGTGCGGGTTGGCGGACTTACATACCATAGAAATTCTTATAAATCGCTATGGTATGCAGTTTTCCTTCACCGTTTTAGTGCGTGTTTTTGTTATGTTTTATGCTTTACATGTAATATGGAGTAACTTGTTCTCTCTCACTTTCTCTCTATCTCTTCAGCCAAAGGAAGTCCACTACTGAATATAGGCCTCCCCCAAGGGTCTCGACCCATTTGTTGGAAGCGACCTGCATCCAGCAACTTCCTGCAATCTTAACCAGGTCGTCCGTCCACCTCGTACGCGGGCATCCGATACTGCGCTTGCCTGTAAGTGGCCTAAACTCCAGAATCTTTCGGCTCCAATGGCCATCAGTTCTTCACGCTATTTGAACGGCCCACTGACATTTCCACTGAAAATGTATTATTAGATTTGTGCGAATGTTACACATAGAAATAAAACTATTATTTATGGATTTTATCGCGGATTTAGTTTCATTTTACATTTTTTAACTTCCCGACGTTTTGATTACTTTACTACCACCACCAGGAAATCAAGCCTAAAGTAATCGAAACGTCGAGACGTTAAAAAATGTGAAAATTAAATCAAATCTACGATAAAATCCGTAAATAATATTTTTACTTCCATGAAAATGTATTCGCTGTGAAAATAAAGAAGGTAGACGGCGGGAAAGGTAATTCTTAGGCCTTTGGCAATTATTACAAAATTCTTAAACGGTGCCATAAAATAGTCTAGGAATTTAACTTTAGCACTATGTTTCAACCACTCTCAATCGTATTCTCGATTGTAGAGTAGGCCCGTGCCCTGCAGTGGGACGTATATGGGCTGATACAGATACAGATACTATGTTTCAAAAAGTAATAAAAAACCTCGGAATTACTAGAGACCCTCGTAAATTGGAAAGATTGGTAAGACGTTTATACATGTTCGTTCGGATCCTGTAAACCGTTTTAGACCTTTTGCAGTTTCAGACAAGTTGACTAAATTGTACATAAGTCTTGACTAAGAATAACTATTTTAAGAGTGGTTTTATATATCATATATTTTATAGTTCAAATATTATCATAATTAGCTAGAAAAAGATAATTCAAATTTATATGAAAAAAATCGATGTAAGTAGTTGGTTGTCTGGAAGAGATCGGCTCGAGCGATAAGACCGCCATTGTACTCTTTTCTTGCTTGTTAAATTGTGTTAATGTTTTTTCCTTTTATTTACTGGTGTACAATAAAGCTTTAAATAAATAAATATTTCCATTTTAAAATGTGTTAACTCTGACGGAAAAACTTATTTTCGTACATAATATTTGTAGCTGCGGACTTACGGTTAGAAGCCCATATTCTCATCAACTACAACAATAAAAATATTGCAAAATGATAATCACAATATTTCAAGTAATAATTTACCCTAGCCAGCTTGACAATTTATCTTCGAAAATAAATCTTAAAATATGTTTTTCTTCCCAATATTAATTCCCTTCCCAGACTGTCAGCAGCATAACCAAAGCCTATATTGCGATACGTCAACTGAAACTAGAACGCAATGATAAACTGTCAATGAAGAGAGCTTACAATTTGATTGATGGCCGACCTTGTCTAATTGCTGGCCATTCTTATACTCGTAATCTTGATTTATTAGGCAGCGTACATCATTTAGTTAGTGAAAGTGAGTGTTTGGGAACCGTTGGGAGCTACGTTTGTTGTCCTGTTGAAGTAATTTAGTTGTGTGATTTTGCATAGGCAACTGTGTGGCACTACACACACAGAACAAATTGAAGAGACTGCTCAACTGTGAAGTTTCGTTCGGTGAATGAGACTGTCGAAGGTATCCTCTTTCCATCTCCTTAAAGTTTAACTTCTCTCTTCTTGTTTATTTCAAAATACTGATCAAATCAAATCAAATCAAAATATTCTTTATTCAAATAGCCTTTCACAAGATCTTTTGAATCGTTTTTTTCTGCTACCATCGCTTCGGAACGCGTTGTAGCTGTGAAGAAGAAGCGGCGCAAGAAACTCCCTCAGCAATTTGAACTGTCTTCTTTTTTCTTTTTTTCTTTTTTTTATTATATATTTACTGATAAAATACATACGATCCTTGAGCACTCATTCTTCATGGTCTTTCATTTATACTTACTATTAGGTAAGTAGAGATTTTTACTGGACTTTCTCTCATTATGATCTTCTCTTATAACCTTCTATCTCTAACTACTTTTTCTCTTTTAAGCCAAGGCACAACTCTGACGTTTTCTGTACATATAATATGTAATGATAGTCAATCACCATGCATTATAACGGTGAAAGAAAACAAACAAAAGGTGAGGAAACCTGAATACCATAGCGATTTGTATAAATTTCAATGGCGTGTTAAGTCCGCTAACCTGCACTTGGCCAGCGTGGTGGACTATCTCGCCTAACCACTCTCGAGGCCATGTCCTGCAATGTGACATATATGGGCTGATACAGATAGAAGCACTTTGCAAACTTAATTATCCGGAGCCATAAAAACAATTACCTTGAACTTATCTAGTATTACCAAGATATTCCAGTACGAACGCAGACTGGCACTGCTTGCCATAAACTATTTCCAACCCAACCAAGTGTAGGATCATAAAACAGATTAGCAGCGCCGGCTGTGACAGCGTGTATTTATTTTGGCCGGATTACACATGATACTAGCGCTGATTTATTGCTTTGGTAGCACGCAATGCTAATGTGCTTTAGCTTCTGCTTACATAATTGTATGCTGAAGGAATTAGGCGCTGTTATGTTGTGGAATAGTTTGCCGGATAAAGTGTTCCAATCTTCCTTAAACCATGGGTCCTTGTGCAGATAAAAGAGTGGGGAATTTGAGCTGTTGCCAAACTAAGATCGGGTCTTATGTAGTGGGTATCAGGAAATACAAGAGATTTTATGCTCTCACAAATATCTAGACCCGAAACAAATGCCTGTGGTTCACACAAATAATTGTTTAGGTGCTGGCGAAACCGTGGCCTTCGCTTTACAGCGGGCTCCAAATCACGCCACGGAGGTTGTCGACTTAAACACCTCTCCGGTCGAGGTAAAAACACCGACCCATTGGGACTTGTACTCCCGCATTAGATCTGTACCCTACAATAATTTTGTAAGTTTGCAATCGCAAAAATCTTTGTCATGAATAGCAATCCGAATTGTTGTTTTTATTTATTAATAATCTGTGTTATAACACCTTTTGGCAAACTTGATGATACAAGGTTTTCTTGAGAGACACACAAAGAAATACTGCTATAAATTTCTTTTTTTTTATTTGTTTTTTTTTATTGCTATTAATGGCGAGACGAGCGAGATCGCTCATAGCCAGTAGCAATGCCAACATTCCATTACGCTCGCCATCCTGAGACATGGGATGTTAAGTCTCAATTTGTCCAGTAGTTACTTTGGCTACAATGTCCTACAAGCCGGAATACAACAGTGCGTTTACACTGTTGGCGGGAGAAACAGACATTGCGGTGGTACTTACCCAGGCGGCTTCTCACATATGAGAGACCTACCTACAGTAAAATTTTAATTTTTTGGTAAAAAACCATAAAGCCATTATTTTCTACGCCATCGAAACACTAACTACACGTAGAGCTCTCAGGCGGAGGCACTACATCGATGTTCACTTGTTTTGTAGGTTGCACACTCCGGCTGAAAGCTTTTTCATCTGTCCCCGGTTTTCAGATAATGGCTGCGCGAGGTTTTTGCATTGTGACATGAGTTGTGACGTAGTTGAGTGACGACTACGGGCTAGCGCGGTCTGGGACGGCATGGCAAGAGATTATTTTTTTTTAACTAGAGATATTCAGACTACAGAATATTGAACCGAAGTTCTTTATCGCGCATTGTGAAAGGGGGCTAGACGGAAAAAATTAAGACCAAAAGTTGTAATGAGACTTTAAAACATTTATTAATCGTTTTTTACAATTTTAGTTTGTTACCATGCTGTCAATCACCAATAGTCCATTGAAATGTTACATGAGCTTTGCTTTTATGTTTATATAACTTTTTTGCCCAAAATTAAAATGAAAGAAGTTATAAGCAAAAAAGTGAGTAAAAATTTTCTTTTTTGTTCTATAATTTTTTATAAAAAAAATCTCTTTTTTGCTTTTTTTTATTTTTATTAAGCTATTCTGTCCCACTACTGGGCAAAGGTTTCCCTCAACTCCTTCCACTTATCCCTATCAGTTGCTGATGCCTTCCAAGTGCTGTTAAATTGGTCGAGATCGTCGCGCCATCTTTTCCGAAGCCTGCCGCGTGGCCCCTCGCCATCCTTATTCACCCATTGAGTGGCAATTTTTTCCCACCTCTTCGGGTGCATCGGGGTGACGTGACCCGCCCAATACCGCTTTAGTTTAGCCGATTTCTGTGCAACATTCTTGACTCTGGTTATGGAGCGCAAGATGTTATTGGGCACTCTGTCCATGCGTGTTACGCCTAGCATGCTGGGCTCCATAGCTCTTTGACCAACCCCGAGCCTGGACCTCTGAAGTTCAGTCAAAGACCAGGATTGAGCTCCGTATATGAGAATTGGTAAGATACAAGTCGACGAGTCTACTTTTAAAGAGAAATGGGAAGATTTCCCTTAAGAAATTTCTTCTTCACTTTTTTGCTTATAGCTTCTATAATTTTTATTTTAGGGCTAAAAGTTATATAAACATATTTGTAGACAAATCAATTTGCTACAAATTATGTTCTTACAATTTTTTTGTAAGATGCATAGTGTCCGAGTTATCGCGAAAAAAGTGTTTTCACCCCTTTTTCCAAGATGGCGGCCGGGGGACAAGGGTGGCGACCCCACAAACTTGAGGTTAAACTTCTATTGACCCCCCCAAACATGTCCCAAAAATAAAATTGCGTCCTCTAAGAAATGCAATATTCGGTTCTTATATTGTAACATTTCAATGGACAACCCTTCATTTGACTATGTATCTTTGCCCAATATTACTAAAATTGAGCGTACTGATTAAGTTTATATTACATTTTATTTGTTAATAATAACAAATATTATTCCAACTTAAAACAAATAAAATGTTATTACAATTCCTTCACTAATTAATCGGAAGGAACTTCGTCCCATCCGGGTGTCCCTTAACACCTCTCAAGTATTTTTTTTTTCAAAAAAAAAAAAATTGTCTGCACCCATGCGGGGCGGGGCCGGGCCAGCATAGGGGTGCGACATCGTACATGAAAATATTGAAAACGACTATTTCGATTCTAGCGCCACGCTCTGGCGAGAACGGGAAATTATCGTGTAAGTAGTTTAAATCTAACTCAACCAAGAAATATGTTTTGTATGTTGGTATTATGAACTTTCTTGATATTTAAAACAAATTCAACTTAATATTGGTTAAAATTACAAGAGGTTATGAAAGATACACATTTTGAAATATTGACATAACAAATATGAAATTCCGCGCGTCTGCCTAGCGCGCCTTCTGATGGCGAAATCACTTCGGAAAATAAAAAAACGTAGAGTATATAATTTTAATCTATGCGGACCAGGCCGCTAGATATATATTATAATTCTACTCACCTCATGCTTGTGGTCCTTCTTGATGGAGCCTCCATGGCCGCCCGTGCTCTGTACCGTGTTCATGTTACTCGGTAAACATTCTACTCTACACTGCTACTATAATCACTAGTTCAAAATGGACATGTCCACTACGTATAGGCACTGATTCGAGTCGACGTCACAGATGTGTTTAATTTGACTTGTTTCTGAAATTTTAGGATTATTTATAAATATTTTTGTAATTGTTTTATTCTTTGTTTATTTATCTTTTTATTAACGTTTAGTTAATGTTAGAAACCCGGCTTGATTTTTTTTTGTTTCTGTTGATAGCGAGACAAGCATGCCATTTCCATGAACGCTTAAACGTTATTACATACGTCGTAATCTTACGCCCGAATACTGGAACGCCATTCAAATAATAAGTTGCTCTTAACAGCGCACGGCCCACTTAGCCAGTACATTTAATCGGGATTAACGTAGTTAAGCGCCATTTATATTTAAGTTGCGTTCCAGTATTTGGGCGTTAGTCTTTTAAAATAATTCGAACCGTACCGTTTGGTATGCGACATATTTTATCAAGATAATTATCGTTTAGATTTAAGCGAATGTTACACATTTAAATAAAATATTTTTAAGCGGTGTAGAAAAGTCCGGCCGCTGACCACGAAAGCTATAAATTAATCCAACTATGGGGATGTTAAAAATGTTAAAAGTTAAAAAATAAACCAAAGTAGCGATAAAACCCGTAAAAATTTAGTTTTATGTTAAGATTAAGATTGCAAATTGTGAAATCAAAGTTTCGTGAATTGGATAAGACCTCATTAAATGATAAAATCTTGTATTTTATACGCCAGAAACATTATTACAAATCGCTATGGTATGCAGGTGTCCTCACGATGTTTTCCTTCACCGTTTTAGTGCGTAGTGATTAACTATCAACACACATGACTCCAAAAAGTCAGAAGTGTGTGGCAGCCGTGTCAGCCACCTAACCATAAGGTGTTATGAAATCATACATACATACATAAAGTCACGCATTTTTCCCAGAAAGGGTTTCCCATAAAGGGGAACATTTCACCTTGTATGTTCCGTCCCACGATGTGATAGGTGGCAAGCCTATCGCCATATCGGACACAAATTCCAGTTATAAAATCATTTTGTAGTAAAAATACCCACTTGACAAGGAATCTATAACGAGTGGTTGTAAATGTGGAAGGAGCGTCTATTTGCATAAACCATTTGTCAAACACGCGATTGGAGCCGCCACGTTAAGGTTATCCGGTTTGCCGTGACGAAGCTAAAATATTACGGGAATGAGGATGTTTTAGAAAATTGCTGTTTTTGTCTAGTAGGTAGGGTGGTTTGTAAGCATTGAAGTACTTATTTCAAATACCGATTACCCATACTAATTTCAAAAAGGCGAGACGAGCATGCCTTTCGCCTGATGGTAAGTGGCGCTGTCGCTCATGGACTGTAGCAAAACCAAACAACACCATGAATTACAAAGCAAGCCAATACCACCTCTCGCACGTGGCTCGTTACGGCCAATGCGAGTGTGAGCATGTGCGGCGGGGTTTACATTCCACTTGTATGCGTCGTGATGACAGACGTTACGCGACTGCGGAACACTACACTACTGGTCATTTATTTACTGTGTAGTACTTTATACTGGGAGGTTACTCCGACGCGGCGACAAATGTTCGAACATTGCTCGTTAAACTGTACGAATATGCCTTAAAATATTACAAAATGCTCGAATCCTGTGTCGTACGTCGTTATTGTTAGACTAAGGTCGAAGTGAATAACATATTTTATAGAGAATAGTATTGATATTTGCCATGGAGGCTGTCAGGAAATTCTCTGACTATCCCTATATCCCATAGGCGTGACGATTATACATAGCCCTAAATTCCTAATACAATTTGTAAGTACGAAACAGTTATATCAAACTAGTTCAGTTACTAAGTTGGAAGACATTACCCGGGAATATCGGCGGGAAGCGGCAGTAGCCATTTAAATTGCCACTTAACGGTAGGCTTTAAACGTAAATGCCCAGCCTGGACCATCAAAAACAACTTAGTCGCTATGATGTGTGGTGTAAGGGATGAGAAAGAGCGATTTCTAATCATGTCATTGGTATGAAAGTAATTACAGATTTATTATTTCAATATTACGATTAACATACATACATACATACATACATACATACATACATAAATAAACTCTAGCCTTTTTCCCAGAAAGGGTAGGCAGAGGTGTTAAGACATGTTTCATCTTGTATTTTCCATCCATACCACGATGTGATAGGGGGCGAGCCCCCTATCACATCACATTTATTTTTTTAGATAAATAAATGGATCGACTTGGCCATCGCATGAAAACATAATGTATCGTACAATTTATACATAATGCTGCTGGCCAAGTCGATCTATTTATTTAAAACGTAAAGAATGTTTAATATTGATATGGTAATAACTAACGTAATAACTTTATATTTATATTATAGAAGGTCCCTTAAGGACTAAATAAATTAATCGACTTGGTATTACATGCATCTCCCAACTTTTTGCGGTAGAAAACTTGAGCTGCGAGACTTGGAATTTTTTTACAGGATGTTTTTGATGGGATCTCACGTCTTTTTGTAGAGTCCTACTTTTTTCCTTTTCGGTACTTCTTACTTCTAGAATATCACTAACGATTTTTCTTAAAGCCTCTGTCTTATGGATTTTTCTTATTTTTGTAGGTATCAATTTATCACAAATACAGCGGATTTGATTATTAATGTTCTTTCTTTCATTGTAATTGATTGATATTTTCGAGTTATTTAATCTATTTATTTGCAAGTTTTTCTTCGTCATGTTTTTCTAGAGGAATGTTGTCCAGTTTCATGGGCTGAATACACCATTTCCCTCTCTATATTCCCTCCTGTTA
Source organism: Hyles vespertilio (assembly GCA_009982885.2). Lineage (NCBI taxonomy): Eukaryota > Metazoa > Arthropoda > Insecta > Lepidoptera > Sphingidae > Hyles > Hyles vespertilio. The sequence continues at coordinate 6,971,291 of CM042823.1, read as the reverse complement.
TGCCTCATGTATATAGATATCTATCTACAACTATTATTCCATTATATACGGGTACAATGATTCATTAACTGCAAATGTAACTTTGTAATCCAATACATTTATATGGGATTACAAAGTTATTCACGCAGTTGGTCTATCTAGAAAACTAGACACAAATTATGAAATGTTTGAATTTTCCCTTACTTTAGACACTAAACACTAATTATATTCTAAATTTGAAGGTTCTATGTCTGCTAGAAGTGCCTTAGACTTTTGATGATCGGTCAGTCAGTCAGTGAGTGACAAAATTACGAAAGTTTGACAAGTTATAATTCTTAAACTACTGGTTCAAATTAAATGAAATTTTAAATATACCGTGTTTACACAATGCCTGCTTAGTAACTGAAAATTCAGGCTTCATGCTTTAGCCACAACGAAGTTATAGGGGGTTGAAAATGGTCTGAATTGCTTCGAGAAAAGGATGTTACGGCCTATAGCTCGACTTGGAGGGGGCTCGGCCGCGCCCCCAGATGTTCATTCCACTCCGTACAGAAAAAGGACCAGGTAAGAAAACGGCTTATACAGTAAAGGAGGTTTCACATTGATTAATTGCATGTTTAAACTTCACTTCAAGTGAGGTGTTAATGTTAGGTAATTAGAAAAATAGCCTTTGCAAACCAGGGTCATAGCAAATTAGAATATTGCATGCACCCACCACTTTATATTGATCGCTTATTTATAGTTTAAAAACAGCTTATGGTTGAAATATTCGTTGCATGTTTTCAAGCATTGACCATGGGTGTTATTTATCTGAAGGACTTGCAATTTAGTAGAAAATATTTTTGCAATTCCATTGCGTATGTTTGGAGTGAGTTCGTAATTTGAATGTGAGGCAAGGAAACCCAGCTTTGGCCAGTATTATAATATTATAAACATGTAGTTTTATAAGAATTAGTTACTATGTTCAAAATATAATATTAAGGGCAGGTTCACCAATTACTGATAAAGTCCCTGATTGCTATCTAGCACTCATCTATACGATAAAATACAAATTTCAGAACTTTTTTACCAATGCTTATAAGTATTTTTTGTTTGTATAGCTTTGATTAGGTTGAATTGGAACCGGTATAAACATTTTTAAAGGAACTGAATAAAAAAAAGTTGAATGTATGATACCTGAAAATAAGAGCAGTACTGTGATGGAAGACCGATTTTCAATAATTAACTTGTTTTGTACGTATGGTAAAATGATGTCAGCATGCTTGTAACAAATAATACTCGTATATAATTAGGTAAATCTAGAAATGTGACATGCTTACGACAACCCCTAAAATGTCTTTTATACCATACCACGTTGTATTCAGATTATCATAAAGAATCCAAAATACACTAAGCTGAAAACGAAAATATTAAGAAGCCAATCGAGTGGAGTAAACATGTTCCGATATTTTGATATATCAAATATGTTTGATCAAGCGTAAGGGAGGAGAAATATTGTGAATATCTTCGCGGCCTTGACTTTGCGCTGTTTTTATTTTATTCAAAGTCTCTCGATGCCTTTCTTTGGCTGATGGTATTGGATAGATATGATATTATTTGAAAGTATTGGTTTTCAACATCAAATAAACTCTATGGAATATTGTTTGGTGGTTCTTAGTTTAAAATGATTAAACAAAAGTTTAGCAAGAGTTTTCCTACCTATATAGTCTCATTCTAATAGATATGATAAAATAACTGCCTCTGTGGCGCACTTGTACAGTATGATTGCTAAGCTGTGGTCTTGGGTTCGAATCCCGGGTCGGGTAAAGTGGTATTGGATTTTTTCATTAATAATCAGCCCGGATTCAGTAATTTGTGGCCGATATGACAATAAGTGGGGGCGCACTTATTGTCATATCGGCCATATCACATCATGGGACTTAATACTTTTCCACCATTAGGTACCATGGATCCTATACCAACGGTTCAGAATATCCAACCACTATGCTATCTCTGGATATCACACTTACGCCATGCAACACCAAAAGTATTATCATTTTTATGAGTCCCGGACATCGAACTTGAGACCACTATTTTTGTATCATCGTCCTACATAACTTCAATTAAATGCGTGCTACCTCGAGATTCCGTTGCTGGGTTTCATATTCAATTATCGATATCCGCCGCTAGAGGGCCCCACCAACCCCTACGCCTACGCAAGTTCGGCTATTTTCGGATAACCCGAAGTCCTCCAACCAATAAAAAAACGGTGTGGAGGGGCCTGGCGGGGAACAAGGCGCTAACGGACAAGAAGTCAAAAAAAGTTTCCAGAACCGATTCTCCAGCGTTTTGTCCGGGCATACAAAATCCAAAACCGTTACCAAATATTTTATCGCAAGTTTTAAGTTCGCTCAAGAATTCGAATATCCTGTGTTTTCGACTGCCAGCGGCCTACATTGCTGAAACCGGACTGGAATTGGCGAAGGTGGTGAACCCGAAGGCTACGGTGAGTGATAGTTGAATAAGTGCCCAGTTCTGGAACGCCGTTGTAGCACGTATTAATTGAAATTAGGTAGAAGGTTCTCCCATCGGCAGCTGCCAACCAGCTGAACATCTTGTCCAGCCTCATCGCTGGTACATGAATTGGTGCCGAAACCCGGGAAGCTCAAGTACTTGTCGTATAAGAGTTTCATTTATACACATTATATATAGCTTGACCTATCATAAATTCGTTAATATTTATTTTCCCATTTTAAATCTAACTATCCACACTTAAGCACTAACATGAGTTACGCAAAACGAAAACTTAGTGTAGCAAAAAAATCACGTTCTAAGGATTCGTGGAACTATACGTCGGACGATTTGCCATCCTTACGTCGCAAGCGCACGCTAGCATATAATCGCATTACAAAGGCTTACGATGTGGCCACACTTGCAATTAATGACCCCTCTCAAGTCGAACTATTTTTTTCCTATCACCAAGAACTAAAAAAAATGTAGGTAGCTTTGAGGAAGCACATTTATCAATCTTGGACTTGGTGGACGACCCAGCGGAGGACGAAGCCATGTGCATGCGTGTCGATGATATGCATTACGAAATCATTCGAATTCACCGATCGTTAACTAAGACCACTGTGCACACGACTCAAACTACAGTCGAACATACGAATACACAATACATTAACTCGCACGTGAAGTTACCCAAAATCACCCTTCCTTCGTTTTCGGGAAATATAAAGGAATGGCCAAAATTTATTGCTACCTATAACACCTTAATCCACGATACGCCTCTTAATAACACCGATAAATTCAATTATTTACTCTCCGTCCTACAAGGCGACGCGCTGGCACTTGTTCGCACATTCCCGGCTACCGGTGAGCATTACTTGAACGCATATGGGAAATTAGTCACTCGCTATGAAAGCAAACGAGATCTAGCGTTCACCTGTTGGCGCGATGTATTAAATTCTAATTTCAAACTCAATAACGCACACGAGTTTCGTCGTTCTCTCGATATGTTTGATGAGAATTTAACCATCCTAAGACATTTGAAATTACCTGTGGATCAATGGGATTTCGTGTTAGCCTATCACATTTTGTCAAAATTGGACCCAAAACTGCGCAGAGAATTTGAAGAAAGACAACCTAACATCGAACTACCAACATACGCGGATTTAAAATCGTTCCTACATTCAAAATGCGAGGCGCTTATACGCGATACACACTTCACTGAATCCGCACAAACAAATGTTAGTCAAAATAGTAGTTCCGCGTTATGTCGTAAGGATCATTATCAGAGGTCGAACCCAAACTTCAAATTATTTACACCGAAAGCAAGTCATTCGTTAGTCGCTGCGCAGGAGTACACTAACGATACCGAGGCGTGCGATACTCTCGTGACGTCCCACTCTTTGCCGCCCCCACCTATTAGCAAACCGGCGTGGAGGTGCGCGTATTGTTCTAATGACCATTCAATAACAAAGTGTGAATCATTTTTACAAAAACCACTCGATGAACGCATTGACATAGTTCGCAGTAAAAACCTATGCTTTAATTGTTTAAGAGCATCACATGCAATAAAAGAGTGTAAATCAATGTTTAACTGTCAGAAATGCAAGCATAGACATCACACGTTATTACATAACGAGCTTGGCCCATCTTCAGAGTCAGTAGCCCACACTACGTTAATTACACAGAATGAATTTTCCTACATTAGTCCTACTGTATTACTTGCCACGGCAATCGTATATGTGCAAAACGCGAACAGAAATTCATTAGCCTTTCGTGCCGTCTTCGATACAGGTAGTCAAAACAATTTTATCACACAACAAGCAGCCGATCGCCTTAGTTTCGTTCCGCAACCTGTAGCAGTCAACATTAATGGCATCGGAGGCACTAAAGCGGCCATAAATGGTATAATACGGTGTAAGTTAGGCACGGAGTGTGCGTCTTTATTTAATTTAGACATGCTTGTCATTAGTAAGATCTGTGGCGATCAACCTATTGCCAAATTAAATTCACACAACTGGTCTAATATTAAATCTTTACAACTTGCGGATCCTGGATTTGATGTTCCGGGACCAATTGATATTTTATTGGGGGCTGACGTATTTGCTGAGTCATTATTAAATGAACGGATAAGGAGCCAAGGCTCGCAACCCCCAGCGTTTAGTTCTGTTTTCGGGTGGCTTGTATTAGGTAAAACGTCTATTATCCATGACTCACTACTTGGTATTAATGCGGCCAATGACAATGAACAGTTAATGCAAGCAGTTCAAAGATTTTGGGAGATAGACAGTATTCCTCAAGCATCTACGTTGACCCCTCTAGAGCAGCTTTGTGAACGTAAGTTCGTGACAGAACATTTTCGCGAGGCGTCGGGCCGTTATGTAGTAACCCTTCCCTTCAAAGACGATTTTGTTCCAGTATTCCGCGGATCCCGAGATGTTGCATTGAGACGATTCCTTGCTATCGAACGGCGCTTATCTCGAGACCCTAACCTAAGGGAAAATTACGTGGAGTTCATGGATGACTATCTTAATAGCGGCCATATGTCTTTAGTGCCGACTACCCAATTAGCCCAAGGTAGTTACTACATTCCACATCACGCTATTTTAAAACCAGACAGTGTCACCACTAAGTTTCGAGTGGTTTTCGATGCTTCTGCAAGGGATTATAATAATAAAAGTCTAAACGATGCATTGTTGACGGGCCCGAGATTACACAATGATATATTTTCAATTCTTCTACGTTTTCGAGAGCACAAAGTAGTTTTCATGGCGGACGTTCGTCAAATGTACAGGCAGATATTAGTGACTAAGGATCAACGTGACTATCAACGTATTTTGTGGAGACGGCATGCAGCGGAACCGATTAAGGAATACACTTTAAATACCGTAACCTATGGGACATCAGCTGCCCCATTTTTAGCGTGTCGCACGATAAAACAACTCGCACATGACGAGGGTGACGAATTTCCAACCGCTAAACAAATTATCCTATCGGACGTTTATGTAGATGATGTTGTTACTGGATGCCGCTCTATGGCGGAAGCACGTGAAGCCAAATCGCAGTTAATTAGTCTTTTCCATAAGGGCCATTTCCATCTTCGAAAATGGGCAAGCAATGTCACGGAATTATTGGATGATATACCAAACGATCACAGATTGGTGAAAAATAATGTTAACTTAGACGAAACGCGAGACGTCACTTTGAAGGTGCTAGGGTTGCGTTGGGAACCGGCGTGCGATTCATTTGTTTTTAATGTCACACCCCTGCAACAACCTTGTACAAAACGCAATATTTTGAGTGAACTAGCAAGAATATTTGACCCGCTTGGATTTCTTTCTCCTCTCACTATCCAAGCTAAGTGTTTGATACAACAACTTTGGATAAAGGGTGTTTTATGGGACGAGAAGCCACCGATCGATATTATCAACCATTGGAAACAATATTTATCACAACTGCCGCAACTTAAACGTATACAAATACCTCGTTGTATAAACATGACCTTGAATCCTACCTTCGAACTGCACGGATTTTGTGACGCTTCCGAAAGGGCGTACGGGGCTGTAATTTATATTCGAGTTGCTGAATCTTGCGGTACCATTAGAACGTATATACACTGTGCAAAGGCTCGTGTCGCACCAATTAAACGTATAACATTACCTCGTCTTGAATTGTGTGCAGCAGTTTTGCTTGCTCAGTTGGCTAGTAACGTTAAGGCATCATTTGGATTGCCTTTACAAGGCATATATCTATGGTCGGATTCTACAATCGTTCTTTCTTGGCTTCGTTCACACTCCTCTCGATGGGTTACGTTCGTCGCAAATCGGGTGAGCTTAATACAGGACAGTGTGCCTACACAATCCTGGCGGTATGTGCCGACTAATGACAATCCCGCCGACATTTGCTCCCGGGGGCTAATGCCAGCTCACTTAGCTGACAATATCTTATGGTGGGCGGGACCGGATTGGTTAAAGCAGTCGGCGGACACATGGCCTCAAAATATCGTGGAACTTAATACCAAGGATATTGATGTCATCCAGCAAGAACATCGGTCCGGTAGTACGACGTTGATCGAGTCTGCTTCAAAGTACACTCCGGCCGCGTGGATTGACCAACTTTTTCAAAAATACTCTTCTTTGAATAAAATTCTCAATGTAATAGGGTACATATTGAGGTTTATAAATAACACGCGTAGGGTTAACCCACGCCCTAATCGTGTGGCCCTAAACGAAATCGAGCAACATAAGGCATTATTCGTTGTTGTTCGATTGTATTAAAATGAATTCTTTAGTGAAGAGATAGCAAATTAAAAACCCACAAATCATTGCCAAAATGGTTGCGGAAACTAAATCCCTTTATCGACGATAATGGAATTCTCAGGGTGGGCGGCAGAATTTCTCGCAGTGGCTTAGAATATGAACACAAACACCCTGCGCTGTTACCTTCTCGGTGTCCACTTACTTCTCGCTATATCGTATGGATACATCGCCAACATTGTCATACTGGCATAAACACTACACATTATTTGATACTACAACAATTTTGGATAGTAGGCGCAAAACGTATCATTCAGCAACAGTTAGCACAATGCTTACGCTGTTTTAAAACTCGTCCACAAACACTTCAGCCGATTATGAGCGATCTGCCATCCTTTAGGTTAACCCAAGTGAAGCCCTTTTCAGTGGTAGGTGTTGATTTCGGCGGACCCTTTCGTATAAAACTCGGAAATCATCGCGGTGCCAAGTTAGACAAGGCTTATCTTTGTCTATTCGTTTGCCTGACAACTAAGGCAGTGCATTTAGAACTTGCTTCCAGTCTATCCACAAACGCCTTTATTGCCGCATTAAGGAGGTTCGTCTCACGTAGGGGGAGATGCTCCGTTATCCACGCTGACTGCGGAACGAATTTTGTAGGGGCAAAAAATCAACTGTGTAGTTTGATGGATCAAGCCTCCCAAGCTGAGCGCATTGAATTTAAATTCAATCCACCATCGGCACCTCATTTCGGGGGCGTGTGGGAGATACAAATAAAATCTGCCAAGAGTCACTTATATCGTGTGGTGGGTGAGCAGGTACTTACATTTGAAGAACTTACCACATTATTTACTCAAATCGAAGCCGTACTAAACTCGCGACCGTTGTGTCCACTAAGTTCAGATCCGAATGATTTGAATGTTCTCACTCCAGGCCATTTCTTAACCTTAGAGCCATTAAATAGTGTGCCGGATCATGATTTTACAGACACTAATTCGAATAAATTGAATCGCTGGCAACTTTTGCAATCATTTCAACAACATTTTTGGATGCGATGGAAAAACGAATATTTGAATTCTTTAACGCAACGAGCGAAGTGGACCAAAGATTGTAAACCACTGCCATTAGATTCTGTAGTGATTATTAAAGACGATAATCGAGTACCACTACAATGGTCTATAGGCCGTGTCGTCCAACTTCATCCCGGTCCTGACGGAGTTGTCAGATGTGCGTCGATAAGAATGGCAAATCACCATGTCATAACGCGTCCTTTAGTAAAGATTTGCCCCTTACCATCTGCATGACTTTCCTCGTTATCTATTTATACACTTTTAGTTTATTGTATGTTATATGTGTAATTTACAATGCTTGTATTTATTTTCTTATTCATTCGTACTATATTTGTATATTCTTATCTCAAATTTATTAATACCTTATAACGTTAACCTTACTAATCTAAAAATACATTCATATTTTGGTGGGCGGTATGTATCATCGTCCTACATAACTTCAATTAAATGCGTGCTACCTCGAGATTCCGTTGCTGGGTTTCATATTCAATTATCGATATCCGCCGCTAGAGGGCCCCACCAACCCCTACGCCTACGCAAGTTCGGCTATTTTCGGATAACCCGAAGTCCTCCAACCAATAAAAAAACGGTGTGGAGGGGCCTGGCGGGGAACAAGGCGCTAACGGACAAGAAGTCAAAAAAAGTTTCCAGAACCGATTCTCCAGCGTTTTGTCCGGGCATACAAAATCCAAAACCGTTACCAAATATTTTATCGCAAGTTTTAAGTTCGCTCAAGAATTCGAATATCCTGTGTTTTCGACTGCCAGCGGCCTACATTGCTGAAACCGGACTGGAATTGGCGAAGGTGGTGAACCCGAAGGCTACGGTGAGTGATAGTTGAATAAGTGCCCAGTTCTGGAACGCCGTTGTAGCACGTATTAATTGAAATTAGGTAGAAGGTTCTCCCATCGGCAGCTGCCAACCAGCTGAACATCTTGTCCAGCCTCATCGCTGGTACAATTTTGGTAGTAACTATATGTATCTTAAGTGTCAAAAGCATCCACTAGAAACAATTTGTCTCGAGTGTTATTAAAGAAACGCGTGAACAGTTATGAAATATGTGTCCTGGGTGAACGCTGAGAAATGTATCACTTTGGTATTTATAGTATGCTGTAGGAGCAATAGAGGATTATTTATTAAACTAGCTTTTGTTCACAGCTTCGTTTGTGTCCGGTTAATCTCTTAGAGTAAATTTTATTCTTTTAAGCTGGATTAGAATACTTAATAAATAAATAAATGAATACACCTGACAATCACATACATAGTCCCGACTGAACACTAATGCAACAAGTTAAAACACTATTTTATTTTTAAGATCAATTCTCTATTATTTCTCTTCAAAATATTTTATTTACATATATTTTTCTGCAATTAATATCGAGATGACCATGTCATTCGTCCGATTGGTAGATACGATACAAGCGATACGACCGCTAATAGACAGTAGCAAACCCAAAACAAACAATGAATTACAAAGCAATGAGTCGTATTTTACTGCGCTTGCCATCCTGAGACAAAATGTTAAGTCTCAGTATGTCCAGTAACTACTCTGGCTACAATGTCTTGTCATGTTATCAATGTCAATGCACATTTGCACTGCTGATTGGCGGGAGAATGAGACACATCTAACTTAATTTTTGTATCTACACATATATCAGCCCATATACGTTCTACTGCAGGGGCACGGTCGTCCTCTACAATCGTGAGTACGATTGAGAGAACTTAATTAAATTTTTACAAATCGCCCATCGCTTTTAACCGGTCCCACACCTATCTCCAGTGAGATGGTTAAATTTAAACCTCTCGGAGCTGACAACAATAGAGGCGCCAATAACGTAGTTAACTCTGTTCTACAAGCGTATACTAGTAGTGCGCCAATCAAATGACGAATAAACTGGTTCATTGTAATAACTTAGTAGCATAACGATCAGTTAACAAGTTACACTATTGCTTGAGATTACGGGGTTAATAACCGCCCAAATTGTATTCGTATGGTAAAGGATAAAAAGTTATTGTTTCGTAATATTTACTGGTGTATGTATGATGATGAATTCCTAGCTGTTTTCGGCTTCAGCGACTTGGTATAGGACACAAGAATCTTTAAATTGGACGTTGGTCTTCCATCCTCTGGTGCGCTCTAGTGTGGCTTACCAAGTTTCGTGGTAAAAGTTTGAGTGCATTTTGGACACGTCAACACCCCGCTAGCATAGTTGTAATTAATAGCCACAGGTTGTCGGGGCTTTAGCACATCACGTTTATTGTCGAGACCTTCGCGACGTTCTGCTTCAAAGACCTGGACTTGAACCAAACGTCTCATCAAGGGTATATTTAAATGTTTATAAGCATATTTTAAGTATTATATTACATATCTAGTAAATACCATTGGGAGATAGAATGGACTGAAAGAGCTTTGAAAGAGATAGATACAGAATATTTTGATGTAGATGATCTTTACACAAGATATTGTTTCCTTTAAAATTCTGCCCACACTCACCACTGCAAATCTTCCTTACACGCTATCCTACATACATACATAAGCTCAAACCTAATTTCCAGAATGGGTAGGTAGTTCTACCAGGGCATCCACGCTCCGCCGTGTGTGTTCTGTCCCACGATGTGATAGAGGGCGAGCCTATCGTAGTATCCGACACAAACTGACTCCAGGTTGATAATAAATAAAATAATCAATTATTCGGATCCAGGATTCGAATCCGAGACATTATCGTTGTACTCCTACCGTAGTACAACTGCGGAAACAAGGCAGTGCGCTATCCTTCAAGTATTAATACCAGATAAACCAGTCAATGAATAAGAAATTAATGGCTCCATGCCTTATCACCCCGATCAAATTGTAAATACTGCAAGGTTGGAGCGACCCGTCACTTCGGAGTTATTGTCTCAAATTAGTATCAGCGATTTTAGATATCAATTGGCATGAATATGACCTTGTTAATTTTAATTATGAATTTTATTAGGTATTTCAATTTAACGTCTGCTGGGCTATTAAAAATTTGATTTCATTTAGCTCTACAAAATTCTGTTGTGATCTAGTAAAATAGAAATACTATAAGATTACCGAAAAATAAGCAAATTGAAAATAAACAATATTAAAACTGAATGTTTTCTAAATATAAATTAAGTACTACGGGTATTGAGTTGTCATAAGAGCTATTTACTTACTTACATTAATAATAAACCAATTTCATTTCAAATGAAATCGTGTGTCATCTCATCTTGTTACTTTCCAGGCTACTTTTCAATGGCCAGATAAAAATATTTACCAAATAATGTAAAACCAGACTGGACATGAAGGTAGGGATATTATTTACAAAACTGTGCCTTTGTTCGGTTTTCTTTTACCACAACTTTTCAAGGAGTAGTCACTTTAGTTTGTAGATTATGTTTATGCAGAGATTCATGGGGCCCACTACTCATAACAAAATGTAACATTTGGTAATCTACATACAGAGAACAAAATCCAGTCCTGGGCAACTCATAGATTTTACAGATCGAAACACACGAAAAGAACTCAGCCCGACAACAAATCCAATACCTCACGACTCTCCCAAACACGGCTAAACAAATGAGACACTATCGATTCCTAGTAAGTACTAAACAAAATCAAAAGTTGGGTAGAATTCGATTGCAAAGTAGATATTTGTACAGAGTCCCGATGTTTGTGCATGTGATTCTGTTTGCCATCGCTAGGGATGGTATAGGGGAAATTCTATTGAACATATTTTCTGTAAAAATAGCATTAAATTGTCAAATCTAATAAACGATGCCAGACAATTTCAAAGGAATATAGTTGAAGACTTCAGCTGTGAAACTTGAAAGTCTAGTCTAGTCTATTGATTAGGAATGCATGTTATGAGAACATAACTCATTGTTATTTTCACACACTCACATATGGTTAAGTCTAATAGCTATAAATCTTAGCTGTTATTTTAGATGCCGCAAGTTCGATCTCCGAATATGTTTGTGTGATCTACAAGTATTTGTTACGAGTCTGGGTATGTGAGTCCAAAAAGTTTCTCGTAGTTTCTTAATCCCACAGTACAAATCTTAATTGAACTAAATTGTGGAGTAAGGCCGATGTACATGACTTTTGGGTGTATTTATTTATTATTTATTTAAAAACGGTACTTTTAAAAATTTTAATGACACTGGTGGTATCTCATATGTGAGAGGCCGCCTTGGTAGGTACAACCGCTATTCCAATTTTTACCACCAAACAGCACTTTAAACAACAGTGCATTTTGTTTCGTATTTAAGGATATTGTGGCCAGAGTAACTACTGCTCATATTGAGACTTGACATCTTATGGTTGGGAAACGTATTGTAGATGACTCATATCGATCGTGTTGTTTAAAAACATGTTTACAACAAACCAAAATAGGTACTTGTAATATATGACGGCGGTAGTTGAAATAGAGCGCAAAACAGAGATGGCGTTATCATGCGCTAGCGGCACGTGCACCGAACGTCATCACCCCACCCAATCCCCACTGCGTTTCAAGATTATAAAGCAGGCCGCACCGGAGCGTCGTCGGCACGCATTTCTAACGGATGCGTCTCGGTGCACGTATCGCTGTCTTTGTACAAGCGCCTACCACCCTCACTACCATTAGTTGATACCCTCACTAATTGGTTTGTGAAATATTATAAATTGTTATTATCACTATACATACAGTGAGCAATTGATTAAGTAATAAACTCTATTTTATAATTGAATTATCGTGTTTTACTTCTGATGTCTGAGCAAGTTCCGACATATAAATTAATGAGTCCTAGAACAGCATTGTGTATGTACAAAATTGTTTGCCTGTACACTTTGTCAATAGCACTGATTAAATCCATTCAATTAAATTGGAATGTCGATGGTATCGTCAGAATCGATTTAAATATTTTTGTTTTGTCGGTAATGAGTGCTGTTCGGTTTGAGAGCTCAATTAATATTTTTTGCTGTTTAATTGGTGTTATTGTGTTTTGTTTTGCTCAATATTAATTGGTGTTGGTTTTGTGTATTTCGTAGGTGAAATCCTTGGAATTTAAGGTAATTTTTGTAACGAAAAGATGCATTTATAACTATGGTACCATAAGTACTTAAAGCAGTTCATGTGATGTATGGTGAGCTGTTTGCTAGTTTTTGACCGTTTGCAGTAAACATATTTTGTTGTTTTGTGATTGATAAAACCATCTATGAAAATTCCTTTCTTTGTAAATGATAATAATAATAATAACACCCAACAGTCACATACATAGTCTCGACCCCACACTAAGATCGAGTCTTGAATCACAGGTATCAGGAACTGCAAGAAACTTTTTGGACCCACAAACATTTCTCTCGGTGGGGGATCGAATCCGCGGCTTCTCGTTACACAGGCGGCACATGCTGTAAGCCTAATGAAGCTCATAATAAGAACTCAACCACATGAAGATAAATTCTCAGCTTCTGCACTAACTCAAAATATCCGTATGAAAAACTAACTAAAACTTAGTAAAAACATTCCGCCTAAACATTCCATGAATTTTATTAATATCATCAATTTAGAATGTGAAAATAAACTAACAGAATTTGTTTATTCAACTATAAGATAAATACTATCTCAAACTATTAATTTGGTTGTCTAAAGTAAACTAATAGTAGATTAACACGCTCGCAGCTTATAAATTGCGCCCCACGCGAACCAATCAACGCTAATAAAGAACTTCGAATGGCTAAGTGATGAGCGCAAAGCGGATTTATGATGTTTGAATTAATATTCTTAACTTCGAACGTGTTACGGAAACGAAAATTTCGCTGTTTACACTTTTGTAAACTTTGCTTTATTAAAAGAAAAGTTTAACATCAGTGGGATTAATGCAATTTATAAATTCTCAGGAATTCTATTTCACAAAAACAGTCTTAATTTTATATTACCTCGGTAAGTTGTAATATTTTCATCATTGAATCTGATGATATGAAAGATGAAATGAAATGAAAATTATTGATTGAATCCATTTAAAAATTCTACATCATTTACATTCAGACATTATTTTTATCTACCACCCAGTTAGGAAAGCGGTTTTCACTAGAGAAGAACGGGCAAGAAACTCTAGAGTTGCTCTTTTCAATACCAGTTTACAATTTGGTGATAATTACAAAAGTTACAAGTGGTTTAAATCAGAGAAAGAAAGAAAGAAAAAAATACGATTTATTTCATTCATTTACAGAGCAGGTCATTATCACAAAATAAAAATTAAATGTTTTAAAAATTTTACAACATTTAAAAAATACGAACGTGTTACGTTATATTAATATAGCTGAGTAAAAAGAAGTCGGACGGACGAAGAATCAGTATCCTATGTAGATAGGATTAGTATCCAGCCATATAACTACCACCATACACAATAGGGAAAATCCAGTCATAGTAATACGCACAAAGGTGTAGCGTTTTGAGTTCAAGCATATTACACCATGTATTAGTCAAGTAGCAGTAGATAACCGGATACCCAATACCCCATTCCCTTCCTTTTTCTTCCCACTACCATACAATGTATACCCCCTTCCCTTCCTTTTTCCCTCCCACTCTCATTGCAATGGAATCTTCTGGCAACACATCCAGGATCCAAGCGTTGTAGACGTTCATGGACGGCAGTGATCACTTACTATCAGGTGATCTGTGTGTTCGTTTGCCAGACCTATGCATCAACATTTATCATAAGTAGATTCTCCATGAGATAGTATACTAGAGGGGACACTTCAAAAAAATAATTTGTTACAAAATGAACGGTTCCGTACCGTTTCTTCTATTTCTGTCTCTGTCGCGCCTACGAAGTAACATCTTCGCTCTCGCTTCACTGTTTCCACATTTTGTTCCCGATGTCCACTCTAGTATAATACCTCAATCAGATTCTCTTTTTTGACAATACCGGCAATCTAATCAGTTTTCTTATGCTCATAAGTCATACAAAATTGTATAGATATATAGGTCTACCAGAATCTCATGGCATTTTGGGAAGTTTGAATTTACGCATCGCAACACTGGGGTAACTGGATGAACATATTTTGATACTATCAATAATTGTAATTAATTATTATTTCAAATTAACATGATTTGTTTAGTAAACTTTGGAAAATAAAGTACATAATGTTTTAAGTATAAACATATAGGTTATTTAAACATTAAAATGACTTCAAAATTGTACTTTTAGATTAATAGCCAATTAGAATAGGTAAATAAGATATATTTCAGTTCTAATTATAAAATACATACGTGCCTTACGAGTATTTATAATATAGAGGGACCGCTGGTACTTCAAAAACGTGAATATTAAGGGTGGTACCGAGCCACCAGTTTCGTTTCAATTCTCTCTTCTTATTAGTTCCCACTTAATCAAACACCTTTCAATTTCTAAATTGTAAGTAGTTTGATTATGAGCCGGTTTTATTTAAATAATTATTAGATTGCAAAAATGTTATAACGAAAGATGCAAGATTGTAAAATAAAACGTATAATTTTATTTTCAGTCGTCTTTATTTCATTAACACTTTAGTCAGAGCTTACTTCTAAATACTCTTCCTGTGCATCTTCTGGTGAAGACGATGAAGATAAAGGATTCCTAACAAACCGTTCCTTATCTAAATCTCTGGAAACTCCTGTAAATAGTTTTTTAATGCATTACTGTTTAGTATCAAAAATGATATCAAAGTATATACGATAAAACACATGTACATATCTAGCACTAACCAAAAAAATGAAGTATCAAAACTATTCACTCCGACTTATTTGTTAAAACAACATCGATTTTAAAATCGACGATTTTGTTTAAATTCAACCAAATTATTCACGGATCTGGCGATAAGCCTTGTAAACAATGTGTCGCACTTATGATCGTAGTACTAATTTGTATATTTCGCTAAGAAAGTATAGAAATCTTAAAATATTCACATCGAATGACATAACTCAAGTTTTGAATCAGCTGTTGACCGATGGTATTGCCACATAAAAATGATTATGTTTTTTTTTATTTTTATGCCATGAGATTCTGGTACACCTATATCACTACATAGTATAAAACAAAGTCGCTTTTTCTGTCCCTAATTCCCCTTGTTTGCTTAAATAATACAACAACAACCTACATTAAAATATTCAACATTAGTTAGATTCAGTATTTTTTTATCTACTACCCGGTTCAAAAAGCGGTTTTAACTAGAGAAGAATGGGCAAGAAACTCTAGTGTTGCTCTTTTTAAATCCAGTTTGCAAAATAGTGATGATAACAAAAGTTACAAGTTGGTTTAAATCAGAGCAGTTCATTAATAATATGTTATAATTTACAAGTAATTTACATTGTATATACGAACATGTATCAGCGCATATAGATCCCACTGCAGGGCACATGCCTCATCACTACATAGTATAAAACAAAGTCGCTTTTTCTGTCCCTATTTTTCTTGTTCGCTTAAATCTTTAAAACTACGCAACGGATTTTGATGCGGCTTTTTTAATAGATAGAGTGATTCAATAGAAAGGTTTACATGTATAATAACATCCATTAAATAGTGGAGAATATTGTTATTTTTGAGGTTTCTAATGTGATGTCGTTCATTATCAATATTTTTCGCTTACATTGCAAACGTAGGCGGAACCCTACGAGATTTACCAAAATAATGTACTACATATTTGTACACATTGAAAAGGTCTACAGAAAACTCCGCGATGGTATATGTCTATCTCTTATGGATATCCCACAATAACATTTTTTGTCATCTGGGGGCGCGGCCGAGCCCCCTCCAAGTCGAGCTAAAAAGTGGCATAGCCGTAACATCCTTTTCTCGAAGCCTTTCAGACCATTTTCAACCCCCTATAACTTCGTTGTGGCTAAAGCATGAAGCCTGAATTTTCAGTTACTAAGCAGGCATTGTGTAAACACGGTATATTTAAAATTTCATTTAATTTGAACCAGTAGTTTAAGAATTATAACTTATCAAACTTTCGTAATTTTGTCACTCACTGACTGACTGACCGATCATCAAAAGTCGAAGGCACTTCTAGCAGACATAGAACCTTCAAATTTAGAATATAATTAGTGTTTAGTGTCTAAAGTAAGGGAAAATTCAAACATTTCATAATTTGTGTCTAGATTTCTAGATAGACCAACTGCGTGAATAACTTTGTAATCCCATATAAATGTATAGGACTACAAAGTTACATTTTCAGTTAATGAATCATTATACCCGTATATAATGGAATAATAGTTTTAGATAGATATCTATATATATGAGGCATAACAGGAGGGGATATAGAGAGGGAAATGGTGTATTCAGCCCATGAAACTGTACAACATTCCTCTAGAAAAACATGACGATGAAAAACTTGCAAATAAATAGACTAAATAGCTCGAAAATATCAATTACAATGAAAAAAAGAACATTAATAATCAAATCCGCTATATTTGTGATAAATTGATACCTACAAAAATAAGAAAAATCCATAAGACAGAGGCTTTAAGAAAAATCGTTAGTGATATTCTAGAAGTAAGAAGTACCGAAAAGGAAAAAAGTAGGACTCTACAAAAAGACGTGAGATCCCATCAAAAACATCCTGTAAAAAAAATCCAAGTCTCGCAGCTCAGGTTTTCTACCGCAAAAAGTTGTGAGATGCATGTAATACCAAGTCGATTAATTTATTTAGTCCTTAAGGGACCTTCTATATAAAGTTATTACGTTAGTTATTACCATATCAATATTAAAAATTCTTTACGTTTTAAATAAATAGATCGACTTGGCCAGCAGCATTACGTATAAATTGTACGATACATTATGTTTTCATGCGATGGCCAAGTCGATCCATTTATTTAAAACGTAAAGAATTTTTAATATTGATATGGTAATAACTAACGTAATAACTTTATATAGAAGGTCCCTTAAGGACTAAATAAATTAATCGACTTGGTATTACATGCATCTCACAACTTTTTGCGGTAGAAAACCTGAGCTGCGAGACTTGGATTTTTTTTACAGGATGTTTTTGATGGGATTTACTTTTTACGACAAATAATGGCTAATTTTCGAAGCGATTTTAACCAATACAGCATTAATCCTTATCCAATTAAATAGCTTAAATACATTGTTGATTTAATATAGATCTATGTGGTCCTTTACAGCACAAGATTTAAATGAATATTTTCGAAGATATTACAGATTTAAAATTGCGGGACGTAGCGCTTGCGGCGGTACTGGCCGGCCGGGGCAGCGGCAGCGTGCCTATATAGTTTATATGTATAATAATAATACGTACATATTATTGTACAAAAATCTATTTGTACCCGGGCGAAACTGGGCCGGGCCGCTAGTGTAAATAAATAAATACATAAGTCTACTCCTGAAAAACGCGTGTTTGACAACAAAACCAAACGTTTTATGGAGTTTAATAACTTTTTAACGTCCGCCATTTGTGTGACATATGTTTCACAGACGTTTAGCACAAAATTTTATCTCATAAAATAAAAGTGCTAAATGTGAACTAAAGTTTCTTTTTATTTTTGAACTGATTTAAAATAGTTTTACTTGGTTTGTTTGGATAATGTTTTGAGTTAATTACCATTTCAAGTTGCGTGTGGTGGAAAGGAGAATATTTAAATTTACCAAAAATAACGTAATTTTATTCTTTGACAGACTTTCATACGTAAACGGCCACCTGGGTATGTACCGCCGCAATGTCTATTTCTCCCGACAAACAGCAGTGTAAATGCACTGTTTTGATTCGGTTTGAAGGATATTATAGCCAGCGTAAATATTGGACATATTGAGACTTAATATCTTATGTGTCGGGGTGGCAAGAGCAGTCTAATGCCAAGCATTTGCTTTATAATTTTACATTGTTATGTAACTCAAGGTGTTGTTTGGTTTTGCTACTATTGATGATCAGTCGTAATGCTTAACATCAGAGGAACGGCTTGCTCGTGTAGCCATTCATTGCAATAACAAAATAAAATGAAAAAAGTGTTCAATTAAAAAAAATAGTCTACTACAACAGTAAAGCATCGTTAATAAGAAATACACTAGGCTCATCAGTAACTAAAAAACATCCGATGGCAAAGGCTGAAATATGACGACAAATGATGTTAAAGATACATTGAAGGGTCTGCGTTAGATACGAGGGCCCTTCGCTGTTTGGACAAACGGAAAGCCCATTCCTCTACGTAATCCGATTACGTGTATTTTTAGAATGATAGATTCACGTCTATTATGTTTGGTGATGAATTGATGTGTCAAAATTTAGTTGTAGGAAATCATTTCTAATTTATAATTATTTTTTACATTTTAATCTTAATAATGCGTGGGGTGGCCTTTTCGGTAAACGTACCAGATGCGGCTGCCAATATTTTCACTATGGTCGCGGATTCGAATCCCATGGTACAACTCTGGATTTTCGGAGTCATGTGTATTGATAGTCAATCACCACGTACTAAAACGGTGAAGAAAAATTTCGTAACGAAACCTGCATACCATAGCGATTTGTAAAATTTCTATGGTGTGTAAAGTTCGCCAACCCACACTAGCCCAGCGTTGTAGACTTTATGGCCTAACCACTCTCAATCGTACTCTTGATTGTAGAGTGGGCCCATGCAGTGGGACGTATATGGGCTGATACAGATACATTTTAATTGGTGATATCTATATCTGCCCTTTTCTTTCTAAGTGCGTGGTGGTTTGTTGTTCACAAATCGAATTGATCTTCCAAGAATTAGTCACGGTTTGGATGCCAGGCAAACTTCTTACTTTTCGGAATTGCGTATATATTTATAGTCATTCGGAGAAACCATTATGAGACATTACTTAGAGTAACGCAATCAGCTAAGAAGATGGCAATTTTCGGAGAACCGAGGGTTCAATCTCCTAAATAATTTGTTTCAGATATAATTATAAATGTATAAATAAATAATAATAAATACAACAACAGCCATATACATAGTCCTGACTCCACACTAAGATCGAGTCTCGTATCGTGGGTATCAGGAACTAGGAGAGACTTTTCGGTCCCACAATCACCCAGACCCGAAACGTATACCTGTAGTGCACACAAACATTTGTTTCGGTGCGGGCATCGAACCCACAACTTCTCGATTCACAGTCGGCGTCTAACCAAGCAGGCTTTATATAGCCTAAGCTATTTGCATATTATTACTTTAATTTTATATAACAGTTCGTAGATCTGATTGGGTATATTTATTTATTTATGCTTTTTAATAAATATATTACAAATGCGGACTTAATGCCTGAGGCATTCTCATCAGTTGACCTTATATTTTAATAGTAATATCGATATTGGTATATTCAAAGGCAAATAAAGCCTAATTGAATATTGGAACAAAACCTCGTTGAAACGTAATATTTGGTATGTGAATATTATTTGGTTTTATTTGACTTTACTGTGTGCTAATGGTTTTTGTTTTTTAAACTTGTTTTTTAAACTGATGTACCATTTTAATTAACTGGAGTATATCCGATATTTATTTGATAATGTTACATAAAGGGGTTGGCAATTTGCTTGTTATTTGGTATTGGATGTGTGGTTTTATTGTAAAATATTGTAAGTTTAATTAATTTTATGATACAGTTTTATTAACATAAAGATAGGAGGATATATTATAAGTACAAAGTGATACTAGCAAAAATAAGTATACCTGATATACATTGAGGTATTATACTAGAGCGGACATCGGGAACAAAATTTGTGCGTATGGTGCGTGCACACGGGTACACAGTGAAGAGAGAGGGAAGATATCGCACCCTCGGTGCAACAAAGTCACAATTGCAAAAATGCAACTTTTCAAAAAAACCATTTGAAACTTTGACATCGTATAAAAATATGATATTTCAAGACATAGACAAGTCGAACAGCTTTTATCACAATATCAACTTGTAATTTAAGCTTAAAAAAATTATGACAACTAAATATTCAACAAAATATAAGATTAATTCATTATACCTTCCAACCTTGTAATTTTTGCATATGTGACTTTGTTGCACCGAGAGTGCGATATGTTACTTCGTAGGTGTAACAGAGACAGAAATATAATGTACCCTTCATTTGTTACAAACATTTTGTTTGCAGTGTCCCCTCTAGTTAATTATCTCAATGCCTGATATATTAAAATGATTTTGCCATATACTTATAAATCTAGCTTCCCAAATCGCTACACGTTATATACCCATGCAACGCACTCGTACTTTACTTTGTCCGTGTTGCAGGATAGTAGGGTAAAATATATTTGCATGAGATTCGGACCTTGGGCCTTACAGTTCATAACCCATTCATGATACCACGTACCAACAAAAAAAAATATATATAATTAGTAATATAAAGAGTATTACAAATTCACTGATACAAAATTCTCAGTCACTTAACCTACTACCTGGATTAGAGGTATTATGTTTTAATCAAGTTAAAGAGATTAGGTTAATACTTTTATTACGTGGTACCTTCCTAATTACTACATAGTATAAAACAAAGTCGCTTTCTCCGTCCCTATGTCCCTTTGTATGCTTAAATCTTTAAAACTACGCAACGGATTTTGATGCGGTTTTTTTATAGATAGAGTGATTCAAGAGGAAGGTTTATGTGTATAAAACGTGCATATTATTGTAGAGAAATCTACATGCACCCGGGCTGAAGCTGGGCCGGGTCGCTAGTGTGAAATAAAATATTCTTTGTGTTATATACAAAAATATACTTTCGGGAATCAAACCCTGGTATTCACAGTTCAAAACCCTTGCGATAAAAATGAGTAAATATGAAGTTATGTAAACTTATTTGAAGTTGGCTATAGTGGTTTTATAAAGTTTTTTTTTTCATTTTATAAAACTTAGTTATATTAACAAAAAAAGTAGTAGTACTTTTAATTGATAATGTTTTCTACGGAATATTTATATGTGTATCAACCCATATACGTTCCACTATAGGACACGGGCACTGGCCTACTCTACAATCGAGAGTATGATTGAGAGGGGTTGTGCCGTATGTATTTAAATTGCTTAAAATTACAATTGCAGAGTTCTTTGAATCAAGAGTATGATTAAAAGGGGTTAGGCCGTATATACTAACTTTAAATTGCTTTAAATTAATATTGCGGAGTTCTTTAAATCAAGAGTATGATTAAAAGGGGTTAGGCCGTTTTTATTTACGTTAAATTATTTTATTAATTACCATTGCGGACTGCTTTTAATTTAACTCGAAAAAATCCTTTATCTACACTGTTTCTAACAAAAACACCTCACGATTTAACACAGAAAATTTAAAAAGGCCGGGTTTCATCTCTTATTTTTCTTAAAACACGCATTCATATTCAAATATGTACGCAGAGATTAACAAAGAGAGATAACTATAAATAGTTTTATGTAAATTGGTGATTTTTTAATATTTTACTGGTGGGTCTCTCATTTTACTTGGGGTAGGGCTCTCATATGCGAAAGGCAGCTTGGGTAGGTACCACCGCAATGTCTGTTTCTCTCGCCAAGACGGAAGAACGGCAGTGCAAATGCACTGTTGTGTTTTGTATTTAAGTACATTGCAGCCAGAGCAACTACTGGACATATTGAGACTTAATATCTTGTGCCTCGAGATGGCGAGCGCAATGGAATGCCAAGCATTGCTTTGTACTCCAGGTGTTTGGTTTTGCTACTGTTCACGAACGCTCGTATCGCTTACCATCAGGCTAACGGCATGCTCGTCTCGCCATTCATAGCAAAAAAAAACTTAAGATTTTTTTTCTATATTTTTGCCGAGTAAAGATAGTACCGCAATATGATAAAACGCTTTGTATTCCTCACAGTTGATACGAAGAGATGAGCACCTTGATACAGAACGCCCTGGGGATATATAAAATTCGAGGAACGACTCACTGACTTAACAATTCAGAACAACATAAATGCTCGCGGCAATTAAACATAATTAATTAATTAACACTGCTTGTAATTTAATTAAAAATGGGCATTCATTTTTAATTTTAATTATCACACGACAGTAATTGAACGATAAATTATTTAAATTGTATTTTATTTTTAAAATGCACTTTCATTTTTAATTTTAAATTTTTGAATTGATTTTAATTAAATTGCACACACACTGCACACACTTAAGCACTTTTAGAATCAAGACAAAGAAGAAACATATTATATTAGTTTATCATTGTCCGACCGCGTGCGGCCACCTGTAGATTCTAAAAATTAATTAAATCAAATAAATTAAAGTTTCAGCTTAATTGGATTAAGGATAGTATTTTCACGAAGTACGAGTCTAGGTTTTAGTGATAGGATAGGTTTTGAAAATTGAAGGGAGACGCGTGTGGCCCGGTCGAAGGCTCGGCTGATACTAGTGCGCCGGGAGCAAGGATACCCGGACGGCTATCCGGATTTTCATCCCGACCGGTCGGCTGTCCGGTTTAATTGGATGTCCGGAATTTAAGCGATACGCTTCAGTTTTTTGATGGAACGTTTCTGGCGATGTCCGCCGATTTAAGTGGATTTTATTTCGGCCATTTTTCTAGATGCCGTTCGGCTTCGGTCATCGCTTTTCGATAATGCGGCGAAGTTCTTGTACGAGTTTTTACGCGAACACCTTTGAACACTTCGTTTGAGGAATTTAGTGCTAAGTATTTTTAGTAGTTAAATGAAATGGATTTAGATTGGTAAAAGTATTAGAGAATTTAGTTTTTTCTTTGGTGTGTGAATAGATTTAAAATACGGAATGTGTAATACTTATAAATTAAATATTTGCTGTTCACGACTGACTTGACTGCCTCGGTGGCGCAGTTATACTACAGTGTAATTGAAATTCTGCTTCAGGTTCGAATCCAGGGTCGGGGAAAGTTATTTTGGATTTTTATATTCATTATCAGCCCGGAATCAAAATTTTATGCCCGTTAAGGCCATAGGAATTAAGAACGCCCTCATATTATATCGTGCGACGAAACAAACAAGGCGAAGTCTGACACATGAACATCTGCCTACCCCTTGTGGGAAAAAGGCGTTAGTTTATGTATGTTAGGTATTTGATATTCAGGTAATAGAAATAAATTAATGTGTCACACGCAGACACCTGATCACACACGAAGGTATATAGAAACAATATTAAAACGTAAGTTTTTTTGGAGACTGTCCCGCCCTCACACCCGCCACTGTAACTCCAGTGTCGCAGGATCAACAGTGGCACGCAATGTAATGACACCGAGCATTGAAGCTCGGCGAGTCTCCGGGAATGTCTATCTTGTCTTAAATCTCAACAAAATGAATCGGAAAGATAAATTAATCGGAGGAGTTGAAAATAAATTATTAAACCGTAAATATCATAATAAAGAGATCTTAGTTCTCACAACTCTCAAACCCGAATATGTGCAATACTTGTGGTTCACGCAAACATATTGTGTCTCCGTGCAAGAATTGAACCCGCTGCCCATCGTTTCATTGATAGCTTAAGCAACTGCGAGACTCATAATTGTACTACTATTGAAAAGTAGATGCTAATAATACACACACGTAACCTAGTGGCTTAGTTGTACTACAGTACGATTAGAACGCTGGGTTCTGGGGTTCAAATTCAGGGTCGGGTAAAATGATATCGACTTTTCTATTTACCTGCTGGAGTAAGGTATTTTTCCCGATATAGCGACAGGCTCGCCCCTCATCATATAGTGGGACGAGACAAACAAAGCGAAACGTGGATGTATTAGCTTTTATGTACTATCAGCCCTGAGACAGGTATTTGTACCCGATGTAGTGATAGGATCGCATATGTATGGGTCGCTGCATATTACATCCTGTGACGTAATACACAAGGCCAAACGTGGATGTCCTGGTAGCCTCTCTGCCTACCCCTTCCATAATGAGAATGTTAATAAAATAAATACTGCCTTACATGTAGCGCGATAGAGCACCCAAGGTGAAACAGCACTGTCCAATTAGCATTTTTACCTGTATATTGGATTTTGTTAATTAATTACACA
Organism: Hyles vespertilio; assembly: GCA_009982885.2. Taxonomy (NCBI): domain Eukaryota; kingdom Metazoa; phylum Arthropoda; class Insecta; order Lepidoptera; family Sphingidae; genus Hyles; species Hyles vespertilio. Next base: position 6,946,511 of record CM042823.1, on the reverse strand, counting down.
GGTCATGCAAAAAAAAATATTTAAAAAGTTTCTTTTGTTAAAACATTAATATTTGTTTTAATTGACTTAAAAGTAATAGAAAACGGTATTCATATTATATATATCACGTCACATTTATTATATTTATATGATATAATACTTCAATACGAATAAAAATCGAGTTTAAAACTTACATTACTAAAAAGTAAAAAATAATAATGTAAATACCACTGCAAAGCAAAAAATATTATTTATTTCATTGTACTTGTACCCGCTGATTAATTTGCTTATTGACATGACTAACCAATAAATCGAAATAACATTTCACAAGTAATATAAATAAGCAAAATTTTGCGACTTGCAATAATTATTCACAAACCTGACCAGCTAACATTTTTTTAAGATTTCGTGTCGTCTATGAAAGATTGAGTTTTTTACGAGCCTGTTTGAAAAAGCCACTAAACAATCAATTTTTTGTGTTTAATTTTAGTTGTGATAAATGGTTATAATATAATATATGGTCAGTTTTTATGCTTACAAATTCTGGTGGAGGGTAATTAGCAATAGCAGAAATGTAGAGCATCCTAAGGCTTCAAAAATAACAAGGTGGTGATATTAATTGGAAATGGCAATATTTCCTAGTAATACAGGTTAGTAACAATAGATTAAAATGGTCATAGAGTATAGAATAAAAATATAGATCCTGGAATCAAGTATGTAAAAAAAACGAATTTACCGATTTTACGAACTAAATATTTATATGCAAAAAAATGTGACGTGATACGGTAAAACAAAGTATTAATAATAAGATAAGACCGCCTTTTGTACATTTTTTTTCTTGTCGTTTATTTCTGTATTGTTAGTTTTAGGTGTACAATGAAGTTTTAAATAAATAAATAAATAAATGTACTATATACTGACCAATATCTACATGTCTGCGATGAATTTATATAAAAAACTTTTTCATCGCAGGCCTGTGTTATCAGCCCGGGGTCAGGAATATGTACCATGCCATGGTTGGTTGTCTGTAAGAGATCGCCTCGAGCGATACAACTGCCTTTTGTACGTTTTATTTTCTGCTCTTATTTCTTTATAGTTAGCTTCAGGTGTAGAATAAAGTATTAAATAAATAAATGTGGCCGGTATAGCGACAGGGTTTCCCCCTATCACATCTTGGGACTAAACACACAAGGAAAAATGTGCGTGTCCTAGTTGCTACCAGGAGAACCTCTGCCTACCTCTTCTGGGAAAAAAAGCGTGAGTTTATTTTAATTAAATGTATACAAATAAAACCGAATTACAAATATTACATTCATTGAGAATAAAAGAGGTATTCAAAAACTCTGAATGCAAGAGCTTTAGGAATTAAAAAATATAATTTGTAAAGGCGCTATCTTATGAAATGAAATATTCTTTTTATTTTGAACCAACATTGAGATAAATAGAACGGGCATTGGTCGAGGAGCGTCTATGAGCTGTGTCGTGTAGTCTTAGGTTTGATTGCCAGCTCAGGCAATGCAACTTCATATGAGTTTTTTTTTGTAAAGTTTCACATGTGCGAGGCTCAAAATAATGCTTGGTATATTAATAAGCGTACCTAATATGATATCTTGGAATTCAAAAAGGCTCAGCGAATTACAAGAGGCACCAATCCCCACCGCAAAGGCCGGCAATGCATCTCCATGCCCTATGGTGTTGCAGATGTCTATGAGCAGCGGTGTTCACTTACCATCAGGTGAACCGCATGCTCGTTTGTCCCCTATAATATATAAAAAAGAGTAATATGTCAGGATCGAGCAATGTGGCGATCTATACTTTCTGCTTACCCCTATGGGATACAGGCGTGACGATTATGTATGTATGTGAGAATCAATACTTATTGTCTCTTTTTGTTAAACATGATACAGTTCCGGTCGTTCACATTATATGCAATTATTGTTCTTAAATTTAGCGATGTAGTTTCCTTAATGGTACTTTTATCACCTATTACAATACGTGGAGTTCAAAAGACATGAGAATTTCTTAACCCCAGCTCCAATAGATCCACAATGTTTTCGAGCCATAAAAGCTTTCATAATACAAACTTAAAAGCTCGTTTGTGTTTAATTACGCTGAAACTTTGCGATATTTTACTCGTATACTTATTTTAAGCTTGCAACTTCAGTTGTTGCATTTGACAGTGGATAGTAATCCCGCCCTCTATTGAAATTCTGTGGTTTCGATACACAAACGAAAATAATGTTGAAATTAATAAACAAAATTTCCTTTTCGGTGTCATGTGTGTATTGATCAATCACCACGCACTATAACGGTGAAGGAAAACATCGTGAGGAAACCTGCATAGCATAGCGATTTGTAAGAGTTTCTATGGTGTGTTAAGTCCGCCAACACGCACTAGGCCAGCGTGGTGGACTATATGGTCTAACCACTCTCAATCGTACTCTGGATTGTAGGGGAGGTCTGTACCCTGCAGTGGGACGTATGTGGGCTGATACAGATACACCTATTTCTTAAGGTAGGCGTCCATATATTCGCATCGTACTGATCGCACGAATCTTTTCGCCGGTAATGCCGATATCGATGCTCTGAGGGACAAGTCCTAATTTATACTTTTAGTTTTTTTTCTTCATTTTCCTCCACTGTCTTGTATATTCTGCTAAGCAATTCATGTCACGACAAATGCATCGTAGTATTGGACCCACCGAATATTATCTGGGGGCACGGCAGTGCCCCCTCCAAGTCGAGCTAAAAAGCGGCACAGCCGTACTATCCTTTTCTCGAAGCAATTCAGACCATTTTCAACCCCCCATAACTTCGTTGTGGTTAAAGCAAGAAGCCTGAATTTATTTGTTACTAATTAGGCATTGTGTAAACACGGTATATTTAAAATTTCATTCAATTTGAACCAGTAGTTTAAGAATTATAACTTGTCAAACTTTCGCAATTTTGTCACTCACTGACTGACTGACCGATCATCAAAAGTCTAAGACACTTCTAGCAGACATAGAACCTTCAAATTTAGAATATAATTAGTGTTTAGTGTCTAAAGTAAGGAAAAATTCAAACATTTCATAATCGATCTATTTATTTACAACGTAAAGAATTTTTAATATTGATATGATAATAACTTACGTAATAACTTTATACAGAAGGTCCCTTAATCAAGGACTAAATAAATTAATCGACTTGGTATTACATGGATCTCACAACTTTTTACGGTAGAAAAACTGAGCTGCGAGACTTGGAATTTTTTTACAGGATGTTTTTGATGGGATTATTTTTTACAATTCGTCAACATGATAATGTTGGGGAAAATTGGTATCACTTTTTTAAAGTGAAATTTCTTCATTGAAAAAATGTAATAAATCAATCGCTTTTTCACATATTCTACTAAACTGCTGATAAGCAGCGATCAAATTGGTCGACGCCAATGTCATTCACATTTTTGTAGTGAGATGTAGTTTAATGTTTAGTAGAAAATGCAAGAATGCGAATTAATTATTTAAAAAAATTAATGGAGAAATTTCACTTTAAAAAAATGACACTAATTTTCCCCAACTATAAAACCAATACCAATCTACAGGGTATATCAAGACTGCTACCGAAAACGAAGCCGGGTGGTAGTTTAAGCGACTTCAGACACAATGCAACAGAAAAAGTTGCAAAAAAAAGCGACAATTTTTTTTTTTGTTATTTTTTTCCTATGGCCATATTTGGGTGGTAAATATATTTTTTCCTAAAATAAGAGTATATACCCTTTTATTTATAAATACTCTAAGGTATAAAAGAGTTTCAATTATTATTTTAGCAAAAACTATGGATTTACCACCCAAAAATGACGATATTTAAAAAATCATAAAAAAAAATGTCGCGTTTCTAGGCCAAATTTTTAATTGCATTGTGTTTGTAGCCACTAAAACTACCACCCGGCTTCATTTTCGGTAGCTAGTCTTGAGATACCCGGTATAATAACTGATACGCTCATAACATTTCATTAAATGTTTTATTTCATAGTGTGCGGAGATCGTGAGCGGAAAATGAATGAGCCTCACCGCCATTAATGTGAAAAGTTAGAGCTTAGACTGGAACTTTCAAAGGACGTGGATTAGCTTTCGAAAGCTGCGAGCTAGCCTAAGTCTACGAAATATTTCGTATGGAAAGCTTTTGAAGCGCGTGAGAAATATTATGAGTACATGGGATGTATCTAGTCGTGCTCGAAGAGATGAAAATAGACTGAAGTTTTTTTTTACTTTTTCAGGTGGGGAGCGCAGTGGAATGCCAAGCATTGCTTTGTAATAAGGTGTTGTTTGGTTTTGTTACTGTCCATGAGCGGTTATATCGCTTACTAATGAATGCTCTGATTTAATCAAATTTGTAACTTAATAACATACAAGGCGAAATGTAGGTGCCCTGACACCTCTGTCTACCCCTTCTGGGAACAAGGCGTGAGTTTATGTATGTATGTGTAACTTAATAATCATTGTATTATAAACTGGTTTTGAAAAGAGCAACACAAGAGTTTCTTGCCCGTTCTTTTCTAGTGAAAACGCTTTTCGAATCGGGTGGTAGAAAAAAAATCTGAATTAAATAATTTACAGATTGTGGGTCAAATATAAATCTCATGAATATTCTACGTAGAATATTTTTTTAGCAATTACAGCATTTTATGGGTTCAATAAAATATTTTCATTTCATTTTCATAGATAACAATGCCTGTTCCACACAGTCACACCAATCTGTCCATCCACCTCGACCATCAATAACCTCTAAACGATACAAGTGTAAAATAATCGATGAGCCGCGAATCTCTGCCGTTCGTAACAAATTACGCTTAAGTGCGTAGTCATCTAACAGGCGGGGGGGGGGGGGGGGGGGAGGCATGATTGATGTCCCTTGCAGATGTTATCGCCCTTTGCCACTATTAGCAAGGCGACAAAATAGAATACGGTAAGCAGGTGATTAGTTCTTGTAGTTTTTTGTGATCCCAGTTGCCCTATGTCAATGTCCTATGTCATAGAAAGGAGGGCGGGGGGAGGAGCAGGAAGGACATAAGGGAAAAGCAACTGCAACGCAACGGCTAAACTGTTGCTCCATATCAGTCTCCTGTGAGATATTGGTACCGTCATGTATGAGCCTACCCATTCATACTGAGTCATGACAAAAGCATGGCTCTATCACATCTTATTGTTAGAAGTCGGTAATAAGGTGCATACATAAGGTTTTATATGGTAGCTCTCTTATGTGCTAAGCGAAGCTAAATTCTATCCAATTTTGTTTCCAGCTATTCCAACAAGGTATTCTACAGTAACTGCTCGACCAGTTAAATCAATTAGCTTGCTTCTACATTTCCGAACCGAGTCCTATTGGTTCAGCGCTTGAGTCAAGGGCCTCCGAGAAAGAGTTCAAATTGAAATTCAACAATGAATTTATTCCTTAAGACTTCGTTATTATCATTCTGGTATCCATCCATCCATCCATCAGCCAAAGGAAGTCCACTGCTGAACATAGGCCTCCCCCAATGATTTCCACAGAGACCTGTTGGAGGCAGCCTGCATCCAGCGACGTCCCGCGACCTTTCACCAGGTCGTCGGACCATCTTGTGGGTGGACATCTTCTGGTACGATAAAAGCATAATAATAGATGGTACCTGGTATACTGGTAGGTCTCCCACATACCGGGTATATCAAGTGTGCTACCGAAAACGAAGCTGGGTGGTAGTTTTAGTGACTTCAGACACAATGCAACTAAAATTTGTGTCGAGTTTTTTTGTTTTTTTTTTTTTTTCTATCGTCGAATTATGGTGGTAAATCATTTTATTTTTAATAATAGTGCACACCCTTTTATTTTTAAAGACGCTATGGTACACAAGGGTTTAAATTATTATTTTAGCAAAAACAATAGATTTACCACTCAAACTCGACGATATTTAAAAAATTATAAAAAAATTGGCGTGCTTTTGACGTCTGTGCGAAATATTTAGTTACATTGTGTTTGTAGTCACTAAAACTACGTTGGTATACCCGCTATGAGAGGCCCTCTGGGTAGGTAACACCGCAATGTTTATTTCTCCCGCCAAACAGTAGTGTAAATTCACTGTGGTCCAGTTTGAAAGACATTGTAGCCAGAGTAATTACTGGACATGTTGATAGTTATCATCTTATGTCTCAAGATGAGCGCAGTAGAATGCCAAGCACTGCTTTGTATTTCAAGGTGTTGTTTAGTTTTGCTACTGTCCATGAGCAGTCATATCGCTTAAGATTTCATTAAAAAAAAAATTGCCAGCTAAAAAAGCTTCTTAAAAACATAAGGCAATTCGAATTTGTAATAGCAATCTAAAGATCTATTACAAATGTTCCAACAAAACCGACGGCAGGAAACATTATTTATGATGTTAATGGTACGGAAATACCTTCGGAAAAACCTAAAAAATATGTTGTTACTACAAGTACCGGACATCTATCATACACAACCGTTTGTCACTTAGTGTGCGCAGAAATTTAAAAAAACCTTTTGATATTTACACCATTGCGGCGTCTGTGACCTTTAGTGGGGACAGGGAGGTATTTAGGGAGGTTAAGGGACCTTTAGAGAGTGTGCCCTAAAATTCGTTGAGAATTAAGGTAGCTAAATATTAATACTTTTAAATAGATGTCTATTTTTGATCAAGTGATAGTGACCGACTTTTTTATTTTACTAGATGGGCACTATTGCAATGTCTATTTCTACCGCCAAACAGTTTCGATTTGAAAGACATTGTAGCCAGAGTAACTACTGGATAGATTGGGACATATTATGTCTCAGGATGGCGAACGCAGTGGAATACGAAGCATTGCTTCGTAATTCAAGGTGTTTCGTTTTGCTATTGTTTATGAGCGGTCATTTCGCTTATAATCAGACGAACGGCATGCTCGTTTTTTCATAAACTGCAATAAAAAGTGGTATTGACTGTAGTAGAAACAAATGCGCTAGGCACACTACAGCGGTATAAATATTTTACTGAGAAATTACCTTAATTACTTCATGTGGTAGAGCAGAAACGAAGAGACGTCTTACATTCTGAAACGATCTATCTTTAAGATCCGGAAACGCATCTACAATTATTGTTTCAACAATGAGAATGTCATGTCATGTTTTGGTCAGCAATGGTTATAATATGTCACCGAGTTATTTTGTCGAATAACTGTCCTATGCTGTGCATACATAAAACAGCTGCTTTTTGTGATAAATTGTGTTTTTTTAGATTATAATCAAATAAATATTTACACTAGAGACTATATACAAACAAAAGACTTGGCATAAGATAAAGAAAATATTAATAATACAATGTTATGCAAAGTATCAATTTATGTGTTGATCCAAGTCTGGTGCCCAAAACTTTTGTTATGAAAAATTTTACATATGTTCATTACAATAATAAGAATTTGATTGATAAGTAAACAATAACTACTAGACAATAATTATAATGTAATGTATGTGAATTAAAAATAAAGTGAAAAATATTTTTAAGTCGTCATCAAGCCCTATCTGCGTCTATGAAACTGCTGAATACATAATCTAATAGAATTCAAGATGGTTTGCTCAAAATATTTCGTTGTAACAGTAGGTCAAATTACGCTATAAATCCTATTTCTTGCTCACTACACTATTGAAAATAATATTAAAGCAACAGCTTGAGAAAAATTAAAATAATCTTCTTTGACTACGCCTTTATAACCCTAATAAAAAGTATAAAGAACGAAAATATAAATAATGTCTGATCTCATTTACCATTATTAGACAATACAGTGTTTTAGCAACGCAAAGAATACGCAATGCCTCGAGGATATTTGGAATTAGGCCAAAGAGAGAAAACATGGAATTATGTGTACTTTACGTTTAATACGTGATTCTTTGTAGGTTGAGAATATCTTAGCTTGTTGGAATGCATTTTTGTAATACGAATTTTATGTTAAAAGTACAAGAAAAGATCGCGAGGAAACTTGTATATCACAGAGGTTTATAAGATTTTATGTGGTATGTAAAGTTTGTAAACCTACATAAGGTAATAGGATGGACCCTAAGTCCTCTCAGTTATTGATAAAGTCCATGCTTCACAGTTGGATAAAAAGATGTTGGGTTATTAATAATTAATATATAATAATGTAATCCGACCGATTACGGCCATGGCGACCACTTCGACCCCTTATAGGGCTTGGCGCTGATGCGCCCGGAGATGGCTTATACGTATACAGCCGATTTTCGCAACAAACTCCCTTGCACAAAGTGGGCATGTGAGCTTACCGCTTTCATAATTGAAGTGAATAGCGGCGAGTGGACGGGCTTTAAGCTCATCGCGCTTGGCGTCGAGGTCAGCTAAACACTGTTCCTCAAATACGCGAATTCGCTTCTTCACCATCTCGCGCCACTCCGGTCGTTGTGTTGCCAAACTCTCCCAGCGAGAGGGCTCTATATTGCATCTTTTCATGTGACGTTTCTGAACATCCTTATATCTGAGGAGTTGTCCGCCATGCTTTCGCTTGCCCTCCTCTAGCTCAGAGTAAAAGATGCGCTTCGCCACTCTCTCCTCCGCCATCCGTGATACGTGGCCGCACCACCGTGGTTGCCGACGCATCAAACATCTCTCAATGCCACCAACATTGGCGCGTCTTAAAACTTCGGTATTACACACCCGATCGGACCATCTGATCTTCATGATGGAGCGCAGGCATTTAAGGTGGAATCGATCGAGAGTGCGTATATGGTGACGATACACACACCAGGTCTCGGAAGAATAGAGAAGGTTTGGCAGCACAATCGCCATGTAAACCGAGATCTTAGTAGCCAGCTTAAGGTCGTGCGAGCAGAAGACCTTAGAACACAGCTTTCCAAATGCTGCAGCTGCAGCACTTATTCTGCTGTTGATCTCAGTATCAAGGTCACACTTAGCTGTTATAGTGTTCCCCAGATAACGAAATTTATCGACCTGTTTCAGCACGTCCTCACCAAGCTTAATGGTCAGTGTCTCACGACCATGGATGTCTAGGGACATCACTTCCGTTTTTTTTGACACTGATCTTTAGGCCGAATTTGCAGCATGCTTGGTGGAAAGTGGACATTAGCTGTTGCAGGCCGTCTGGGGATTCTGCCAAGAAACACAGGTCATCAGCATACATGATCTCTGTGATCAATGCATACGAGACTTGGTGCGCGCCTTAAGTCTGGCCAAGTTGAAAAGACTGCCATGGGTGCGAAAGCGAATGCGAACCCCTTCAGAAACAGTTTGTAGGACGTCCTTGACTGCTACTGCAAAATATAGAGCGAACAGTGTGGGTGCTAGTACGCATCCTTGCTTAACCCCACAGGTAACGGGGAAAAAGTCGGACTGTTCGCCGTCTATGGAGACGCAGTACTGCATATCGTCATGCAGGAGTCGCAGAAGTCTCACAAACTTTTCTGTGCATCCTAGCTTTCTCAGTACCATCCAGAGGGCTTCGCGAGGCACACTGTCTAATGCTTTCTCCAAGTCAACAAAGCAGAGATACAGCTGACGTCCCTGCTCTCTACTTTTCTCCTGAAGTTGACGCACGGAGAAAATAGCTTCACATGTGCCTCGGTTAGGTCGGAAGCCAAATTGGGTTTCAGGCAGGATCCTTTCTGATAGGTCCCTTAGGCGGTTCAATAGAACTCTTGCAAAGACCTTTCCAGGAGCTGATAGAAGTGAAATACCGCGATATGAGTTACAGTCGGATCGGTCACCCCTATTCTTGTAGAGAGCACTAATACGAGACAATTTAAAATCGACTGGTACTCGCTCCTCCTCCCACATTCGAACAAACAGTTTCCACACCGACGTGTGCAAATCCTTACCGCCGTATTTCAAAAGCTCGCTTGGTATGTGGTCAATGCCAACTGCCCGCTTGTTTTTCTGCTGTCTGATGGCAGTGACAACCTCGTCAAGCGCCAGTGGTTCATCCAGCTCGATACATAAAGGGAGTTGAGGCATTAAGCTGATGTTTTGCAGATCGGCTGATCGATCCACGTTGAGCAAAGTGTTAAAGTGTTCAGCCCAACGTGCTAGTACTTCCTTCTTGCTAGTGAGGAGGTGTGAACTATCTAAAGACCTCAGGGATACTTTTGCTCGGTAGGAAATACCAATTAGCTTTCGCACCTCGCAGTAAAACTCCCCAAGCTGTTTATTGTCAGCAAGCCACTGCATTTGGCAAGCTTTGTCCTGCCACCACTTATCTTTTATCTGACGAGACAGCTTGCGCAATTCTTGGTCACTCGCTTTGACCAACGCAGTGCTTCCGCCTCTTCTACTGTGCTGTCGCAAAAGATACATTAAATTAAAATTAAAATTAATATATATTAGATTAATAGCGACTATGTTTAGTGACGAAACTCCGAAATCGGTATTTTTAACATTCCGTTGAATGCTGAGCCTGCCATTCGCCTGACTAGTCCCGATATGGCTGCTCATGGACAATAGCAAAACCAAACAACATCATGAATAACAAAGCAATGCTTGGCATTCCACTATACTCGCCATCCTGAGACATAAGATGATAAGTCCCATTATGTCCAGTAACTCTGGCTACAATGTCTTTCTAACTAGAACACAACCGATTTTAATATATTGTAGGAAAGGTAAAAAATTTTTATATTGAAGTTTTAATATCTATCAAAATCAAGTTCAAATACTGTATTGACAACAAACGTCCACTTTCTTTGAATTACTAGTTTCATCTGTCATCATAAAATAAATTTATTTTCAAAAAGTCCACTACAAAACACAGGTCTCCACAAAGCATCTCCACAGTAAAATAATCTTTAAAAAATAATGATACAATCAATTATTTTGTAAATATAGTATAACTACTATGTATTGACTTGTCATAAGAGCCATTTAATTGCCTACTTGATCTTGATGATCTTGATCAATAAACCAATTTCATTTCATTTCATTTCATTTCACAGTGGTTATTTCAGCTGCGTTACGAATCCAAGGCTCCGATTTGCACGAGCGCTAAAAAAGCGTTGATTTTTATACTTATTTATTTAGAAATGAAATCAAAATTTTACGTCTCACGCTCAACGTTGAAAATCCGACAGCACTCGATAAAAAAGCGTTCGTGTGAACTATGCGAAAGGGGCCCAAAAACCATATTTTGGGCCCCACAATGCCTCTGGATTCGATACTGACGCTCAACAAACTGAAATGCCTTGAAATTGTTAGCACAATTAATCAATCAGTGAATAGAATCAAAAGGAAAGTAATATTGTAGCAGTTTTGTGTAAAAATATGTCGGAAATCCGGACCATTAATAATCATAATTTATTTCCCTGTTTTTTGTTTAGTAAGTTTTAGTATAATATTACTGAGGAGTTTTGTGGCAAATTACAATATCCGAGCATTAGGCATTAATCTTTAGCGCCTAAGTTCATTTACCCATCCACTTAACTTGCTGGATTTCAATGTCAAACATGAGATAATATGCTCGTTACGCGAATTTTTGTCAGACTAATTACCTTTAAAACCTAAAGAAGTACTGAAATGCTTAGAACTCGAGTTTAAGGGCTGGATGGCGATAGATTCGTCTCAACCATATCTCGAAACTGCCTTGTAGACTCGGAAATTGAATGTCACTACATTCAGCAATCCAAAGCTTTCATACATACATACATAAACTCACGCCTATATCCCAAGAAGGGGTAGGCAGAGGTGCCAGGACACCCACATTTCGCCTTGTATGTTCCATCCCACAATGTGATAGGTGGCGAGCCTATCGCCATATCGGGCACAAATTCCTGACTCTGGACTGATAATGGATAGAAAAATCCAATATCACTTTGCCCAGCCCGGGATTCGAACCTGAGACCTCAGCTTTGTAACCGTACCTTAGTACAACTACGCCACCAAGGCAGTTCCAAAGCTTTCCTTTTCGATGTACACAAAAATACACAAACTAAACACAGTCCTCCTATGATCCAGCTATATTCTGACACGACGATCAATGTACGAACGTCATACGTAAAATTTTACGAATATTCCTAAATTCTTTACAAAATGTTTGAATCCTCTATCGAACGTCGTAACTATAGGCGAAGTTCGGAGTGAATGATAAGTTTCATAGAGGTATTGATTTTTAGAAGTGGAAATCATTTATCTTGTATGTAGACGTTGAAGACTGAACATTCGAAATTCGTGTTAGAGTACAGGGTAACCCTCCTAAACCTCATAGATCCAACACTGTATCGAATATCTATGGCTCTATCAGGCGGAACAAAGTGTTCGCATTAATCTAGATCGCGGGCTTAGTATTGATAGAGCACGGCCTCTACCGCTACGGTACGATTTGATTAATATATATTTTGCAACTGATTCAATAATATTTAACTTTAAATTTATTTTACTGACTAGATATTTTCTAACACTAAAACGGTGATGGAAAACATCGCGAGGAAACCAGCACACCATAGCGATTTATAAAAAATTCTATGGTATGTAAGTCTGCCAACCCGCACTAGGCCAGCGTGGTGGACTATATGGCCTAACTACTCTCAATCATACTCTCGATCGTAGAGTAGGCCAGTGCCCTGCAGTGGGATGTGTATGGGCTGATACAGACAGATAACAATAGGTATTTTCTAAATTTTCCAAGGTATCTGATTGCCCAGGCTATAATATCTTCCAAAAGGGTACACATTTTTTTCAATGAATAGCGAGACGAGAATGCCATACGCCTGATTGGTTTGCGATACGACCACTTATGGACAGTAGCAAAACCAAAGCAAAAGGTGTTGTTACAGCATGAATGACGAAGCAATGCTTGGCATTCCACTGCGCTTGCCATCCTGAGATATATGATTTTGAGTCTCAATATGTCCAGTAGTTACTCTTGGCACAATATCCTTCAAACTGGAAATCTATAGTGCAGTTACATTGTTTGTCGGGAGAAATAGAATTCTTCTCTGGAACGCACTCCCACTTGTAATCAGGTCGTGCACAACACGGCAGGATTTCAAGATGAAGGTTCGGCAATTACTCCTCGCCGAAGTAGCAGATTCTCACCGCTAATGTAGGTATTTATTTATTTAGTTGTTTATGTATATATTTTAAAGTATATATATATATATATATATATACTTTAATATATACTTTAATATAATTACCAATATATATATATATATATATATTGGTAATTATATTGGTAAATATTAATAATTAAATAGATTATATATTCGTATAAATATTATTATTTATATTTTATATGTATATTTTCTTTTCATTTATTTCCTTATAAATTAATAAGCACCTGCTTCCGTCTCTCTGCACTACCTTAAGGTTGGCTGGTAGAAAATGCCTTTAGGCATTAAGTCCGCCTGTACTATTAATTTGTACAAAGTGTTAAAATAAAATAAATAAATGGAAATTGCGGTGGTACCTACCCAGGCGGCCTCCCACATAAGAGATATATTATTTGAACACATTATCATCAGCATCTAAGGCGTATCTCCATTCCGTTCCTAATTGTTTTATCCTTCCAACCGCGCATTAGCATCCACAAAGCGATGGGTCGAGACCCATCAGACCCCCAGATGCATGTCGAAGACCGAGGTCTTCGACATGCATCGATTAATGGCTGCCTTTGTTACTCGTGTACTAATTGATCTGACGTTGATTGGTTTAGAATTACTTGGCTGTTGCGTCTTTATTGGTTTTAACTTCGTATTAAGGTAAGGCTATAGATATAGATTGTGGCATAGATGTTATGTATTAACTGGGTTTATCAAGACTGCGAGCGAAAACGAAGCCGAGTTTAAGTGATTTCAGGCACAAAATAACTAAAAACTTTGCAAAAAAAAAAAAGTTTTTTTGTAATGTGAAATTATTTGCTCGTTTACAGTTACACGGGCAATTTCTTGCGATGAGAATCGTATGCCATTGTGGCATTACATGACCGGCATATGATAATGGATGACAAATGTTTAATTCAATTTATTAATTTATTATTGTATCTGCCCATATACGTCCCACTGCAGGTCACTTACGATTGAGAGTGGTTAGACCATACAGGGTATATCAAGACTGCTACCGAAAACGAAGTCGGGTGGTAGTTTAAGCGACTTCAGACATAATGCAACAGAAAAAGTTGCAAAAAAAAGCGACAATTTTTTTTGTTATTTTTTTCCTATGACCATATTTGGGTGGTAAATACATTTTTTCCTAAAATAATAGTGTATACCCTATTATTTATAAATAATCTAAGGTATAAAAGAGTTTAAATTATTATTTCAGCATAAACTATGGATTTACCACCCAAACTGACGATATTGAAAAAATCATAAAAAATAATTGTCGCGTTTCTTTGCGAATTTTTTAGTTGCATTGTGTTTGTAGTCACTAAAACTACCACCCGGCTTCGTTTTCGGTAGTAGTCTTGAGATACCCGGTATAGTCCACCACGATGGCCTAGTGCGGGTTGGCGAAATTTACATTACATAGAAATTCATAAAAATCGCCATGGTATCCAGGTTTCCTCACGATGTGTTCCTTCACCGTTTAATACGTGATAATTCACTATCAATACACACATGACTCCGATAAGTCAGAGGTCTGCCCTGGAATTTAAACCTGCGAACACGGTAAGCATGTTGACAGTCACGTCTGATCCATTATCAACAGGGCACCACGCACTCAACTTTTTACATCCTTACGATAATCGTATGTTTGGGGCGAGAAACTCTTCGTGTAAATATGGCTTTACTCCAATTCATAAAAATAAAGCAAGAAAAAAACATTATACATACAACATGGACAATACAACATGAGGTAAGTAACAATATGCCATTATATGCACACAACCATATATGGCCAGACAACAATAACTCCCCACTCAGCTATATGCTGCAATACAGTCTTTGTCCATTCGCCTTCCCGAACCTAATCTTGCTAGTAAATCCATTACGCTCTTCCAAGAAAAAAACTACACACTGCTCCACTGAAGAGCAGACATTTGATTAATGAGCACGCGGTATCAAAGCCCCTACTAATTGGATTAGACTTAGCAACAACGTAAACAACAGAGATTTATACTGCACTAATGCTTGCGAGGAAAAAATAGAAATCTTTGAGTGGATCTGGGTTTGTATTCGTCTATCTCTGGTGGTAGGTCTCTCGTTTGTGAGAGGCCGCCTGGGTAGGTACCACCGCAATGTCTATTTATCAGGTGACTGGCAAGCTCGTCTCGCCATTCATTACAATTTAAAAAAATAACAGTTCGTTCCTTCGCAGTGCCAGAGGTGTAGCACAACAGTCGTTGCGTAACAAAAAGTTGTATGTTACCTTGTAGTTTCACATGCAAGACTATTTAATTTTTTAGCGATAAATAGAGTCACATTCATTGAAGTAAAACAATT
Source organism: Hyles vespertilio (assembly GCA_009982885.2). Taxonomy (NCBI): domain Eukaryota; kingdom Metazoa; phylum Arthropoda; class Insecta; order Lepidoptera; family Sphingidae; genus Hyles; species Hyles vespertilio. Next base: position 6,931,133 of record CM042823.1, on the reverse strand, counting down.
TTTTACGATTTTTTTAAAGCTGTAAAGTAATCGAAACATCGGAACGTGTAGTAAAGAGTTCATTAATTGATTTCCTTCAAATATAATTCTTTTGTATTCCACCTTGAGAGACAAAGCTCTAACAAAACTATCACAAATAGATAAAATAAACCCATCTCAATATATAAAATATTATTGACAGAATTTCAAACCTGTTCCTGAAACGCAAATATTTTTAAAATTATGAAATATGCGCCAAGTTTGTCGATAGCGACTGGGAACGTATCAAACGCTGGCGCGGGTCTGCTCCGCAGGGAATCGAACTTGGGAACTCCGGCTGTTATTCTATGGCTGTCTTGGATTGGTTGGTTTGAATAATGAATAAAATGAAAATACCCAATACATACATAGTCCGACTTTTTTTTTTTGTAACTACTGGACATATTGAGACTTTACATCTTATGTCTCAGGATGGCGAGCGCAGTGGAATGCCAAGCATTGCTTTGTAATTCAAGGTGTTGTTTTGTTGGTCAACTGTTCATGAGTGGTCGTATCGCTTACCATCAGGCAAATGACATGTTCGTTTTGCCATATATTGCATTTAAAAAAACCTGTGCACATTATGATAAATTAAGACTTGTGTCGTGGCTATCGGGACCTACGATAAACTTTTCGGTCTCACATATACCCAGACCTGAACCAAATTCCTGTGGATCATACAAATATTTTCCTTTTCTTTGAATATATGTACATAATATATCCAAAACAAGACACCATAATCCATAGCCTATTCATTATATTAATAAATAGAATAATGAAAAGTATTTTCACTTTTTAGAATTCATTCGAATTAAGAAGTCAGACATCACGCTTTACGTTAAAACCACCTTAAATAAACGTTACTAGGTGAAATATATATTATGACCTGACTGGATTATGGACAATCAAAAATGAATTCAGTATAATATTGGTGTCACCGGCAAAATATATCCATTAGACAAATAAAAAGTCGTAGGCATGAATCTATATTAAAAATAAGAGTAGAGGGTATCTTAATTAAAAATAAGAGTTTATTAAAAAAATAATGCCTTTTTGTTTTGTTATTTGTTGTGTTAATTCAGCATAGTACAGGGGTACTATGACTTCTGCCAACTCAGCACCATCTTAAGGTAGACTGGAAGATAATGCATCTATCATTAAGTCCGCCTATGTACAATGTGTTTGTATATAAAGTTAAATAAATAAATCCTCCATAATATTTATAAAATGGTCAAAGTAATACCCATGGAATTAATTGAAAAACCTCTCAGCTGCACGGAGCAAGCTAATTACGTTGGTAAACGTAAAAACGTGCAATACATTTGCCAGGATAATTTAAATTGCTGTCGTTTAGTGCCGGAGGCTGCGTAAAGCTAAACGTCCACTAGGGATATTATTAGTTGGTGAGTCGTTGGGTTTATTGGACACCAGCATTACGTAACATAAATACATGTTATAGACTCATCAATCTTATTTATTTATCTACATTTTTTAACAATAGAGAAATAACATGATAAAATATTACGAAAATCGGTCTTATATTACTTACAATTACTTGCAGGCTACTTTGGGATGGATATTATAATAATTAAATAAATACAACGTGAAACAGCAGTGTAAATGCACTGTTGTGTTTCGGATTGAAGGATATTGTAGCCAGAGTAACTACTGGAAATATTGAGACTTAACATCTTATGTCTCAGGATGGCGACATTAGCAGTTTCAGATTGGCGCAGTAGGATTTTGCTACTGTTTATAAGTGGTCGTATCGCTTACCATCAGGCGAGCGGCTTACTCGTCTCGCCATTAAATGAAATAAAAAAAAATACACACACGAACATCAAGCTTTTTTCCCAGAAGGGGTAGGAGGTGCAACCAGGGCATCCAAATGTCGCCTTATGTGTTTCGTCCCACGATGTGATACGAGGTGAGCCTAGCGCCATATCAGGCACAAATACATATAATTCTAAAACTACATATACTAAGTACGAATCTACGATTGTCGTCAACAAAAAACAATTTTTATTACATAATTCCGGCTAATACTTACTTAATGATAATTGGCTACCGCCGACAATGAACACCTCAGACATTTGGGCGGTACACGTATTGTCAGCTTCTTAAATTAGTGAGATATGAGTAATCTCAGAAATGGGAGGAGGAAAAGAACCTTGGGCCTCCGATAACCTTACAAAACGAAAAATTGCATTTTCTGTGAACGACAGAATATATTTGCCTATAACTCAAAGTCTCTAGGGCAACGAATAGAGCTAACCATTATTAGTCACTCAATAATTAACACAGCTGTAATCCAAAGTGCTTAGGCTGCCAAATATGTTAGAACACAAATAAATTCAACTTTATCTAGGTTTAAGACTCGTCTGCCCCAAGCAAATTAATCTAGATTATTTAATGATTGATTGAAAGACTGCTGAATGATAAAGCCTTGGGGTGTCACTATCTTTATTCCATTATAGCTTCGTTCGGCTTTGATAACGAATAAATTCCTTATTCATTGTCTGTTTTAACCTACTAGCAGTCAAGCCTGGCTCTGCCCGGGTGCAGATACTCTTTCAAAATGACGGGCAAAATATTTCCGACTATCAATTTAGAATATCGCACCAATCGGACCACGAAAACGAATAAAATGTCCTACTATTTGCTAGTTTTTTCGCTTCGTCTTGCCTCCTATAGGTCATAGCGTGTTGATATATAGCCTATAGCATTCCTCGATAAATGACATATCCAACACAATAATATTTTTTCAATTCAAACCAGTAGTTCATTAGATTAGAGGTAACAAACAAAATCTTCAGCTTTATATATTGAGAATAGATTTTAGCTGTCGAATGTTGCGTTCCCTTCGAACGATTTGTGAATTCAGTTCGAGCGAAGAAGACAAATAAAAAAAAATATCCTGGAGGGAGATTATATTAATATATGCTATTAGATTATATAAGATATTCAATAGTGGACTCCGTATGGCTAAAGAGAGAGGAGAGAGAGAGATAGAAGAAGAAGATGCTAAACATTCGATAATTTAATTAAGTTTATTAGCTAACCACCACCTACCCGTATTAGGCCAGCGTGGTGGATTATATGGCCTAACTACTCTCAATCGTACTCTCAAATCACGATTGTAAAGGAGGCCCGTGCCCTGCAGTGGGATGTATATAGGCTGCTACAGATTAGCTAACTGTGAAAAAGAAGTTGAATAGTTCGTTTATTTGAAATACCTACTCAATAACAAAAATGTATTCTAATATGACCCCATTATGGCAAATACTGTAACCTTTTTCGTGTAAACATTTTTTCGTATTCTTTGTTTTGGACGCATTATGACATGTCTTCAGAACTATCTAATGTATGGTGATACGATACGATGGTGAGGGTCACGAAGGAATTAGAAAATAAGGCGGGGGACAAAATGTTTAAACATAATTACACGATACAGTCACATACTGGTTTTACTGGTGATGGGTCTCTCATATGTCAGAGGCTGTTTGAGTGGGTTATGGGTACCACCGCAATGTAGTTTTCTCCCGCCGAACAGCAGTTTAAATAACTGTTGTGTTTCGGATTGAAGGACCATGTATAACAATATGTATACATTTGTAAATTTTCTGTATGCGTCTACCACACGTTACTAATTGTTGCGATTTTTTATTATTTTCTTGTAACATTATCTTTATTTCTTTTTTTGTATTATTGTTATTTCTGTATAATTATCATATAAGCGTTTTGGTGTACTTCCACTGTAAGCTTATATTGGTTCTTTTTTTAAAAATAAATAAATAATTAAAAAAAAGACATTGTAGCCAGAGTGACTACTGGACATATTGAGATCAGTATAATGTCTCAGGGTGCATGAAGACTGCAGCGGAATGCCAAGCATTGCTTTGTAGTTCAAAGTGTTGTCTGGTTTCGCTACTCTCCATGAGCAGTCGTAACACTTACCATCAGACGAATAGGCATACCCGTCTCGCCAATCATTGCAATAAATGAATTGAAAAAATACATTTTCAACGTATTTTCATTCCGCTATTTGCAAGCTTCAAAAAGATCACAAGACCGCCAAAACACGCCAATGAAATATCTTAGCGACCTCTCACGTCAATTCGGGGCGCCAAAAAAACTCAAATAAATTCGTATTTCATTGAACTAATTTAGCGTCGACGTTGATTCATGAACCAATATCTTAAAATAAATAATGTAATTGCTGAACGTGTGATTTCACAAATTTACCAGACCTCGCGCGGATTAAATAAATACGCGTAATGTATCGGTGATTTGTTTCTGGTTTGTGTATTTTGCTTGATTGCATCCTGCTTTTTATGTTGTGCAAGTGGTTTTATTGTAACATAATTTTTCGCTATTCACTGTTGTGAGCTCTTGTTTATTTTTATAAATATGCTCTTTACTCTTTATTGTGTGAAAAAAATATTTTAAAAATCATATTTAATTCCAGATAGTAATTTAAGATAATTTATTATATACAAGTGCGTGGTGGCCTGTTGGTAAACGTGACGCGACTGCCTACATGTTCACGGTGGTCGCGGGTTCGAATCCCAGGGCACACCACCGACTTTTCGGAGTCATGTGTGTATTGATAGTCAATCACCACGCACTAAAACGGTGAAGGAAAACATCGTGAGGAAACCTGCATACCATAGCAATTCATAAGAATTTCTATAGTATGTAAGTCCGCCAACCCGCACTAGGCCAGCGTGGTGGACTATATGGCCTAACCACTTTCAATCGTATTCACGATTGTAGAGTAGGCCCGTGCCCTGCAGTGGGACGCATATGGGCTCATATGATGATGATGATGATATTATATACAGTCATTAGATGTACAAAAATGAGAAACTGAGGGCAATTTAAAAAGTAAATCAATGTTTGAATAAATTCAAATAGTGCAGCATGAGTCAGTATTTAATATGTAGCATTGGCGATCGATTTGAATACTGCCACTCGCATACGGCTCGTGACGGTCAAGCGAGTGTGGGCATGTGCAGCGGGGCTTAACCCCCCCCCCCCCCCTCAACAAACGTGAGGTCAAACCACTGCACACCTCACTTAAACCGTCCACTAACGTAGGGCGGGCGTCCTCGCCCTCCGGACGTCGCTCATTACCGGGCCGGACGAGCCGCGATGCCCCCGCGGCAAGTCATTACGCCGCACCTGGGCTTAGGCCGGAGCCAATGTTGGAGCCAATGTTGGCTTCTTGGATTAGGTCATTGGTTTTGTGTAAATACCCTAACGAGGTGCCTTGTACATTTAGATTGCTTGAAGTAAGATGTATACAGGGTATATACTACTGCTACCGAAAACGAGTGGGGGGGGGGGGGGGGGGTTTAAGCGACTTCAGACACAATTCAACAGAAAATATTGCAAAAAAAGCGACAATTTCTTTTTCTATGGTCATATTTGGCTGGTAAATACATTTTTTCCTAAAATAATAGTGTATATCCTTTCATTTATAAATACTCTAAGGTATAAAAGAGACATAATATAAACTATTATTTTAGCAAAAACTATGGATTTACCACCCAAAAATTATGATATTTAAAAAATCATTACAAATAATCGTCGCGTTTCTTTGCGAAATTTTTAGTTGCATTGTGTCTGAAGTCACTAAAACTACCACCCGGCTTCGTTTTCGGTAGCAGTCTTGATATACCCAGTATGATTAAAAGTGTTGTACTGTTTGATGGTGATAATTATAACACTTCAATAAAAAAACCTTATTTATTCTAGTAATAGGAATTAAAGTAAAAAAAAAAAATACTCAACAGTCATATATTGCTGGCCCCACATTAAAACTAAGCAGGTGTTTCGTTGTGGATCAACAGAACAACGGTATTTAATATATTGTTCTGTCGGCATGGGACTGCCGTCCGATGCCAATGGATACTCTGCCTGGGCGGCATTGGCACTTTCCATCAGGTGCAATGCCGCCACAATGCCAGGCCATGATAAAAAAAAAAAACTGAGCTGCGAGACTTGTTACGACGACGACGACTTTTTGCGAGTATTTTTTACAGGATATTTTTGATGGGATTTAGTTTCCTAAAAACTACGAGAGACTACGGTCTCAAAAACACCCAGACCCGAAACAAATAATAGAGCATCACACAAACATTTATCTCAGTGTGGGGTTCGAATTTACAACCTCTTATTTCACAGCCAAACTCTAACTGAGCCACAGAAGCTGTAAATTCGACTTTAAGCTGTTCACTTTTAAAATATTTTATAAGAGCCGTCCGTAAATCCTCCGGAATCCTAATACTTCTAAGCATCAACGTCACGGGAAAGGCTGAGCGCCGGGCCCGGGGATCTATACAGGGGGGTTAGTCTATAAACCGGTGCGAACTTCGAATGTTCGGACGTCGAACGTCAACACACAACATAAAAGATTTACATTTCTAAAATTCAATACTATAATAGTCTATGAAACTTATCATTCACTTCGAATTTAGTTTTTCTTTTTTTTATTGCAATTAATGGCGAGACGAGCATGCCGTTCACCTGATGGTAAGCGATACGACCGCTAATAAACAGTGGCGAGACCAAGCAATACCTAAATTTGCAAAGCAATTCTTGACATTCTACTGCGCTCGCGCTAAGATATAAGATGTTAAGTCTTAATATGTCCAGTAGTTACGTGCATGCCCCAGAATGGGGAGAAATGGCATTAGGGACAAAGGACGAAGAGTAAACAATTTGTAGGGAGCGTGATTGCGCACGCGGCAGAGTGTGCATACTGCAACGCAGATAGCAGGATCCGCGTGCGCCTCCCGAGATTGGGCCTATATAATCGAAAGATTGGTTAGGCCATGGGCTGGTGGAGGGTTTGTCCAGTAGTTACTCTAGCTGCAACGCACTTAAAACTGAAACACAACAGTTCATTTACAATACTGTTAGGCGGGAGAAATAGATATTACGGTGGTACCTACCCAGGCTTCTTATATGTGAGAGACCTACCACTAGTCTAAGATATAACTAGTCTAAGATAAGACTTTGTTATTTGTTGTTTGTTTTTTTAGGCATATTTGTACCGTTTTCGTGCGATGTTCGGACAGTCGTCGTCGTATTGGCGTACATAGTAAGCCCCCAGGTGCACGGCAAGGATTATGGGCGACAAGCTGGTATACTCGGGAACTCGCGCTAACTATACACTAGATTTATTGAGTGTATGTATCGAGATATCTTGAGATGTATTGGAGGTATTTTTACGTGGTGTTTTGAAGGCGATTGGGAGATTATTTTGGGAATTTTTAGGAGTGGTAATGCAAAGATTATATAGGCGACATTCAGAAATACTGGGGAGTTAGAATTTTATTGTATCCTATTTGAATATTTTGATATAATATGCTTTACCAAGACTTTTAGACTGCTACCAAAATTTAAGCCGAGTAGTAGTTTTAGTGACTTCAAAGTTCAAACACAATGCAACTAATGTTTTTGCAAAAAAGCGACGAATTCTTTTGTTATTTTTTTTCTATCGTTGTATTTGGGCGGCAAAATACATAGTTTTTTTTTCTAAAATTATAGTGTATACCTTTGCATTAAGTTTGTAATTACTAAAAATACCACCCAGATTCGTTTCCGGTAGCGACCTCTATATACCCCGTAGAAAATCCAGTAGTTATTCTACTAGATTAATCCGCAGTCCAACACATGTACATTGTTTGTTAATCCCACCACTCAATATTATTGGAGGTTTGTGGCTAGAGCGAATTGTATTGACTATTCATGCCGTTGTATTGTATAAATTGTTACCCGCAATCTGTATAGTTAGGGCATTCTGTACAATACCTAGGCAGTAGATACAATGGTTGTCGGTCCAGGTAGTGTATTAAATATTATTATGCTTTACATACTTTGCCCTAGTAATGCATACAATGCCTAAAGATTGTGTAAAATACCTATTATTCCACCAACAATGTATAAAAGCAATAATATATGATCCTTTAATCAGTGACAACGCTTACTAATACAGAGTTAGGTTAGGATTGTGATCAATTTCACAGGAATAGAAGTGGATACACTTAATTTCTAATAAACTTTTTGGAATAAAATATAGTTTATAATATGTTCCTAAGAGTTTATTAAATATTTGAAGTAAAGTAACATAACCTAATGATTGTTTCGGAACGTTTGGGATTTTTGGTATTTGCTACTTCTGTTTAATTTCTTAATAGTGAATAAATTTATCATGCCCTTTCGTTCAAAATGTGTTCGAGCAATAAATATATGTCCAAGGCAAATAAAAAGTCAGTGTCTAGTATACCTTCATAATAACCGCACTTTGTTCGCGTTGTTTCATTTCGAAATCAGTAAAATAAAGTGAACCCTAACTACATGAACACCTTGCTCTCGTCTTTTATGTAAATTGCCGGCTGTGCATCGGCCATTCTATAGAATTCCTAAGCAAAATATAAAATAAATTATCCACACCTTTAAGGCATTCTTTACATTGCCTAGGGATTGTATAGAATGCCGGATTATACAAATTTCCTATAACATATTTATTGTAGAAACAACTAAACCAAAAACGCAATGACATTCTAATATAATAGTTTTATTTCAAAATCTTAAGTACTAGAATTTCACGCCAAGGCACGAGTAAAGACAAGTATTAAAAATAATTGGAGTAACACCGCCGTCGGATAGCGACGCGCTCAATTTCATCGTCCAACTCCTCTTGTAAGGACACTTGAAAAGTTATTTCTACTGAAAATTCCGCGTTTCGAAGAAGTCTTGAAAGTTATTCCGCTAGTGGTGACGATGGCAGATCTGTTTAACTTGCTTAAATATTTGTTTTATGATAATAGATAATTTTATAATTATATACCTAGTCAGGTCATAAATTCTGTCACATGTTTAATATAAAATAATTGAAACAAGTTTATTCATTATATAACCATTTATATACCAAAATGAACTTAACAAAACATATATTCTTATGACACTAAAGTTTATTCAAAATGACCTCCGTGATTTTGAATACAGGCCTTCAATCTGCGCGGCCAGTTGTCTATCGCAGCACGAACGAGGTCCATGTCAATATCGTCGGCTGCCTTAATCAAGGATGTCTTGAGTGACTCCAAATTGGGATGAGGCTTTGAGCACGCCTTTTCCTCCAAGTGTTGCCATGTCTTGTAATCTAACGGATTCAAATCTGGACTGGAGGAGGGTCAGTCTTCGTGCCGGATGAAGTTGATTTCACGCGCCGCCAGCTAGTCTTGTGTGCTCTTCGCTCTATGAGCTGGCGCCGAATCTTGTTGGAATACCCAGTGCCTGTTATTGAACATGGTATGAGAAACAGGTTCCACAAGGTTCGTCAGGACTGTATTTTGATACACAACTGCATTCGTTTTTACACCTTTCTCACAAAAATGTACCTCTGTTAAGCCCCAAAAAGAACCTCCCAACCATACCATGAGCGAGGATGGAAAATGACCTCGTTGGACACGCGGAATACGGTTGGTCGCTTCTTCACTACTGTGTGCGTACACCTTATCATTTTGTTTGTTGTAGCTCTCTTCTACGGTAAACATTTTTTCATCTCAAAAAAGAATTTCCCGATATTTTTTTCCCGCGTACCGCTTCAAAAAATCTCTTCAGTCTTAGGTCCATTAGACGAGCATTCAAACGATGTCCTATTTTTCTTCGATATGCCCGAAGCCCTAAATCTTCATTTAACACCCTTTTCACCGTGGTTCTGCTTGACCCCATCTGAAGGGCCAACAGTTTCTGCTTACGGTTGGGATTTCTTTGAATTCGCGCCTTCACAGCTTTTATCTGCTGGAGTCCTAACAGACCGAGGGCGACCACTTCTTGACCTGTCATCTACACAAGAGTCTTCATTGTATCGTTTGATGGTATGATAAACAAATCTTTTGGTTATATTAAAATTTTTCAGTATGTCAAAAAATTGAATTGGCGCGTAACCGCAACGATGCAACGCAATAACTGCAACACGGTCTTCTTTAAGCGTCCACTCCATATTTAAAAATGAGTAAAATTCTAAAAAATATACATTTTTATTTTCATGAACAATTCGAAATTCGAATTCAATAAACTATTTTGTGCCTAGCATTCTAAAAGAAAAGTTTTTACTGTGTGACAATACTTATGACCTGACTGTGTATATTAGATCGTGCGCTAATATATTCTGTATTCTGTATCAGCCCATATACATCCCACTGCAGGGCACGGGCCTCCTCTACAATCGACAGTACGATTGGGCCATATAGTCCACCACGCTGGCCTAGTGCGGGTTGGCGGACTTACATACCATAGAAATTTCATAAATCGCTATGTTATGCAGGTTTCCTCACGATGTTTTCCTTCACCGTTATAGGTATATTATACTTATAAAAAATATGTAACAGATCAATGTCTGTTAATGGAGAAGATATTTGAGAAATACTAGTAGACTCAAGACTGTATAAACGTATTGATGATAATAGATTTATTATTCATATGGGATGTAAATGTATGGGTTGATATGTCACCATAATATACTCGTAAGACCTTAATTTATGTGTAAAGTACACGACCTTAACTCTCATAATTATGTACAGTACAGTCAAACTAAAATATAAATTTCGAACGTGGCAAAACTAGGTTTTGTTTCAAATGAAATACCTAGGGATTAAAATGAAAGTCTTAATTTACATGGCGACGTCGTTAGCTCCGTTTACTTTAACTTTTTAAATTTTCTTTGTAATACGTACTTTTTAACATTCGCTTTCTGATATTATTCGGAGTTTTATAATACCTTTGAGATGTAAAGTAATGTATTTATAAGTAACGTTTTATTGGTCTTTTCTTTATTGAAATGAATGGCTAGACGAGCATGCCGTTTTGCCAGATGGTAACCGATCGACCACTCATGGACATTAGCAAAACCAAATAGCATGAATTACAAAGCAATGCTTGGCATTCCACTGCGCACGCTATCCTGAGACATATGATGTTAAGCTCCAAAATGTCCAGTAGTTACTCTGGTTACAATTTCCTTAAAACCGGAACACAACAGTGCATTAACACTTTTGTTTCTCGTGAGAAATATGTACTGTGTGGTTTTAGGTTCATAACGTGTTGTTAAAGTTTGTGAGAAACTGCTTCAGTGGTAGTCAAAGTGCCGGGTATCAAACTAGGCCCTGGATTCGAATACCGTATTAAGCCAAATATTTGTGACGCCCACAATAATTTGTTTCGGTTAAGGATATTGGTAAACTAACAAGTCTCTCGCAGTATCTCATAAACACCGAAACATTCATCTCAATGTGAGGTAAGACTTTATATTCCTGCCTACCGCGCGAGCGACTACGTTACATAATTCCATGCTCACTCACCACTCAGATACAGATATATTTTATGATAAGCCAGATATATTATAAGATTGAGTTATTTATAAATAGTTTATACTTTATAATGTTATGTTGTTTTTAACGTGTAAATACGACGTGAGACGCAGATATTAGATTTATAAGCAATTGTTTATTTGTAAATTTGTAAGTTTTGTATTTTTCTTCTCTTCAAGATATTAAATACTATTATTTTCTTTTTTAGTTATTATGCAGGGTATATCAAGAGTGATACCGAAAACGAAGCTGGGTGGTAGTTTTAGTGCCTTCAGACACCCTTTTATATTTAAGACGCTATGGTACCCAAGGCTTTAAATTATTGTTTTAGCATAAACTATGGATTTACCACCCAAACTCGACGATATTTAAAAATAATTAAAAAAATGTCGCGTTTCTTTGCGATTTTTTTTGTTACATTGTGTTTGTAGTCACTTTAACTACCACTCGGCTTCGTTTTCGGTAGCACTCTTGATATACCCGTTATTATAAGAATGTCAGTAGTTTGGATAAAGTCTGAAAACTTACATTTATAAATAAATAAATAATAATAAATTGGATGTATTCATTTTTGAATTATACCATCGAATAAAATATCCTATAGATCCACTGAGAACCCGAAATAACTTCATTGCGAAGATTAACCTATCCGGAAATTTATTATCAATAAATAACCAAAATTCCCACATTAAGAAACATTAATTTATGTAATCCTGGACTCTGACTCCGGACTCTGACTCGGGACTCGCGGCTTAATTATATGCAAATTATTCTAACCGAATATTGTTTCACGTCGCTGCCGTGATTAAGAAGCGGGCCGTGAAGTGAGCGGAGAGAAGATAATATTCTATTCTAAGGTGAGGTAATGAGAAATTGTGTATAAAATATAGATCAGGGTTTTTCATACAGGGTATATCAAGACTGCGACCGAAAGCAAAGTCGAGTGATAGTTTTTGTGACAACACACGCAATGCAACTAAAATTTTTCAAAGATATGCGACATTTTTTTATGATGTTTAATATCTTAGTTTTTGGGTTGTAAGTCTGCAGTTTTTGCTAAAATAATAACTTAAAGCCTTGCTCACCCTACCATACCTAAAATAAAAGGACAAACTTTATTAGTTTAGGAAATCTATTTACCTATTTATGTTATGACTAGATATTTAAGGACAGAAAAGTTTATTACAGTTTGATAATATGGAGATACGCAAATCAATGCTTATTATACTTATTGTCAGAATCTTTTTTATACATCTGTGATGTCATGATGTGTTTTGGTGTGTTTGTGTGGTGTTCCTTGGGCTAAAGTCAATCCCTCGCTCATCCGAGCTTATCAATGAGACCCAAAATTAATATTTATTTTTTTATTTTTTTCCTGTGGCCATATTTGGGTGGTAAATACATTTTTTTCCTAAAATAATAGTGTATACCCTTTTATTTATAAATACTCTAAGGTATAAAAGAGTTAAAATTATCATTTTAGCAAAAACTATGGATTTACCACCCAAAAATTACGATATTTAAAACATCATAAAAAATAATTGTCGCGTTTCTTTGCGAATTTTTTTGTTGCATTGTGTTTGTAGTCACTAAAACTACCACCCGGCTTCGTTTTCGGTAGCAGTCTTGAGATACCCAGTATAGTATTCAAAAGTCTGTTTTGTTTTTCATAGTCAAAACTAAGGTTTGGACAAAAGAAACCTTTTTATGTTTACCGAAAGGTTTTTATTGGTATTGGTTACGCGTCTGGGTGTTTGTGAGACCGAAAAGTCTCTCGAAGTGTCTGATACCCAC